>OX459109.1:11701628-11941365 GCA_949775045.1 Metridium senile
ATTCAAGCAAGCTAAGCGCCAGTACAATACAGTATGCATAAATAATTTACAAACTAGATGTCTTGTTCTAGCTCCATCTAATGTATACCTACTTGCAAGAACGTTTCATACGAAAAAAGAACATTTGTATTTAGTGGGTTAGGCATAAATTAAAAGTACAAAAGAAAGAGTTCAGCTTCAGTGATCATCTTTTGTACTTTTAATTTATTCCCAACACACTAAATACAAAAGTTCTTTTTTCGTATGACAACGTTCTTGCAAGTAGGTGTATGCACTTGAACAATATATCAATGACATGCAGTTATTACTATTATTATTACAACCTTGCTCATTATTGTTATATTATAGTTGTTGCTATTATTATTATTGTTATTATTATTGTTATTATTATTGTTATTATTATTGTTATTATTATTATTATTATTAAAACATTGAGGCAAGTGAATAAAGTCTGGTAGAAACACGAAAGAATTCACCTTGAATAAAGAAACGTATTCCCAAAAATGATTGTGTAACATTGTAAGCAGAGTTGTGTGCTAAAATATATAACGTAGAGGTATTGAGTCTGAGTCTCCCCAATTAGCCACTGCCTAAATACATTGAGACGTTAAAAAAGTGATTTTTTTATTTATTTATATATTTATTTATTTGAGGCAAACGATTACGGTGAAGTTAAGCGCCCCGCCCCGCCCATTCATTGAGAAACACAACACATTTTAATACGTCAATAATCATGTTTACTTGTCCTTTACAAATGACTTTTCTATATATTAACAAATGAACATGTTAGGCTGCATTGCGAGTAGAAATAACCCAGCAAGTTAATATCTATTTACAGCTAGAATCTCTTTTGGCTTTATTTACCCATAAATGCATTAAAAATAGCAATAAAAATAAGCAATCATAAGACGATCTGCATCACTAGTACAAAAGAGCTATCGTCCTCTAAGTATAAAACTATTCACAAAACGTTTATTGGAAAAGCCAAGCATGTTGCATGTAATATAAGATACACCCTTTCCCAGAAAGTTTGTCACCCGTGAAAAGCCGCCTACAAGCTAGTGGCGCAAAGGATCATGGACCAGTCCAGAAACTAAATGTGCATTCGGCACACCTTTCTTGTTGTCAACTGATAATCACACATTGACAAGCGTGGCCGCAATGCAGCCATGAAACCCCTGCTTTCTAGTAGTAAAGTATATATAGGTTACCCATAGTCCTCTGAACTATTATACTAGCTTGTAGTCTTCTACTTCACGGGTGACAACTTACACGGTTTTCTTGGAAAGGGTGTATATTCAGTCAACGTTGTCAATAAATATGCCTCTCCTAAGCGACTGATGGCCTAAAACATGCATACATATTTTGAAAGATTAAAAGCTTCTGCTGCCTTCTTGTAGACTTGAGAGCTTCGCTGTTGCATTTGCGAGGACAGTGGCAATAGTTACTTCCACAGTTCACTGCACCATCTTGAAAGGTAGCCTGGCCTTTGCATCGAAGCGAGACGAACGATGAGCTTACAATGATAGAGACCTTTAAACACCTTGTGTGACAATTATTCACATGTCTCTATCATTGCAAGCTCAATGTTTGTCTCGCCTCGATGCAAAGGCCCGGCTACCTTTCAAGATGGCGCAGGGAACTGTGAATGAGACTAAGTCTCTCATTGCATTTCGCAGCTGTCAACAATCTGTCACAGTTTCTTGGTTTTAAATCTTTTTAATTTCTCGTTTTAAAACTGAAAAATTGTTTTGGTCTGTTTAGGTGAGGCGCATTTATTTAACGACAACGTTAATTGAATGAGCTATGTTGTTTTGGCATATAAGATTTCTTTTTCTTAGATAACAAAGTATTATTTATAAAGTTTTTTTGTTGTTGCTATTTTCGTTGTTACAATGTTATAATTACGAAACATACAAAGACAATGGGCTTGGCTTGGTTTCTAGCAGCGCATGCGCTAATTCAGAAACGAGCCCACTGAATTACGCACTGTTGGTTAGTGAAGAATTATGGGTATCTCTTTGAAAAATGAGCGACTTTAATTTTCAGTGAATCTTCGTAGTATAAGCCTCGTTCACGAAAGTTTTGCAGGTAAAGAGAAGCATAATTGATGTTGAAAATTCCCATTCGTCAATCAGTCGGGGGCGGAACTTACATAACATAGACCAATGACTTTACGAGTTTACCTTTAAGCTCCGCCTCCAAAATGATTGACGGATTGAAAACTTAAAAAATCGAAATTTGGAATTTGTAAAGTCGCCCGTGCTGTAAATATATATGTTTATAAGACTGGTGTGAGCGTTGTAGTAACGACTTATTGATAGTTCACTCAATTAGTGTACAGCCAAACAGAGATTGATTTATAAACTACACTAGTCTTCAATAGTCTTCTCGCTTTTCTACCGAGATGGGCTTCCTGTGGTGGGAACAAGGGAGACTGCAGCGAGGGAAAGGAAGAAATAAGCTCCCTCAGTCCCTCGCGGACATTACACTTAAATGCGAGTGAAATAACCGAGCAAGAGACTGAGGAAGTGTCTAGGAAAGAAAAGGCTCTAGTCCCGCTCGGACGACACTCGGCGAAGTGCACAGGAAGCCCACTAAAGAAAAAGTACGTCTGCTGTGAAGGTTATTATGTGTCTCGTGTAAGCCTCGCATTGCAGCTCTCACTACCAAGAGGAGAATTGTTCTTGGTGCTGACCAACTCAAAGACGAAAAACCGGCTTTCAACTTTGGGGAATGGTCAGTGAATGCAAGGCTGTGCGTAGACATAGTAAATCATTCGATGCATTTACTGTTACAATTATTGTAAAAACGACTGAGTAGTGGATACTCAGATAGCTGAGTAAATCGATGCATTCACAGTTACTCATTGTAAAAACGACTAAGTAGTGTTTACTCAAAATAGCTGAATAAATCGATGCATTCACAGTTACTCATTGTAAAAACGACTGAGTAGTGGATACTCAGATAGCTGAGTAAACCAATGCATTCACAGTTACTCACTGTAAAAACGACTAAGCAGCGGATACTCAAAATAACTGAATAAATCGATGCATTCACAGTTACTCACTGTAAAAACGACTAAGCAGTGGTTACTCAAAATAGCTGCGGAATAAATCGATGCATTCACAGTTGATAAGTAACAATCACACTGATTAGAGCGTCACTTATCGTCGTTATTCTTAGTTATAGTGTAAAGAATCCGCTATTAAAATAACCGTTACACAGGCTTTTTGGCTAGTATAACTGATGGATTTTTTTAAACAGACATCAGTGATATATAGTGATTTATAACTGGATCATAGTCAGTCATGTATTAGTTACCAGACAATAAATAGAAGCCCCTTGTTAAATAAAAGTGGCCAAGTGCGATAGACTTCAGCCTTCTCATATTGTTTTTACTTCTTGATATAATTATCCGAGGTACGCTAATAAAGAGGGCCCTACTGCTAGTAGAACTGACTACCCCTCGTGGCCCGGGAGTACCTTACGTATAAGGTCCCTACTGTAGACATGTAGCGGTGACCTGAGTTTCAGAGCTGCGGTTTTCAGAGAAGCGATGCAGCGATGATTTCAAAACAGGTTTAGAAAACCTGTTGAACAAGTTAGCCTATCGTATTGATAACCTTCCAGATGGACGACCAACTAGATGCATTTTCTCAGGCTCTGAGAATCTTCCATTGATTCTTTTATGGGTATCCTGTGACGGGAACTGTCGAGAGAGGAATGGGGTGAGTGTGAAAAGGTGTTGCTGAAGTTTTTCTTCCAATATGTGATAGTTATATAGATATATATCTACTGATGATTGTGATGGCGATACAGTTGACTGATGATGGTGATACTGTTGATGATGATGATGATGATAACGATGATGGTGATAATGTCGATAATGATGATGACGCGGGATGCTGTTGATGATGATGATGATGATAACGACGATGGTGATAATGTCGGAAATGATGATGATGACGATGCTACTGATGTCAATGATGATTATGATGACTATGATGTTTGATGATAATATGTATCATTGTAATAATGATGATGATCATAATAAAAGAAGAAAAATACATACATTTTCTTCGAGAAAGAATTGAACTATTTTCGAGAAATCAGGTCTTTCCGTTGTTTCTTCGTTCCAGCATTGACTCAAAAGACTCTAAATAATGTAAACAAGATATACAAATGAGATTAATCAAACACTAAATGAATCAGTAACTGAATGAATAAATGGACGGATGAATGAATGAACGAATAAACAAATATATGAATGAATAAATGAACAGGGGAATGAATAAACGAAATAATGAATGGACGAATAAACAAATGAATGAATGAATAAATGGACAAGGGAATGAATAAACGAAATAATGAATGGACGAATAAACAAATGAATGAATGAATAAATGGACAAGGGAATGAATAAACGAAATAATGAATGGACGAATAAACAAATGAATGAATGAATAAATGGACAAGGGAATGAATAAACGAAATAATGAATGGACGAATAAACAAATGAATGAATGAATAAATGGACAAGGGAATGAATAAACGAAATAATGAATGGACGAATAAACAAATGAATGAATGAATAAATGGACAAGGGAATGAATAAACGAAATAATGAATGGACGAATAAACAAATGAATGAATGAATAAATGGACAAGGGAATGAATAAACGAAATAATGAATGGACGAATAAACAAATGAATGAATGAATAAATGGACAAGGGAATAAATAAACGAAATAATGAATGAACGAATAAACAAATG
Source organism: Metridium senile (assembly GCA_949775045.1). Classification (NCBI taxonomy): domain Eukaryota; kingdom Metazoa; phylum Cnidaria; class Anthozoa; order Actiniaria; family Metridiidae; genus Metridium; species Metridium senile. The sequence continues at coordinate 11,706,406 of OX459109.1, forward strand.
AATGAATGAATAAATGGACAAGGGAATGAATAAACGAAATAATGAATGGACGAATAAACAAATGAATGAATGAATAAATGGACAAGGGAATGAATAAACGAAATAATGAATGGACGAATAAACAAATGAATGAATGAATAAATGGACAAGGGGATAAATAAACGAAATAATGAATGGACGAATAAACAAATGAATGAATGAATAAATGGACAAGGGAATGAATAAACGAAATAATGAATGGACGAATAAACAAATGAATGAATGAATAAATGGACAAGGGGATAAATAAACGAAATAATGAATGGACGAATAAACAAATGAATGAATGAATAAATGGACAAGGGAATGAATAAACGAAATAATGAATGGACGAATAAACAAATGAATGAATGAATAAATGAACAGGGGAATGAATAAATGATTGATTTATTGATTGATTTCTTGAGTTAGTGACTGACTGAGTGAGTATGTACCTTGATATTTTCAGGACATTTGGTATGTCTTAGACATTGTTTCGTGCCTTTACCAACCATCCATATAATCGATTCTACAGGATGGAAAGAGTAAGGCCATCCACCTGTCATAATCTCGTAAAGAATCGTCCTGTAAAGAAGATTGGATAGGGCTGAATTTAGATACGTTCGAGAAATATGTCAGTGTCAAATTATGATTACATTATCGTCACCGTTTTTATCATCATATATACATAAACCATTATCGTCATCATCGATTATATCATCATCATTATCAACAACACCATCATCATTATAATCGTCATTATCATTACCATCATTATCATCATCATCATCACCATCATCATCATCATATATAATCATCATCACAACCACCATCATTATTATTATCATCATCATCATCATCATCATCATCATCATCATCATCATCATCATCGATATCATCATTGCTTTGATCATTATTATCATCATCACCATTATATATCATTATAATTGATCGTCATCATCATCACAATCATCATCATCGTCGTCGTCACTATCGATTATTATCATCAACAAAATCATCATCATGAGTTTTACTCAAGAGCCTTAAATAAAGAGTTCTAGATATGGTCCTATGGACTGCTCAAAATCTGCCTATATGCAGATAGAACTAAACTTTATATATATCAGCAGAATCTGAACCATCATATTCATTGTATTCAGTTCTTACCCAAAAGCGTAAATATTCGTGGAAATCGAATGAACCTCAGAGGAAACAACTTCCCCATCGGACCATTTTAACGTACGCATCATTTCCGGTGATACATAGGTCAGATGACCACGTGGTATGCTGACGTAACCGTGTCTAAAATCAGGAAAATCAATAAATTAATATCAATGTTAATAATGTCGCTTTGTAGTAATCGTTAGCAACGATAAAACTGACGAGCACAAATCACTATCATCATTATCATCACCATCATCAGCATCATTGTCATTATCATCATTATAATCACCATTATCATCATCACCAAAATCAGAAACATCGTAATTACAATCACCGGACCCCCATTATTATCATCATCACCATCATAATCACCATCATCAGCATCATTACTGTGATCATTATCACCATCATCATCATTACTATCCGTCATTATCATCCGGCTTACAATCACCGATCCTCGTTATTTTCATCATCATCATCATCATTACCATCATTGATATCATCACCATCATCACAACATTATCATCATTATCGTCGTCGTCATCATCATCATCAGATTGTCATCACCATCATAAATAAACCCACCTCTCGACCGTTGTTCTACCAGAGTACGCCGTAACACACAGCTTGACTTTAGACTCGAGAAACACGTTCATTGAATTGAAGTGAGGCAGAACAATGCCCTTAGCGTGTAGATAACTCATTCCTTGAGCGATTTGTCGAGCGATGCTGATTCTTATCGTAAGAGGAAAAAAGTCGTGTCGAACGTGAAGATGAGTATGTAATGATAAACCTTTACGAATGCTACAAAATAGAAAAAAACATCAATTTTATTCATTTTATTCGCAAATAAACCATTATCAAATAACAATAAGTTGAATATATAATTACAATTACAGAGGGGACATATACAGCAGTAAATATACACCTATTTCAAAAATCGTTGTCGCAATCAAAGCTACAGTTCACACACTGAAGCCTGCAAAGGATGTCGGTAATATGAACATAATTTGTGATATATCAACTCCTTTTTAGAAGAAATATTCGTTTCATCTTATACTACTGCAACAACTTGTTATGGTCATATAACACAAACACGTACAACCAAAATATGTTATGAATAAATCGATAGCAAGAGAAGAAATACCGACATCCTTTGCAGGCTTCAGAGTGTGGACTACAGCTTTCATTGTGACAACGATTTTTGAAATAGGTGTCAGTATATAGAACGAATCGAAACATGGTGACCTGCTATTGTTCTTGACTGACTAGCCTCGTGTTCATGATGGAATACAATGGAGTTTTCACGTGAATGAGAGGCTAGTGAGTCAAGAACAATAGTTATTCAAATTGGTCGCCATATTTCGATTAGATATATATAAATACACAGTAAATGTATAAATAGACAAAACTATTACCGTCCATTTCCACTATTACCTGATCATTATCATCATCATTATCACCATCATCATCATAATATCATTATCATCATCATTATCACCATCATCATCATAATATCATTATCATCATCGCCTACTCAGGATCATAAAAAAACATTGGGCAGAATGAGTGGACATTAAAAACTGTTAATCTTAGCGCCTAAGATCGCCTTAGGTTTTAGGAGCTTTATGCTAAAATCGCCTAAAATTGCCTAAAATTACGGCGATTTTAGGACCCAGAGTATAGGCCTTACTATTCTTCTCATCATTACCATTATCAATCATTATCATCATCATGTAAAAACTTTTAAAAAAAGAAGTTAATAAGTATCGTATTAGATTAGAGCAGAAGTTACCTCGTAATGAAGGCCAGGTTGGGTGGCTCTAGACAAGCACCCATGAAAAGTACGACGTTTTCGTGTCTGATCATGCTCAGTAGAGAGACCTAAAACAAAGATGGGAAACGATGAGAACTGATTGTACGTAACACTTATCCATTCATCCATGCACTCTAACATCCACCTTCTTTCCATCCAAAGTGATTTATATTTGCGGTCTGTTTCCATTCATTATTCATTTATTCACTCTATTTCCTCCCCAAAGGAAGCCCAACATTAAAAAAGGCTACAAGGAAGACTATGCACTCCCATCCAATTTCCAAAGTGATTTATAATTGCGGTCTGTTTTCCATTCATTATTCATTAATTCACTCTATTTCCTCCCCACAGGAAGCCCAACATTAAAAAAGGCTACAAGGAAGACTATGCACTCCCATTCAATAAATATCAAAATATCAATAAATTCAGTGATATATATATTTGCGGGCTATTCCACACTTCTCTTGCTATATCATTCATTGTTTTTAATTATTTGCTCTATAATTTGTTTACCTCTTTTAAGAATTCTTCAAAATCTTCTTTGGCTGTCTTTTTAACTGTATGTATCATGATATCACCATGCCAACGTCCCCTAAACAAACAAATAAAAAATAGTTTAATCATCGACTATTTACTTGTATTCTGCATTAGTTTTTATATTTTTTCTTTCTTTTTGTCCCATATTATGTAACAAAAGTAGTAATCCGCTCCACTGTTCCCTGCGGCCATTTTGTTAATCGTATATTTTTGATTGACAAGGTCACGTGACCATGTTCTTCAAAGGACCCGGCATTTGCAGCTGCCTTTCAAACAATATTAATATCATTTGCATCAGAACATCTCTAAAATTAAGAATCCATTAGTTTAACGAGAATTGAAAGCAGAAGTGCATTTCTATAGAATTCTAGAAAAGTCTTCATAGTACATATCGTTGATTTATATTAAAAGTGTTATACTATATCACATATATATATAGTAAACAATAAGTTAAGATAAATAAAAAATCATAAAGGTAAACGAAAATAAAAAATATAAAACAAACAATACTATCTTGCAAAGTAAGTTGTAGCTAAAAAAAAATAATTAGAATTATCACCATAATTTGTTGTACAGGATAGAAAAATATTTTAATTTGAAAATAAACGTTTTTAATCAAACACGGTCTTGCAAATTAAAGTGTAGTCGATAAAATGACTATTGCAAAATTCTACCAATTATTGTTTAAATAGGGTTGGAATATTTTTGATTTAAAAATAAAGATAATAGAGAAAGAAAAATGCTGTGTAAAGTTGGATATGATATTATAATGATAGTCGCGGTAAACTAAGCAAATTGAAGAATAGCATTACAAAATGTCCGGCCTTTAACAGGATTCGAACCCATTAACTTTGCAGTGCTAGCTATAGTGCCTGATTAGGTAGTAAATGAAAAAAGGGTTTTAACGGAAAGTAAAGTTAATCATTTAGAATCTGTTGGAAAGTAAAAAGGAAGCCGAGTTAAGACTTTAAAAGATCATTTTAATCCATTATTTAGAAAATCGAATAATGTTTCAATTAGTATGCATCTCTGCTAGTAAAACCAAGAAAATATTAATAGGACAGGTGTTTCCGAGTAGAATAAATTGGCCATTTATTGTTCAAGGGTTATTTATGAGCACTGTTCCAATTACTGAGAGCCATGCATAATTAGAGATCTTTAAACAGTGCTATTTTAATCCATCTCTTGCTATAAAACAAATAAAAATATCACTGGAAAATAATAAAAAAGTTATCACTCGTAATAATAGTTATCTGTAACATGAAACATATTATATAATTATCTCTTTTAACTTTATAGATTAGACAACGTTCGTGAAAGCAGATGCTAACAATAGTTGATTCGGGATGTTATCGTGGTGTATACAAACGTGTATACGTGATAGTTCGTAGCAGAGAGTGTGATCACTCAATGAAATGTATCTGTAACATGGCAAATACTACATGACTATACCAGACATTAGTGTTGACTTTATACATTAGACAATGTTCGTGAAAACGGGTGCTAACAATAGTTAATTCGTGATGTTATCGTGATTCGTGAGTGTATAATGTGATAGTTCGTGCAGTATCGTGCAGAGAGCGTGATCACTCAATAAAATGTATCTGTAACATGGCAAATACTACATGACTATATCAGACATTAGTGTAGACTTTAAGAATAGACAATGTTTGTGAAAACGGCTGCTAACAATAGTTGATTCGTGATGTTATCGTGGTTCGTGAGTGCAAAACGTGATGGTCCGTGCAGTATCGTGCAGAGAGCGTGATCACTCAATAAAATATATCTTTAACATGGCAAATACTACATGACTATATCAGACATTTGTGTTGACTTTATAGATTAGACAATGTTTGTGAAAATGGCTGCTAACAATAGTTGATGTTATCGTGGTTCGTGAGTGTAAAACGTGATAAACCGTGCAGTATCATGCAGAGTGCGTGATAAAGAACTCTCAAAACAACTTCTACGCAAACAAACTTCGTTATGATAAAGATCTGGTTAAAGTAGGCATAAAAGTGTGCTAGAAAAGAACATTAGTAAAGGAACTACAAAAGAAAGAGTTCAGTTGTCTTTGAATTAATTCCTTTCCTACCAAACTACAATAGTCAGGAAAGGGTTCTTGCAATTACGTGTATATATGGAAGCAGAAATTAAATGAAAAACTGAAGTGGGTTGTTTGTCTCACAAATGTCGTAGCTTAGCACAACTAGTGTGAAAAGAAACCCCTAAAAACTCTTAGTCCCTGAGAGAATGGACCGGGCATCCTTGCGATCACTTTGCCCGTGTACGTTCGTGCAGTAATCATGGTGCGGCGTGCTATAACCGTGCAGATATCGTGCTGTGCAGTGACGTACCGTACTTCGTGACATGTTTTTCATTCAATAACTTATCTATCCTAGTGCAACACCCCGGGGGAGAACAGCGGTCGATTAAGTGCAAGTGCTTATAGTTTACTCGTATTTTACGAATGTTTTAAAAGAGTCATACATCATACTACTTACATGTTATATATTGCTCGTTATATACTAAGCCTATTACGTGCATTTGTAATGTGAGTTATATTAATGATAACAACTATACCATTCTGATAGTCAATTAAACAACCTTTTTGAAATAAGAGTATGCCGAGTATGCCTATATTTTGTTCGTTTTGAAATGACCGATCGTCTTTGCCAACTTTTTTGAAATAGGTGTAATCCTATAATTTATATTTGCTTTTTTGAAATGACAGATCGTCTTGGACAACCTTTTTGAAATAGGTGTAATCCTATAACCTATTTCCTTTTTTGAAATGACCGATCGTCTTGGACAACCTTTTTGAAATAGGTGTAATCGATCCTATAATTTATTTTCTGTTTTTGAAATGACCGATCGTCTGGACAACCTTTTTTTAAAGAGGTGTACTTACTTGTAGACTTGACCCTTGGGACTTGCACCAACCACATCTCCAAATTGGAGATCAGAGAAAGGTATTTTCCATTCTGTAAGTGATTTCTGCAAAGACAAAGAATCATAATGTTGAAGTATTGTTTTTTTTTATTAAGTCATTATTAGTTATTTTTGTTTAATAATTAATACATCCATTTATTATACGACTATTACGTAATTTTACCTTATAAGGAGAAGAGAACTCGAAAAATATGAAGCCGTATTTATCGAGTTCTGCCCCGGTTAAACCGGTTTTGAACTCGACAAAATATGGGCTGCATAAATGCATAAACAAAATGTTTCCAAACAATTGCTTACCAAAAATAAACCATTTTTATCATAGAGTCGTATAATAAACGTATTTGTGATTTTCCCCGTAATACGGGCGGACATTTTACTCGTTATTCGCATTTTTCCTCGTCCCCGGAGGGACTCGGAAAAATACATTCACAACTCGTAAAATATCCGCCCGTATTACGGGAAAAATCACAAATAAGATATAATTATTCATGAATCCGTTTATGCATTCATCCATTTATCCATTCATCCAATCGCCAATTTATTCATCTATCTATCTATTCATTCATATTTGCTCAATTTTGCTACATCAATCCATTTATCCGTTTGTTCATCCATTCATTCGTCCACCTCTTCTTTTATTCATCAATTTATACATTCATCTATCCATCCATCCGCCCACCCATTCATTTATTCACCAAACAAACACGGTCTATATCCATTTATTCATTTATCCGTTTATTCATCTACCTCTTCTTTTATTTATTATAATTTATACATTCATCCGGTCCATCTATCCGCCCACCCATTCATTTATTCACAAAACAAACACGGTCTATATTTATTTGCTCATTTTCACTGCATCAATCCACTCATTTGTCCATCCATCCTTCCTTCCATCCAGCCACTCATTCATTCATACATCCACCCATTCATTCATTCATTTATGCACCAAACAAACATTGTCTTTATTTATTTGCTCATTTTCACTGCATCAATCCACTCATTTATTCATTCGCCCATCCATTCATTCTTCATTCATAAATGTATACATCCATCTACCCATCCATTCATCCATGCACCAAACAAACATTGTTTTTATTGATTTGCTCAATTTCACTGCATCACTGAATCCACTCATTTATTCATTCGCCCATCCATCCATCCATCCATTCATTCATTAATGTATACATCCATCTACCCATCCATTCATTTATTCACAAAACAAACATTGTTTTTCTTCATTTGCTCATTTTATTGCATCACATCAATCCACTCATTTATTCATCCATCCATCCATCCGCCCACTCATTCATCCATGCACAAAACAAACATTGTCTTTATTGATTTGCTCACTCGCTAACTGCATCACATCAATCCACTCATTCATTCATCCATCCATCCATCCGCCCACCCATTCATCCATGCACCAAACAAACATTGTCTTTATTGATTTGCTCATTCTAACTGCATCACATCAATCCACTCATTCATTCAACCATCCATCCATCCACCCACCCATTCATCCATGCACCAAACAAACATTGTTTTTATTGATTTGCTCATTCTAACTGCATCACATCAATTCACTCATTCATTCATCCATCCATCCATCCGCCCACCCATTCATCCATGCACCAAACAAACATTGTCTTTATTGATTTGCTCATTCTAACTGCATCACATCAATCCACTCATTTATTCATCCATCCATCCATCCGCCCACCCATTCATCCATGCACCAAACAAACATTGTCTTTATTGATTTGCTCACTCGCTAACTGCATCACATCAATCCACTCATTCATTCATCCATCCATCCATCCGCCCACCCATTCATCCATGCACCAAACAAACATTGTCTTTATTGATTTGCTCATTCTAACTGCATCACATCAATCCACTCATTTATTCATCATTATATATATTGTGTACTTATTTTCCATTAAGGTCTAAAATGATTAATTAAACTCTTAAAGGTACTCACCTTTATGTCATCTTCGCTGCTTTCTGTGTATGATCTGCATAAGAATAAAAGATTAGCATAACATTAGCTTAAGACATCTCTTCTATTATATAGAATATAATACATGGGCGCGCCGAAATTATGGAATAGCCTTTTGCAACAACAGGTCACGTGACCCTACCCCTTTTAAATCGAGCAGCTGTGTCAAAATGAACATCAGAAATAAAACGAGCACCTCGACATTAGTAAGAAGGCGAAATATCAGCTCATAAAATGTAACATGAGGGAAATGGCATTAAATTTATAAGGATTTGTATGGAAAATATGCTCTGGTGGGCAGCGCATATTTCCCATACAAATCCTTATAAAATATCGAATTTTATATTTAGTGCCATTTCTCCTATGCTCAACATTATGAGCTAACACTTTGGCTTTGGAGGTGCTCTTTTCATTTTTGGTGTTCATTTTGACACAGCTGTTCGATTTAAAAGGGGTAGGGTCACGTGACCTGTTGTTGCAAAAGGCCTATTCATCTTCGATTGTTCAACTTCGATTAAGCGCAGTGAACAAGTGCGATATCGAATTTAAACACGAGATGATTAATACCATATCTCCAAGCGCCCATGTATTATTCTGTTTATTATTTAAGCAAAAAAGAAAAAAATACATGTGTTCAAATATGATATTTTTAAGTGACACTGTTATTTATATAAGAAAGCGCTTTAATGTCCGGAAAAAAGGTATAGTCAAAAATAGTGTATGGAGGAAATCTCTTTTCAACAAAGCCTGTGTAAGTGTGCACATTAGATATCCCAAACCTTAAAGCGTTTTTGAGGCTGAATTCTATAGACAATAATCTTTTAAAATCGCTATAAAATCTGCGAAGGAAATTAGAGAGACAAAAAATGTGCAGCTAGGAAATCCCCTGGAAAAATTCAATGTGTACGTGTGCATTCGATCTCACAAATCTAAAACCGTTTTTGAGGCTGAAACCTATAAACAATAATCGCTATAAAATCTGCGAAGAAAAAAGAGAGACAAAAATAGTGCATATAGAGGAAGTCCCCTGGAAAAATTCAATGTGTACGTGCACATTAGATCTCACAAATCTAAGGTTATTAAGATAACTATAATTGTCAAAGATAAATTGCAATCAAAAACTATAGCCCTCGGAGACAATTTTTTTCAGTTTGCGACGTGCATAATACACTGACTATTTCCATGCGATAAGCTAGTGCAAACCTCTTAACTATAATCCTTTTAAAATATCTCAAATTTTAGAACCCCTAGGGCAGCTGCAGAGAGAAAATAGCGCAATGAGCAGGAAGTTGTTGTGACAAATGACTATCTATGATCTGCATAAGACTGAAAAACATACTGGCATCGCTGTTATTGAGTCCAGGGCTCGAAATAGCTGCCTGCCACTGGCCAAATGCAAGGCCAATTAGTTAAGGTTTAGCAGACAAAAAATAATAGTGAACTGCCAAATTAATGGGCAATAATATGCAGTCAAAATGAAAAAACATCTTTCGCAGTTTCTTCATTTGGAAGTGGCAGGCCAGTGTTTTTTCCCCCTAATTCGAGCCCTGGAGTCTAAAAGGGCCACTGAGCTTTATTTAAGGAAATCAAAAAAGCGTAAAAAGAATATAAAATGTATTCTATTGCTCATTTACAACTACTTGAATTAAATTTGATCATTTGGAAATGGTTGATCTAAGACCGATAGGAAGTGTTTGTGCCCATTAAATTGCAAATGCACTATTATTATCACGCGTGTATATTAATATTTACATCTGAAATACTGGTATCTGTAATCCAGCATCATTCAAATGTGATTAAAACAATGCATTTAGTATTTAATGATATCCCACAATTCCAATCGATCTCAGATCTACCATTTCTGATGATCAACTTCATTGAAATAGGTGTATATAAATGAATGCGCAATTGAACAACAGCTGCAGCCGAGCTGTAATCTAATCTAAAGCCTAGTTTTCACTGGCGACGCAAGCACAAGCGCAAGCACAAGCGCAAGCACAAGCGCAAGCGCAAGAGACCTTATTTAGTCTTGAAAACCGTTTGACGCAGTGATAACGCAAGCGCAAGATATCAAAAAATTTCCTTTTTTCTTGCGTTTGCACTTGTGTGTGCGCGTGGCACTAGTGAATAGTTTGTGTGTGTTCTTGCGCTTATTCACGTCTCGTTTTCACTCAAAAATTAACCCTTGTGTTTGCGCTTGCGTTTGCGCTTGCGTTTGCGCTTGCGTTGCGTCGCTAGTGAAAACCAGGCTTAAAGCACGAATATTAAACGATAATAAATAACCGAAAACATGTATTGCTCAGTGAAATTTCCGCATATCTGTAAGTTATTTATCCGTTGGAAACGCGCGCACACTCCACTACCACGACATTCAGTTTTAATGAAAATTCTATACTACTTTCAAACCAATGCACAATGTTATTACAAAGCAATTGAAATATAACTTATTTTTTTCAGTGAGTAACTGTATGCATCGGTTTACACAATTATTTGAGTAGCATTTGCTCCATGTTTTTCTGTAGTGAGCGAAAGCAGCCATCGCGAAAAAGCTTTGAGCTAGGTTTGCATGTTTTCATTAATAATTTATACCCAAGCAACATTGTAGCGAAAGAAATGAAAAAGAAATGATTAATATATAAGCATTTGTTTCATGTTTTTCTGTATAGTGAGGGAATGCAGCCATCATGAAAAAGCTTTGAGGTAGTTTTGCATGTTTTCATTAATAATTTAAACCCAAGCAACATTGTAGCGAAAGAAATGAAAACTAAATGATTAATATATGCTTACCCAGTGTTTGTGATAGACTCCTCTCTTTCTTTTGATTGACAATCATCCACTGTTGGAGAAACACAGAGATAGTATTTAAAAGCCTTGCCAAAATATCGCTTCATGTTCGCAATGAGTTCGTTGTTGATGCGACTTGGACTCCTCGCTGTTTTAATAAGGCTGTAACTGATATTTAGTCGTCAGAGACAAACACTTAATACAATGATTTCATAATGTGTTATTTTTAGATAGGTAATAGTGTCGTAAAAACAAGCCCTTGAACGAGGTGCAAGCAGACGAACAGGCAAGCTGATTTGTCTAGAACAAAATGAGATATTGCTCGTTAAAGCTTTATTTTAAAGTATTTTAGTTACTACTCTAGCAATTTGCAGTTATCCAATCAATTATCTAGAAATTTCTAGAAATTCATTTAGTTAAAACTCCCGGTTTAATAGATTAGTAATTCGGTAATGCAAGTGGCTAGACGCTTTTTGATAAGTTAAAACACAGCAGTATTTTTCTCAGGATAATTATTTTCAGCAATTGCAAATTTCCCGGGATGACAAACTAAACGCTTAAAACCTTTAAAGTAAATATTATGAAATTACATATCAGTAAATTATTATTATGAAATGAAATGACGAAAGATTTAGAAATTGCAATAACAGTATCTAAGCACATATGAAAGTGCTTTTTAACGTTTTACTATTTCAACGAAAGAGCATTTCGAAATTTTAAAGTACGAAAACTCTTCAAAAAAAAGATAATTCAAATAAAAATATTCAAACACCGACGCAGCCTATACTAGTTTTCTCGCTAGTTTCCATTCAAATAAAAAAAACCTGCCGATTGTATCATAAAAAGTGGGAAATTCTAGAAGAAAAACGAGAGCTGAGCCGTCATATGCAACCGCTTCGTTCAGACCCGTCTTTTTTTGGTGCACCGCTACGTCACGAGTGACGTCAACGTAGTAGTACACGTCACACGTATCAGCAGGGACTGGAAAACTATCAGCCGCGCACGTCTTATTAAGACAAATATAGAAGCAATTTACTATTTGGCGTTAACCTGACGACCTTTTTTGAAATAAATTTAGAAAGCTGGACAAGAAGCCGATAGGAAGACAACAATCCACATTGCATTTAGATCTACAAGGTGCTGCAAGCTTCACTTTTCAACTGTTTCGGTAAGCAGTTGTAAATTAAAATATACACCTTTTTGAAAAACGTTGTCGGAGCAAACAGTGGCAAATTGTGATTCACGACCGAAAGGAATTGTGGTTATGCATACAACATATGCAAGTACTGGATTACACTGCAAAAACGGCTGAGTAGATGCAACTCAGTATATTGAGTTAATCATGCATTCAGGGTGTCACTTAATAGTGAGTAAATCAAACTCTATAGTGAGTAAACCCAACTCTATAGTGAGTAAAGATCTACATTTATGCTTACTCTTAATAATTAGTTAGGTTTAATCACTATTAAGTGTCATCCTGAATGCAAAGATCAACTCAATATACTGAGTTGTATCTACTGTGCCGTTTTTGCAGTGCGGAAAAAAATTATAACAGCGCAGCATATGCTTGATATTAGATCAGTAATGTTTAAAAGCTCCTGTTTTTTTTTTTTATCTCTTGAGTGCATCCTCGAGACATTAGAGTTGCACACATCAAATAAACTAGCTCAAGGGGAAAATAATTAAATACCGCGCAAACCAAACACTTAACAATACATGTACTATGTTTGCGTACTTTAATAATGTTTATAACTTCTTTTCTGAGATATGTTATTTTTAGAAAACAATATTTGTGGCACTCAGTAAATAAGCTATATTTCAAGCGATTAAAAAACAACGCAACAAAACATTTGATTTTAGTAATGTTTATAACTTCTATACAGAGATATTTTATCTTAACAACACATGTAATATATTTGCGCAATTTAAAAAAAGCTACATTGCCAGTGATTAAAAAAAAAACAGCGCAACAAAACATTTGATTTTAGTAATTTACTATAACTTCTATACGGAGATCTTTTATCTATAGAACACATTATTTGCGCAATTTAAAAAAGCTACACTGCAAGCGATTAAAAAAACAGCGCAACAAAACATTTGATTTCAGTAATTAATGTTTATAACTTCTTTTCTGAGATATCTATCTTAACAACACATGTAATATATTTGCGCACTTTAAAAAAGCTGAACTGCAAGCGATTAAAAAACAGCGCAGCAAAACATTTGATTTCAGTGTTTATAACTTCTTTACTGAGATATTTTATCTACAGAACACAATATTTGCGCAATTTAAAATGCCTACAGTGCAAGCGATTGAAAAACAGCATAAGAAAACATTTGTCTTGAATAATTTCAAACATTTCTATATCAAGCTATTTCATAGTTGTTATGTAAGCAATCTTTACTGAGCTGCGATCTCCTGTAGTGTTCATATATTGTGCACACTGCCAAGCGATATCTCAATATCTCTTCAGTTTAATTAATTAAAGTTCCTCTTTTAGATTTTAGTAATGTTTAAGAACTCAAACTGCTTTTGCATAGAAGAATATTTAAGTTGTCCTATGCTTTTGCATAGTTTGAGACCAATCTCTAGATATCTTAATATATCTTTATAGTAATTAAAAGTACTCGTTAAAAAGAGCTGCGCATATACAATATCAACAGCGCAACATATTGGTTAATATCAGTTTGCGCATTTGATCTTACTCTTACTCTTGTATGGTATTATGGTATAATAGATCAGACTATTAGGCATCCAGACGTCACGCCCCGTCAAACCACTCCTTAATCATTTTAAAAGATGCAAATATACACTGCAAAAACGGCTGAGTAGATACACCTCACTATATTGAGTTAATCATGCATTCAGGATGCCACTTTATAGTTAATTAATCCAACCCGTATAGTGAGTAAAAGTTAAGTTAAACTCAATATATTGAGTACGTTGTACTCAATGGCCGTCTATATTTATGTTTACTCTTAATAATGAGTTGGGTTAGAAAAGAAGATGGTGTTTGAGAACGAATCTATTCAGATTTAAATATACATATGACTAGATCGACGGAAGTTTTCACAGCACAACAAATGAGATTTACGATTGATTAAATTTGCGTTTTGTTAGATTAAATAACCCTTTAAGCAGATTTACGAGAATTTTACAAAATGTAAAGTTCAGCTTTACGCATCATTTACATTGATTCGTAAAGCAGACGTAATGACTCTTTAGCCGCTAGCTTTACGCGATGTTTAAAGGGGCTTATTGCTTTGTTTTTTCAAGGGTCTCCGAATTTTTTTTTCTTGTGTGTATAGAATAGAAGATGGCCTTTGAGCAAGAGTCTATTCAGATTTATAAAATAACAATTTGAAATCATGTATTTTGATTGGTTGAGGCGCGTGCTTTATGAGAGCACACAGCTAGCACGCGCGTTTTCATGTTGATCAATTTGTATTTTATAAAAGAAACAGAGAACTTGCTTTCTTTGCTGTATGCAGTTATAAAGCACTTTGGGATTGTAAGAATACATAAGAAGTGTTGAGAACATCGTTTCGCGTCGTGCTTCTCTTAACACTTCTCTCGTGTTCGTCAATCCCCGCGTGCTTTATAACTGCACACAGCACGCGCGCGCGTTTTCCATTTCTTCAATACATATTATTAGATCGACGGACGTTTGTTGAAGGGTCTCCCAAATTTTTTAATTTTGTTTTGTTTTGTAATCTTATTGGGAGACTATCCTATAGGTAGTAGCACCTGTCTATAGCTCTCACCAAGTTGGAAACTTCATAAATGAATAAACTGGTATCCTCTTCCAAAGAACGCTGAGGAGGTAATTAACCTGAATTGATTGACGTTTTCTAAAACAGCTCAATTGAACATAAAAGCTAAAGCCTTTTTTGAAAACGAAACGTGCTGACATTCATGTGCTCGCTGGCATATCCTCTTTGAATAATCTTTTCAGTAAATGCATGTGGAGAGCTTAAAGTGAAAACCGCTAATGTCTTAAACCAATGTCAAGAGATAACATTGATCTTCTACATTATAACTACTCTACCCAACACCTCCCTAGCTAAACAGGTTTTGTTTCGCCCTCCCCCTACTAAAAATAACGGGTGTATTATTATACAAACATCCTTCCTACCCCTCCCTAGTTAAACAGGTTTGGTCTCCTTGGTTCCAATCCGGCGCCCTCCCCCTACTTAAAAATAACAGGTGTATTATTCTACAAACATCCTATCCTACCCCTCCCTAGTTAAACAGGTTTGGTCTCCTCCGTTCCCATTCCCCTCCCCTACCAAAACCGGCAGGTTTGATCTCCTCCGTTCCCATTCCCCTCCCCCTACTAAAAATGATACGTTTTTCTATGCTACAATCGCCCTAACCCTTCCGCTCCCTAGTTGTTTATCTCCCTACTTAGTATCGATCGCTTCCGTTCGACTAAAATCCTCCACCCCTCTCCAGTTAGCATTGATATTTGCTACTAAATTCCCTACCCATACCTAGTTAGATATTAATCTCAATCATTAATCTCAAGTGTGATCAAAAGAACATCACGTACTGTACCTCAACTCCCTCTAGTTTGGACTCCCTGTGGTGAGCAGTTGTTTTCTAAATACAAGACTCTCTCACGCCCTCAAATAAGTATCTTGAGATTATTGCGGTTTTGTTGGGTTCCCTATCGTTAGCAGCTGAAATATGTGCAGTTGTTTTCGAAATGTTTACCTAGACTCCCTCACGCCCTTAAATAAGTACCTTGAGACTCCTGCGGTTTTAGAGCCACTTGTTGGGTTCCCTGTGGTCTAGCCACACCTTATAGCATCGGCTAGTAAACCCAAGTATTCACTTTGATCTAAAATCAGCGGTCGAGTTCGTACTAATTAAAGCTTTTTCAAAAGTGAAAATTTTAACCTCAGTTGGTGAAATAATCCTCTTTTAGTATAACAAAACAATTGTCTCGTTTAGAATCCCTAAAATAAAGCTTTCACGGATAATCTGCTTTTCTGTTTTTATTATTCTGTATTGGTTGCTATTGTTGTTTCTGTTGTTGTGCTGTTTCTGTTTTCAAAGTGTTGAAAGTTTTAACAAGGGTAACTTAAGATTTTTTTTTTTTTTTTAATTTCTTTAAAGAGCCCATAAAACCATTAGTGGTTCCAGCTGATGTGAAACGGAAGACAATGCTCCCCAGGTACCATCCCCTCGGGCTAATTGTCGCAGGTGTTCAGCCGCAGTTTTATCACAGAAAAAATGAGCATTCGTCTTTTTGAAATAACAAAAAGAGTTCCAAGTTCACAAGACGGAATTGTATCCACGCCCTCCTGAATATCAAAAAGTGTTTTCAAAGCCATTATATTGATGAGTCTTTATGAGAATGATTCAATGAATTTGTTAACTAGTACTCGCGTTAGTCATTAGTTTAGATAGAGTGCAAGCCACAAACCCATGAAACAACTACTAACTATTTAGGACGTAATTATAGAGCGGTTTTCATTAACTCTTCAGTTAAACATTCTTTAATGTATCACTCTTTAATGCACCTTAATTCCCTCGTCTTCTTTTTTTATTTTTTAAAGATGATTTGCTAAATTCATTTATAATAGATAAATATATATGTTTTTGATGAATATAACTGTTCAAGAAATTCAGTGCTGATCAAGGTTTTTGTATATGTAATCCTTCATTATTTAGTCCTCCTATAGAATTAAGTTGATTTTCATAAACTTTTGATCCTTGTATATTTCAGTGCACCCTTTCCGAAACAAATTTTAACATTTCCAGTCAAAGTAGCTCAAATACACAAAAGCAACACTGATGATAATCCCAAAACATTTTTAATTCTTGAATTCTTCGCCCCCTTACAGAAACAAATTTTAACATTTCTAGTCAAAGTAGTTCAAAGACACGAAAACAAGACTATAATCCCAAAACATTTTTAATTCTTGAATACATCGCTTCCTTACCGATACAAATTTTTAAAGCATTTCTAGTCAAAGTAGTTAAAATCCACAAAAACAAGACTATATTCCCAAAACCTTAACATTAGTTGTCATTTTTAACTCTTGAATACTTCGCGCCCTTTCCTAAACAAATTTTAACATTTCTAGTAAAAGTAGCTCAAAGACACACTAAAAACAAGACTATAATCCCAAAACATTAACGTCAAATTGTCATTTTTGTTTTTCGCCACCTTACACGTAACATTTTAATAACAAATTTGAAAACTAGAATTATAAAAAAAAACAGTACAAAGACAAAAATAACAATACTATAATCCCAAAACATTGTCGTTAAGTTGCCATTTTTTTTTAATATATTAAAATATGCTTCGCCAGCTGAAACAAATTTAAATGACAAAATTTGAAAGCAAGAGTCAAAATATAATAGTCCAAAGACACAACAACAAGTCTTTTACTCAAAAACAATAATAATTTTAGCAAGAGAATATTTATTACTTAATGCATCGTAAGAAAGATGAGTCCGAGGAAGGAAAACATCGTTTAGATCCATGTTTTTGATGAAAAAACGAGAATTTTTCAACAATTTTTCGACTTTTATTTCAAATCATAATCATGTTAAGTTTTTAAACTTAAACGTTTACAAGATGAGCTCTAACTCCCTAGAGGCTTTAAAGCCGCCTTCATTGATGTTATATTATAATTACTTAATATTCTCTAGGTTTTGGTCAATAAGGCGTAGGTGTATGTACTAAGATAACAATATTTAGAATAAAAACCAAGAGCCACAGACTTAATGTCTGGTGTGTACACGTACTTAAGATATGATGTATGAGGTAATGTAGATATCAAACCTGAGGATATATGAACAAACCTGAGGGGGGAGGGCTCGGGGGTAAAAGCATCGGGTGTGTTTGTCCTATATATCTCTCAGGGGTAAAAATCAGTGCTTTGATATCTTTTTAGGTATTAAATTTAGTTGAAATTTGGAATTCTGACATTTATTGGTATATGGTATCGAAAAGGGAAATCCCATCCCTTTCCGCGCCTTTTTTCGCTTTGTCTTGGGGGTTAAATTCAGCGATTTGATATCTTGGGTAAATTAGAGTTAAGAATTTTGACATGTTGTGGTATCTTTTAGGATGTCGAAAAGGAAAATCTGATTACTTTCCGCGCTTTTTTCTTGCTCTATCTATGCCTTTGTGAGGTATCTCTTAAAATCGTCTATCGTGCCACGCCCTTTTCAAATGACTTCCCTGTTGTCTTAGCCTCCCTCCCCCACACCCCCTGGGGTAGAAATACAAAAAGACAAATGCTAATGCACACTTTTAAAGAACCCGTTAACTGATAAGTTAACTAAAAGAATAATTAAAATATACACCTCTCTTGGTATACTTTATTATGTAAGGACCTTCGTGAAAATCATATTTGATGAGTGCATGTGGAGTTATACTCTTTTATTATTTTTATTATTGTTGTTGTTATTATTATCATTATTATTATTATTATTTCAGTTGGAAGTCTAGGGAGAAGAGGGGAAGGATCAGGGGAAGAAATATCGAAAATATCGAAAATAAATGGGAAGAAGGAAGAACAACGCTATGAAACTAGAGAGGAGTGATATATTTAAATGTATGTTCTTTTTTTAATCTCTCTAAGTGTTTTCAAAAATTAATTATTCATTCGTTCATTCATGCATTTACTTCTTCACATAAATTCATATCAAACAAAAGAACTATATAAATAATCCCATTCAATATTCCGTTGGTTAAAGAACAAACTATAAGGTGAATAAAACGACGCTAAGTGAAACCGATTAATCAAACGGTACCGAATCTGAAAGGTCTTAGTTCCTCCTTATGTATCCTCTCTTAATACAGTACACATAAACACAAAAGTGACACAAAACGACAAGAAAAGCTGATAAGGGAAGTAGTTTTGGACATATCCTTATTTCGTATCAATAAGCTATTGCATTAACATCAAGGGAAAGTAGAAAAGACTGATAACAGATCGTAACTGATAGTAGATGACGGCTGTGTTCTTCCTGCGCCGTCTTGTCAAGGAAATAGCCAGCTTCGTATCATTTGCTCTTCCGCTTTTTAGAAAATAATTATTTTGAATGCTTGTAAATTAATGTAACAAGATCGGTACTTTAGAGAAATACGCAAGGTTGCTCCGGTTTTTTTTTTTTTTTTGGCGTGAATTTACATAAGACTATAAAATATTATAAAAATAAGATGAGAAAATACGTACGGTTATTCCTGTTGCATGGTTCGCGTGAAAACTCAACGCTTGCATGTTGAATTAAACTTATTCTCAGCTAAAGGAGTCAATACTCTTACGTATTATATTCATGACATACTCATGAATATAATACGTAAGGATAACGCAACGGTTCAAATCCATTCACGTAACGCCACATAAAAACCGGTCCGACTATACAAATCAAGTACTATTAAAAATAGAATCTTCCGAAAACAAAAAAATAGATACAAAATACGTAAGGATATGTCATCAATTAACGCGCGCTATAAAAACTACTAACGTACAAATACTCGTAAATCACATTGCCTTTCATAATTTAATTACTGAGACGGAAATAAATAATTGTAACCTGGTAAAGTTTCCGTAATGATTATAAATAGCGACATAAAATAGCGCCTTTGTCGTAAGACATAAGTGTTTACGATAATCTTAGCGTATTCATTACTCGGTGAACTATTCTTAGGCAGCGATCCAAGAATAGTCGTTCTAAGCTCAGCTAGAAAATAACATTAAGGTATCGTTTACCTCTAAAGGATGCAAAACAAGACGTAAAATATCAAGTGCGCGTACTTGGGTTTTGTTGGATGATGGATGGAGCTAGTCGTTAATTATAGCCTTACGCGCATGTCCGTTCGACGTTGTACACTGACTCGTTGGCAGAAGGAGAAGGAGAAAGAGAAGGAGAAGGAGAAGGAGAAGGAGAAGGAGAAGGAGAGAGAATTAATAAAACTGTCGAAGTGGACAAAGAAAAAGGAAAACAGCAAATTTCACTGACAAAAAAATAAATCAGTAAAAAGAAAATACATTCCGAGTACTCAATTTCCCTTCTAGCAAACTTCTTACTATGTTATTGGATATAAAGAGACTTAACAAACTCCTTTGTTTTCTACCTAGGACCAAATATTAACTCCTTAATAAGATAAACCACCACAAATAACAAAGGTAAACTGATAGTGCCTGCAGCAGAGTAAACTTTAAGACATCGTGCGATATATAATTAGCGTTTAAAAGAAACTGTGCAAACATTTTGTGAATGTTGACTTTCTGACTGGATTTTCAGACGCTGTTTTAAGTAAACACAATTTCAAATCTCCAAAACTAAGATATATCAAACTGTTTTGATTTATACATTCATATTGGTGGGGGGTACGAATCACGTTTCATGGAAAATAAAATGACCAGTTCACTTCACGGGGGACCCAAAAAACACGTTTCAAAATAACATGGCCACTGATTTCACGTGTCACGGAAAAAAAAACACTCAACTCACGTTTCTCGAAATAACCTTTTACCATCCTGTACATTTGCATCTAAAATAACAATAACATTTTACCAACGCTAAAACCGACATGTAGCTATATGTATTTAACCCACATCATATAAAATACAGCCAATCAGAATGTTTGAAAGTCGTTGTATATTCGGCGGTATTCAACTGTCTCTCCCCATGAGATATTGCGGGTTCTCTTTATCTTATATGATGTGGGATAAAATAGTTATACAATGTTCGCTTATACTATTAGTTATACATTGGTTTCGAGTGGCATACTCGGTGGAATATCCCACTCGTCACTTGTATTTTTCTTTGCATATACACTCGCTTTAAGGCTTGTGTGGCTAGAAAATACAAGCGACTCATGGAATATTCCACAGTATGCCACTCGAAACCATTGTATAACTAGTAGTATAAACATCTCTTGGTGTCGGCGTTTTTTAAGCTGAAAATAGCAGTAGCATAATAAATTTTAATGATCAACTGTCTAGTTCTTCACCGTGGATATTGTCATATTCGGAAGAACAATGACAGAGTTTTCAGACTTTAAGGTATTTTTAATTGGTCCGGAAGATTAAAAATAGATAAATTTAAAAAGCTTAAAGATGGTATAAACTAAGTTGGGGGTAAGTTGATGTTTGACAGAAGAAGAAAAGCGTTGTAACAAGTGAATAAGGTATAATTATAAGAGGGTTGTATTGGGGAAACATTGAGGCAAGTGAATATGGTATATCTCCAAGAGGGTTGTACTGGGGAAACATTGAGGCAAGTGAATATGGTATATCTCCAAGAGGGTTGTACTGGGGAAACAGTTGAGGCAAGTGAATAAGGTATATCTCCCAAGAGAGTTGTATTGGAAAAACATTGAAGCAAGTGAATAAAGTCTATACCAAAGAGGATTGAATAATAGGGCAAGCAATGCAAAGAAGGTCTATTTGAAATATAAACAAAAAGAAAATGAGCAACGACAAAAACGAGCAAATGAGAAAACGAAGTCAACAGTCCACGGCTCTCGACCAATCACAAAACGAGAAAAGTACAGAATTTTACGAAAATTGCAAAGCAGTAAAAATCTTGTTTTTTTTTCCTGCAATCAATCACTGTCTTATATTGTTGGTTCAAGCTTGGCTAAAAACACAATTGTGCAAACATAATTTGAAGACTTCAAATTAAAATGGCATTTGTAGTTTTTGGATGACATAAGCTTCGTAAAACTGATATGTTCTTATTGGAATATCAAAAATATTGTCTAGACACTTTCTTTAAAAAAAAATAAAAATAAAATTAAAAAAGAGCTTTGAGTTTTTGCATGTTAAGCGTCGGTGTACTGATATAGCGCATATCTAAAAGTCCTATTATTACTGAAATGGCGAAATTTAGTCTGGACAGTTTTCAAAAGGGCAAGTTTTAGTTTTTGCTTGATATAATCCGGGGGTAGGGAGGGGGGAAACTCAAGGCAAAAATAGAAACCACGAGCATACCCCATAATTTTACCCACCAAGTCACAACCCCCTCCCCTTCCCCAGATATTAGCTCCATTGAACTGCCACAACGTAACCTTTCATTTTCAAAATTTGGTGGAATATTATCATATACTTACAGCGCAACGCGCAACGCGCAAAAGTATAACCATATTTAATGTATTCGCATACTGCTATGCACGGGAGTTTGTACTTTAAACAGACACATTTGATGTGAAGTTGTCCGATTTTACCGAATAAGGAGTGTAAAAACTTGTTTCGCAGCATAAAGGCATAAAGGTCATCAGACATTTGCGCGTCGCGCTGTAAAATCAGGCGTGATCTATAGCACGGAAGACGAATGCTTAATATATCCAAGTAAATCGATAACAACGAAAAAAAAGACTTGCAGATATCTACAGTGTAAAATAAAACTTGCAGAAAAAAGCTAGAGGGGCGTTTCCGTGCTGCAAAACATCGCCGCGTTGCTATGTGATTATTAGCAGGATAACGAATAGACATCAGATAGCGTGTTAATATTGAATCCCCAGCGAAATAATGGCATATGTGTGCAGAGAATCACGTCCCAGATCTGACGCTATTTTCACTCAAGTGCCGTTGGGTATTTTAACTACCTATTAGTCTTACTAGATGACAGTTTTTTGGATTTAAATACTGTTTTTCTTAGTATTCCTAGTTTTTTATGTATTGAATTATATTTTATATTTCTATTTATAGCTTAAAAATCTTGTAAATTATCCCAGTCGTATATTCTTGGCAGTGTAAATAAAGCTTAGCGGTATTGTAGTTTCTTGGCTTTAACGAAGACGGTTTTTCTTCTGTGAGAATAATTAAAAAGAAAGGAGACACTTGGTCTGCGGTTTAGTGTTTTTTATCTTTTGCTTGAGAAACAAGGCAACAGAAGTTTACATTTATTCACGCAAAAATGTTATTTTTCAACATTAAAAATGTATAATCGGTTTTATTTAATTTATATGCAAATAAAATATGCATCGCTTAGTCAATATCACGTAATATGTTTACAACGAAGAGACCAGACAGAGAGAAAATGAAGAAAAGAGAAACCTTTGATTTATATCTATATATCTAACTATATCTATGCAAATAAAATAACAATATATAGATCCATTTAATCAATATCACGTAACATTCCGGCTTAGATCGAAAATGTGAGAATTATATTTCTAAAAACAAAAGAATTAAAAAGGAGTAATAACGGGAAGAAAAGAATATTTTTGATTTAATATATGCAAATAAGATAAAAAGATCTGGATACATCGCTAAGTCAATATCACGTAACTGCATGATTCTTAGATCGAAGATGTGAGAATTATATTTATAAAAACAAAAGAATTAAAAAAGGAGTAATAAGGAAGAAAAGAATATTTTTGATTTAATATATGCAAATAAGATGAAAAGATCTAGATTTGAAGAAAAACTAGAGAAAAAATTAGCAAAAAAAAAAACGCCTTAAATTTTCTTCTTTTACACGCAAATGAAATAAAGAGATTTGAAATCATCGCTAGATATTCAATAACATGTTGAACGCTTTGAAGAAAAACTAGAGAATACATTTAATCTGCGCAGCAAAAAGAAAACGCCTTAATTTTCTTCTTTTACATGCAAATAGAATAACTAGATTTGAATTCATCGCTGCATATTCAATATCATGTTGAACGCTTTGAAGAAAAACTTAGAATAAATTTACTTCTGTGCAGCAAAAAATTAATAATTAGAAATTGCATTGTCTAGCGTATATCATGTGGAACTCCTACAAATGCGACAATCTTCAATCAAGTTGGTATACAATTCTCCATTAAGAGACGATACCACTTCCTTGATCATGACGCCGACAGCAAATCTTCGCATCATTGGTTTGAAAGAAATATAATATACCTAGCTTTACATGGGATTAAATAGATGTGAAAAGCACTGAGCTGCTAATGTAGGTGTTAATACGTATTCGTTTTGTTCTGGTTTAGATTTTGCAATTTGTGTTAATTGATGAACATGGCCATTAAAGAAAGTTGATCAGGTCGCACGCAATCTATAGAGAAGGTTGATTTGATCCGCAATGATGCCAAAACTTTAAATCTATATTTAATTAATTTTGTGCAGAAATAACTAGGTAGTTATACATTTACAGAAACTTAACAATGCATTGCAATTATCCATTTTTTTGTCTTTTTTTCTGTGCAGAAATAACGATGTTTTTGAGGCATAATTGTGTATATACGTAATGTTTTAAGATTCCGAGAGATTACGACAATAATTTTGAGAGGTGTTGCATATAGCTTATTTTAAGAAGCTTTGCTATTTTTGTGAATGTCACGTGACCAAGTCAGTATATTTTGCAGCCTAGAAACCAGTTTTATCATGAGAATATTCTAAATACATTTTATCATGACAATTGATTTTTGACAATAGTTTAAAAAAAAATACATAAAAAAATAATAACTAGACTATGGTTGGCTATTTTTATAAGGTATATATGTCACGTGACAAAGTATATATTGCGGCCGGCATAGAAACCAGTTTTATCATGAGAATATTCTAAATACACTTTGTTTCTCCTTCTATGTTGTGGCTACTCGACTTTAATAACTGGCAGCTACTACATAGCGTAAAAACAAAAAATAATAATCATTATGGAAATAATATTGAACAGCATTTGAAGTGTGAAGTGAAATTAGTAAATAATAACCAAGACGGAATCAAGGTTATTATTCACCGATTTTCACTGAGCCTGAGGTGGATAATTGTTTAAGTATAAATATACAAGTGATAATTTCAAAAAGTAAAAAAAACCAAGCCTATTTTCCGTGAGGAAAAACTGTTCATTTCTTATTTCTAAAAGCGCGCGAAACGCTGTAGGTGATTATCGAGAAATAGTGTGAATTTCTCGACCAATCACCGCGCGTGATTTTCCATAATCACCTGTGTATTTATACTAAATTTATATAAAAGTATCTTTCAAAACAACCAACCTTTTTGAGATCGGCTATAATAATTTATTTATAATAAAAACCAACGCAAGTAAGTTTGATTTTCTCGACGTTTCGACGCCATCCAGCGTCATTATCAAGAGTACATTAATATTCAAAATTAGGGTGTCTTATAGTAGTAGAAAGTCCCATGATAATAGTGTCATAATGATATACATACTAAAAAACACTTATCAGGATGCGTTGCGTTACAAACATTTTGCAATAGCAGTAAAATGACAACCTTCTTATCTCCTAGCAACCAATGACTAGTAGATAATTAATTCCAAAAGGCACAAATCTAACTAAAGTAAGCTTGATATTGAATTGTAATATTGGGGCTTGAAAAACTGACTAACATGCTAGACGATTCGACCCTGATTTTTAAGACTGTAGTCCAGGGGCGGATCCAGACAGAACGCTGAGCAGTTTTCGAGCTCAACAAGCTTGCCAAGTCAGTCAAAGAGTCCACTGTTCGGTAACATTGATCTGTCGACAGTTCAGTGAATCCTAAAATCTGACTGGTTTCCGTAAACCGTTTCTGGCTGGTCTAGAACCGCGCATAATAATAAATAATAATAATAATGTGAATTTATATAGCGCTATTTCCCGAGGTCCAATAGCGCTTTACAATAATTATAGAAATAGATATAAATAAATTAACATACTTAACAACAATAATAATTGGATCTAATAAAGACAATAAAAAGCTTGTTTAAAAAGCCATGTCTTAAGTTTTGATTTAAATGTTGAAATAGAAGTATAGTTTCGTAAATAAATAAATAGGTAGTTTATTCCAGATGGTTGGAGCAGCTACCGCGAAGGACCGGCCACCATATGTGTTGAGTGAATATCTGGGTACGCAAAGTAGATTTTGACTAGAAGACCTGAGTGTTCTTGTTATATTTAATCTTTTTGACATGCTCGAGCTTTATGATAGTAACAACCGTAATCTTCACAGTAAAAGTAATATTCAAAGTATTATATTTCCAAAAGATTGCTATAAAATCGATTCAAAAGTTATGCGTATTCGGTTTTCTGAATATTTTGTATAGAAAATGCGCAAGTAATAAATTATTGTTGTTATTATTATTTTAGGGGCTGTTTTTTTTTCTGCTAGCCGTGATAACTCTTGTGTTATATATTCCCCGGGGAACACAAAACAATACAGTTATCCCGGCTAGCAGGGACAGCTTGCCTTCATATAAACAGCTCGAAAATCGTTCTGTTTGTTTGAAAAACACTTTGATATGAAAATGGCCGGTACTTTTAGATCAGTGCAATTATATTGTTTAATTATTCGTCATGGAAACGTTAATCGTTCTGTTTTCCAAAACAGAAAATTTAGGTGCTGGAAAAACTCGTCCTTGTGTATTCTATTTAATAGTTTGTGCGACGTAATTGCAAAATTAAAAAGAAAATGAAATCATGTGTGTTTGCATTTGCAATGCTGGTTTAAAATTCGAAAGAAAGTCATCATGCAATTGATTTTCGTTCTGGTTTCCACAACAGAAAAAATGACAACAATTTTGTGCAGGAAAAAATATTTCTTATATGTATTCTGTTTTACGTGCAGGTTTTGTCTGTTAAAGAGAGGCACGTGCTAATAAAGTGAGCTGAAATATTGAAATGATCAGTTTCTTAAAGATGTCATACAAAGGGTTTTACCGGCAGGTGATCCTTTTAAGCACAGTAATGTCGCGGATATGCCAAACAGATTGAAATAGTTAGTTTAAGATTTCTTATGCGCAAAACACTTAGTATTAAAAGTGCTGCTCATCTTACTCACTCTTACTCACAGACAAACAAATGTTGACTCGCGCTATGGCGTTTCTCTGACAATAGCCTTCGTAGCTCCAGGCCAGAGTCTGCGGGTCTGCGAAGACGAGAAGAAAAAGAAAAAATCGCCACGCCTGCTTGCAGTCGAACGCCGATCCCTGAAAGCATGCAGGCAATCATATACTTAGCTTTGCAGACTATTCCTAAAACTCTCTATGATTCTCTCTAAGATTGTGCACACTTTTGTATTCGAAACTCGAAACTCGAAAGTGTTAAACTCGAAAGTGTTAAACTACTTTGGCCACCACACACGTTTTTCTTTTTCCTTATATCTGTAACTCAAAACATAGTATACTTTATAAAGAATGTAATCGTTATATTTTACTATTTGTTATATCATTATTGTAAATATAATTATACGTGTGAATAAACAAAAGTCAAAGTCAAAGTCAAAAGTCAAAGTATTCAACTACATGCAAAACAAAGAACTTCTGACGAGAAAAGCATGTGTTAGAAAATGCACAGTCATCTTGAAAGTACATGACAACGGTGTAGCTCTCAGTCACGGACAAGACAAAATAAATAATAAAAATTACTGGAGGAATATAAATAGATAGCCTACTATATTGCAGTCTACACATAAAAAAATAAAGACCTAATCGATTAGAAATAGAATGCAGCTTTCTATCGTGTTAAATTATATGACTATAGGAAGCATTTTACATCAGTCACTGATTTTGCTACAGCGAAACAACCCAAAATTTGCAGGAGAAAAAGACAAAATAATAAAAAAATTGCGGCTTTCTAGCTTGTATACAACTACGTTTGTTCATTGATTCTGGTATAAACTTGACGTCATTTTACCTGAGCAATATCGAAAAAAGAACAATTACAGGGTTATATATATATGATTTCTAGTGATGAAATTTAGTTTAGTGTATCTTCACATGCAGCAATAAGAGAGCCAAGAGATACGATAATTGCCACCCTACTAGCTAGCTTGTTTGTCTCGCTCTACTGCGCTTTTTCTCTGCTAGCAGGGTAGAGAATTACACAAAGCGTCTACAAAATAAATACTATTAATGATTGTTGCTTTATTTCTAACGTGGTTGCACTGAGTAATTGGACACCGGCTCCGAGCTGAACTAGTTTTTGAAAGAATTGGCAATATCCAAGACACTGAAAAACCTAACACTGGTTTTAGTTATACCAGAATTTCAGGAAAGCGCAACAGACCATAGTTAACTATGAACAGACAAACAATCAATATAAATAAGTTATAATTGGCAAGGACGCTCAAATAAAACTGATTTTTAACTGGGCCGTAGAACACGCAAACAGAAACAGAAC
The DNA here is from genome assembly GCA_949775045.1 of Metridium senile. Taxonomy (NCBI): domain Eukaryota; kingdom Metazoa; phylum Cnidaria; class Anthozoa; order Actiniaria; family Metridiidae; genus Metridium; species Metridium senile. Next base: position 11,734,760 of record OX459109.1, read on the forward strand.
CAAAATCAGCAAAACTTGAGATAGACTATACAGATATATCAGCATTACTGCTTTAAACAATAATATAGTAGACGTTTTGCTAAGAACACTCAAATAAAACTGATTCTTAGAGAACTTGTAGGCAGTACACACGCGAGCAAACAAAACGAAAAATTCAGGAAAGCTCTACAGATTTATCAATTGCGTTACAGCTTGTAACGTGTTTGCATTAGAACGTTCCCTAAGAACATACGATAAATGAGAGAATTGGGCACGCTTTGGCAAATAATACACATAAACGAATAAAAACTTTAAAAAACGACAATTGAAAATCAATCTGCTAAAATATAGACACACTGAGATTACTATCCAAGTTAAATCAATTTTACGTAAAAAAAAAATATTTTTAAATTATTCTGATGAAACTTCGGCACGATGTCGTAATCTATATTTTTGAATCTAATTTTTTTTTGATTATTCTCAATGTAATTATAAAGTTAAATAGTTGCGGCTTTCTATATATCGTGACTCAAGTAAGATTTGCGCTATGCCGGGCTCTCGAAAATTCGGAACGAAATTTGTCACATTCTGTGTAAACCGCACCGAAGAGAAAACGACAATGCGCATGCAAATTTTTTTGTGGCGTTTCAATTAACAAGGCACTGTGACAGGCCTGAGAGTTTCTGATCTAATTTTGTAATTTAGCTTTTCTGGTATAGTTCTTATTTGAATCTTAATTGGCATTATTTGGTCAGCAAGTGAAAAGGCAAACGTCAAGGATTAAAATAGAATTATGTTTACTGCCATCTGGATGTCAAAAACTGTTCATTTTTTTTTTTGGTTGTATTCAAGTTGAAATGCAATACACAACCCTTTTGGAAAAGTGATTTTGGAGGTTTAGTCCGAGTAGGAGTAACTGATGAAAGCGTTGTAGGTGAGAATAGGACTTAAGGTGGGCTACAACAACATTCTCACTTTATGACTAGTACGCGTAATTTGCATATTTTATCCATATATTACTGAAACAGATTACATATCCATTGATAGGTAAACACACTACTACAAATAAAAACAAACATGGAACAAGTGAACAGAAAATAGAAAATAAAGCAAAACTACGAAGCGCATGGAAAAATTACAGCGCAATTAAACTAAAATGGCTCAAAATTAAGTCAAAATCGAAAATTTCAATTAAAAGCTAATAATTGCCGTCATACCTGAAAATATCCTCTTTGTTTCCCTCTGACTTGGTGATGCTTTCCTCGACAATGGCCAGGTTCCCGCTAACCTTACAAACGGTAGGGATTTCTCCCAGCAAAATCCTTCTCCTCTCTCATCCATATCGAGACCTTCTTCTAGACTACACTGCTCTATTGTTGCTGTAAGCGAGCGAATATTAGTAAAATCAGGCGTCGGTGAGCTACTGCGGTGCGAATTTGCAGACGATGGACACGATGCAGGTAAAGACGAATAACCTGATGATGATGTAAACGAAGTCATTGCGGAATGCCGACTTGACCATGAGTAAGTCCTTCTCCAGATATGAGGACAGGGAAGAAATTGTTCTACTGGTTGTGGATTGAATCGATTGTTATCCGTGCTATCAGCATCGTTTTGGAACGAGTCCCCATTTCTATGAACAGTAACATTAGCCGTAGACGCTCCAAACGTTTGAGTCTCATTAGCAGGATACAAATCTATACCATGCCTTGAGTTATAGCAAAATGAATCGTAAATCCCATTGATAAGTTTTTGCCTGATTTTCCCTTTTGCGTCGATGTACTTTCTCGGCCGTAAACTTCTTTGTAAATTCCTTGCCGATTCTCTTGGAATGGATTCGAACTGTGAGTTCAGTGGCCATTTTCTTCTATCTTTTGGATGTTTATGCCAAAATTTTCCAACCCTACATGTCACTGTTAATGACAAAAAAACATTAAAATGAATATGAAATCGAGCGTGCTTTTGGAGCGTTCTCGTCTCCGAAGTGATTGTATCTAAAAGTAGAAAAATAACTCAATATTTAACTCAATTGGTAATACTTGTTGTAAAACTTACTTTGCTTTACTTGGTCTTCCACATTGTGGCATTGGGTAGAACATTTTCTGTGGCATTTGTATCTTTGAAATAAAGAATTTATTTACCATAATTTAGGTTGAAGCCCCGAGTGTAAAAGTTGTTTACCAGCGAAACGGAATTCATCAAGAACTGATTTCGTGCCACTTTATATATTTATATCCACAACCTAACATCACTACGCAGTAATAATAATACGGGAAAATCGATCTCAAGTCAAGCGTTGATACTAACCTGCATTCCCTGCAACGATAACCGAAAAAACGGATAACCTTTCTGCATCTATCACACACTCTCCGACATAGTATAGTCTTGGAGAAGCTACAAGGAAAGGAGAAAAGGAAAAGGCAATGTTTATGATCAATTCTATTACAATCCGTCAAATAAAACAGGTGTGAAGAAGCTAACAATACGATTTTGTTCACAATGCAACAAAACTAGAAGAGCACAGACAACCAATTTTTCCACGAGATTCCCAAAAATCTACATCGAATCGATTCTACAACAACTAGAAATGCATTTTCAGTTGGAAATGATTGTAGATTAAAGCAAGTTGTGGTTTAGTGCTTGTAATATCGGTGTGAATTCGATAATGGATGATTGTAGGTCGATCTCTGCACGGCTTATTACTTACAAAAACGATGATTTTACAAGCTACTCAAAGAAAATCTCCACGAAAACTCAAACTTGGTCTCCTTACCTATGTGTCTCACTCTGCATCGTCTATTCCATCGAGAACTAGGCGTCTAAATTGCACTTCATAGTATTGAGCTTTGATTCAGCGATTTTTCTACCAGCATTTTAGCTTCTAGTCGTAAACTTCTAATGCTTGCGACTCTCTACTTCGCAAAACACAGGAACACGATGTATTCTATTGGCCGCCGTATCGGCCACCAGCTGCCCGTCTTAGCCAATCACAATACACCTCACTAGGTCAATAATCACAGTATTACCACGACAATATTTCCCTCGTGTTGATCGCGATATTTGCAAATTTCAAGGGAATATTGACAGAGAGCGGAAAGCTTGAGTTTCTAATTCAAGTGAGCGTAGCCTTCGTCAAAACATCACAAAATTGTCCTACGGTAAAAGCGGCCGAGTTACAGTCATTGCGAGCAGGTTAATTTAGTTTGGACTGAATACATAGAAAATCAAAATAATTTATCGAGCTATTTAAGACTGAAAATTACTGCCCCTGTGGAGAATAACATAGTGCTGTTAATCCTTTAGAAGTTGGGGAATACTGACTTACTTAGATGGACATTTGTGAGAAATTATTCACTTCCTGCATCAGTCAAATATTACTCATTGGTTATTTGACTTTCGCTCAACGAAATAGCACCAGTTTCATCAAAATTATGTCTTAAAGTCTTTTGTGTTGAAACTGGTGGCAGTTCTTTTCCGCTCTTTTCAACTATTGTAATTTTATTTACAGTCCTTAGGCCTTCCTCGTAGCTGAAACAAGATTTCCTTTTACTCAATTCAAACCTCGTGTTTAGAATTGAAAAGCGTCGTCTCTTTGTGCAGAGCAAGACCGGATGAACGCGAAGTACGAGTACCCGATTGCAATTACATTCAGTGAAGTAATAAATATCATAGTAACTATGTGTATTATTATTTTGAATCAACCCGGAGTAACATACTACAACTGGTTAAATAAGTCTTTCTTTTTGGTTGTAGAAATTACAACTTTAACGGCGTCAGCCCTGGCGGCGAGCACGTCCATGCAATGATGATATGGAGAAACTTACAAAAGTGACTCTTCAAGGTGATTAATTTTTCAAAAAAGACAAAAGGTTTTTATTTACAGAAAAAATGGGCTTGATTTCTTTCAAATGCTAATTTTTTTCGTAAGTTCATTTCATCTGATAATGGAGACTAGGCGACCTAGTGGCTGCCTAGCAACGGAACTAACCAATCATAGCGTAGGCTGTAAGTCACCATATGTTTCCCATGCATTTTCAACACGTGTGGGATTCAATGTAATTGCGAAAAGTATAAGTTAGTTGAACTCTATTCTAATAAATTTACATGACGCTTCGATATTTCTTGCATGGTATCTCTACATAACATAACATTTATTTATAATAACTCTACAAATTAATATATATCTACATTGAACTCAACAAAGACACCAACCAACATATGTGGCTTCCCAGCTCAGTTGGTATTAAGAGCATTGCACCGGTGGAACTGCAAAGGTCATGGGGTGAAGTCCCGATTTTGTTTCTTTACAACTGCTTAAATTCCTTACTGTATCTACTCGTACAAGCGCCTCGGCGCATATAAAATGTTTCTTGATCTCACAGTCCCCTTTTTGTTCAGAACTACTAATATTGGAGAGATAACTCAATTGGCGAGTGGTGAAACATAATTTCTTTGAACTGAAGAATATAGCTTTTGGTAAAAAAATATTTCCAATGCTGCATGTACTAGAGTAACATTATAGCGTTAAAATGCGATGCGGCGCTTATTCGAGGGTGGCGCTTATTCGGAGGCGGCGCACCTTATTCAAGTAAATACAGTACTTTACCGAGACGATTATCATCATCACACATCATACTTTTTTCTCAGTCAAACAGTTCGTATTAAGGTCTATTAAGATCGATCAGACTACTCAAATTATTTTTAACCAAACCTTTTAACCAAACCTTTTTACTCCGACGAAGGGCTAAAGCTCGAAACGTCAGTAAAGTTAAGTCTATATTTTTTACGGTGTTACAACTTTCATTATATTACCTATCATTTAACCAAACCTATCAAGTTTATGATGATGATGTTTGAGATCGGTCATCAAGTAAGCTAATATTCGACAAGAAATATTATCCTATTTATGTCCCTTTTGAAAAACCGTGCTAGTCTTTACTAATGATTTATTGTGCCGAAACATTACAGCGTAATATACACCCGGGGGAGGTGGGGGAGGGCTCTTTTTGTCCAATTGGTAGGGATTAGTCTTTACTAGTGATTCATTGTGCCGAAACATTGCAGCATAATATACACCCGGGGGATGTGGGGGAGGATTCTTTTTGTCCAAGTGGTAGGGATGAGTCTATACTAGTGATTCATAGTGCCGAAAGCTTGCAGCATAATATACACCCGAGGGAGGTGGGGGGAGGGCTCTTTTTGACCAAGTGGTAGGGATGATCAGCACTCCTTTTAAGGTTGGAAATATTTCCTTTAATTACCGTTAAGGGTTCTTACTCAAAATTCAAGTGGATTAGTTTACGTTATATGACTCAGTACCTGTAAGGGTTATTTTAACTCGGTCTTATTAAAACAGATTGTCTGGCAATGGTTGATCTGACAACGATAGGAGTTGTGTGGGAGTGGCCGATTAAATGAGCTATTATATAATTAAGCTTGAATAACAATGCTTACTTCTCAAACTGGTATCTATAATCCAACACCATTTACTGAAGAGTGAATAAAACAATGCATTAATAATGAAACAAACTCCCACAATTCCTATCGGTATACGGATCAACCAGACACTTCCAGATTCATTCATTATCTCAGTGGAAATGTCTAGAAATGGCGAATTGAAATAGGTGTATCCTAGTAAATGGACAAAAAAAAGCAAAAGCAGGAGAACTTTTATATCATCGAGGACATTTTTTCAACAAAAAAGCAGTTTACCTCTTTGAGGATCTTTTAGTATTCTTTTATTTGTTAGTGACAAACAAATAAAAAAATTAGGCGGAAATAAAATTGTTTATATTAAATTTTGAGGATTCTACAAAAATAAAAAAACAGCAGAAGAACTTTATATCATTGAGTACTTTTTTTTCAGCAGAAAAAGCAGTTTAGTGAGTAGCTTTTGGTATTCTTTTATTTGTTAGTGACAAACAAAGAAAAAAAATTCGGCGGAAACAAAAGTGTATCAGTAATAGATTTTGAGGATTCTACAAAAATAGCATGAATAGGAGAACGTCATATCGTTATGGACGTTTTTTGAAGTTTTAGATTGACATTGAAATGAGTGAAAAAAATCTGAAACAAAATTAAACGTTTTATGTCACAATGGAATAAATACAATTAATAATCTTTACAATATTATTTTTCAACGGAATTTCGTATATTTCTGTGTGAAAGTACGTGACAGAAAATTATGAATGCAAAAATTGTTAGAAGTTTTTTTTAAATGAAGCCTAAGCTAAGCCTAGCTAAAAATACTTTTTAAGTATCCGCCCTTCATCCATATTTCTACTTCTAAGTCATTATCGCAAAACATTGTTGAGCATTTGGGACTTCTATATAAAAGTGGCCTCATTAGAGATTTTTGATGAACTGACGATTTTTGATGTTTGAAATATTCAAGTATAAGAGGAAATAGTACTCCCTTAATTGTTTTCACATTGATTCTACGTGAATTAAAATAATGTGAATTTCAAATTTTCCAAAGAAAAGCAATTTTATTCAGTAAAATATTGATGTTCAATTTGAGTCTCTTTTTCTCGCCCTTATTTTCCCACTTCAGTGGTCTAATTAAAAATATTCGGATAATAAAAAAGTATTATAATTTTTATGTTTGAAATTATAAATATAATCTTTTTCCTGCCCTTATTAATATATTTTTCCTCCTGCCCTTATTTTTCCTCGTCAGTGGTCTAATTAAATATACCCGGATATTTAAAAAGTATTATAATTTTTATGTTTGAAATTATATAATCTTTTTCTCGCCCTTCAGTTTTCCCACGTCAGTGGTCTAATTAAATATACTCGGAATATTGGATAGTATTATAAATTTAATGTTTGAAATTATATATAATAGTCGTTTTCAACTCAGGAAACGGTCAAGTCGTCTTATGACGGACTATACAGTCGACTGATGTGAAAACTAGACGAACACAACCTGACAGCTTGAGACGAAAAGGTCCTCTGATTCAAGTGTTTTGAATTTACCGATTAGACCAGGAGGGAGGTTCCTGGATTAGACGAATAAATTTGCCTCTGTCGAGACAATTTGTCAGTCCTCATGTGTGAAAGGACTAATATTATAATAAGAAATCAAGAAAGTATTTTATTTTAGAATAACTTTGCAATCACTGTTTGAATAGGACGAACGAATAAATTTGCCTCTGTCGAGACAATTTGTCAGTCTTCAAGTGTGGTAAGGACAAATATTTTAATAAGAAAGTTTCCAGTAATCAAGAGAATATTTTTAGTATTTTTTTGAATAACTTTGAAATCACTGTTTGAATAGGAAAACATCAAGAAAATTAAACCGCATTTGCTTTTTCGCGATCGACGTTAGAGGAACTACTGATTATCCTTTGACGGAAATACTATATACATAGTTTTAATATTAACGATAGCGAAGAGAGCATTTTGAAATCAGAATGATAGAGATTAGAAAATAAATAGATGGATAAATAAACAAACAAACAAATGAATAAATATGTTAAGAATCAATCAATCAATATATGAATACACGAATAAAAAAAATAAGAATGAATGAATGAATGAATGAATGAATGAATGGATGAATGAATGAATGAATGGATGGATGAATGAATGAATGAATGAATGAATGAATAAGCAAAAAAGTTATTTCACTGCTTTTTGTCAGCATTAATTCACCAGTTAAGACTGCTCAAGGCATATTTAAAACATACACTGCATGGGTCAAGCTAAGTACCTCTGGGTGTTTTTACAATTTAACCGGCTATATTCAATATCTTTTGAGATAAAGGATGCGGTTAGGAACTACAATGTACCGAAAACTAATAGCTCAACGGGTAACTTATATTAGATTTTATCAGTGTTTTGGCGGTTTAACCGGCTAATGGTTTTACGTTAAACAAGTTTGTTATTTTACTTTGAAATAAGTGGTGATATCAATAAAATGATAATGGCCCTTCACACTAGAGGACAGACAAATTGTCCGTTATTTTAGTTCGTCTAATGTGAATTTGAAAAATCCTCGACTTTTCGTCTCAAAATGTTTTAGTCGATAAGACGATTCGGTCCGTTTTCATGACATTTTAAATGATGATGACAATGGTAATGATGATAATGATTCTATTTGATGATAATGATGATGATAATGAGAATAAACATGATGAATATTGTGATGATGATGATGATGTTAATGATGACAATGGTAATGATGATAATGATGCTATTTGATGAGAATGATAATGATAATGACAATAAATATGATGAATATTGTGATGATGATGATGATGATGTAAATGATGACAATGTTAATGATGGTAATGATGCTATTTAATTAGAATGATGATGATAATGACAATAAACTTAGTGGTGAATATGGTGATGATAATAATAATGATGATGACAATAAACTGAACATAATGTTGATGATTATGATCGTGGTGCAAAATAATGAACTTTAATATTGTAAGTTTTATGAATAATATTAATATTATTTAAAAATGCAACCAGTGAAATAATGAAAAACAAATTAAAAAAATACTATCGGGTATATTTAAATATACTGACCTTACAAAAAGTAGATAGTAAATAGTGCAAATATTTATCACTAAAAATAGTTATCGTTATTGATGTGAAAAATAGATGTGCTACTACTAGCATCCATCCCTTATTTACGTTGTGTGCGTTTATTTTTGATGGGATCCCTGTGTTTGGGTAAAAGCATTAGGGAATCGGGACAGACAGACAACTCCAAATGTACGACATGGCATGAGTATCCAAAAATGATGATGATGATGTAAATGATGACAATGGTAATGATGATAATGATGCTATTTGATCAGAATGATGATGTTAATGACAATAAACATGATGAATATTGTGATGATGATGATGATGTAAATGATGACAATGGTAATGATGATAATGATGCTATTTGATCAGAATGATGATGTTAATGACAATAAACATGATGAATATTGTGATGATGATGATGATGTAAATGATGACAATGGTAATGATGATAATGATGCTATTTGATGAGAATGATGATGATAATGACAATAAACATGATGAATATTGTGATGATGATGATGATGTTAATGATGACAATGGTAATGATGATAATGATGCTATTTGATGAGAATGATAATGATAATGACAATAAATATGATGAATATTGTGATGATGATGATGATGATGTAAATGATGACAATGTTAATGATGGTAATGATGCTATTTAATTAGAATGATGATGATAATGACAATAAACTTAGTGGTGAATATGGTGATGATAATAATAATGATGATGACAATAAACTGAACATAATGTTGATGATTATGATCGTGGTGCAAAATAATGAACTTTAATATTGTAAGTTTTATGAATAATATTAATATTATTTAAAAATGCAACCAGTGAAATAATGAAAAACAAATTAAAAAAATACTATCGGGTATATTTAAATATACTGACCTTACAAAAAGTAGATAGTAAATAGTGCAAATATTTATCACTAAAAATAGTTATCGTTATTGATGTGAAAAATAGATGTGCTACTACTAGCATCCATCCCTTATTTACGTTGTGTGCGTTTATTTTTGATGGGATCCCTGTGTTTGGGTAAAAGCATTAGGGAATCGGGACAGACAGACAACTCCAAATGTACGACATGGCATGAGTATCCAAAAATGATGATGATGATGTAAATGATGACAATGGTAATGATGATAATGATGCTATTTGATCAGAATGATGATGTTAATGACAATAAACATGATGAATATTGTGATGATGATGATGATGTAAATGATGACAATGGTAATGATGATAATGATGCTATTTGATGATAATGATCGGATGATGAGAATGACAATAAACTTAGTGGTGAATATGGTGATGATAATAATAATGATGATAACTGATGACAATAAACCGACATAATGTTGATGATAATGATCGTGGTGCAAAATAATGAACTTATTGTAAGTTTTATGAATAATAAAATACAACCAGTGGAATAATTAAAAACAAAGAAAATACTATCGGGCATTTAAATATACTGACCTTACAAAAAGTAGATAGTAAATAGTGCAAATATTTATCACTAAAAATAGTTATCGTTAGGGACCGGTCATTGTTTATGTGGGGGGGGGGGGGGGGTGGGGGGGAAATTTTTTGTCTGAATCAAAAAGACTATCCCTGGCCCACCCCCTGAGGTATTACATTTAACTTTTGACCCACCCCAAATGGAATTCATTTCAGAGGCAGCCCCCTCCCTCCCCCCTTCAGGCAGCTGTCTTCAAATTGATTAAGGGCATTACCCTAGACAGTTTCACTGTTGAAAATCTCTGTTTCCCAGAAGGCTACACGATTACGTGCACATGCACTTTGCGAAGAGGAACTAAGTAAAGATAGCCTTGCAAAGGTTAATAAGAAAAGTGCCATTAAACATTTAGAAATAATGAAGAATCAAGGACTATTTGCTCTGGATGCATATGAACTTATTGACAATACTTTTGAAAGACTTCGAATGTTGTAGAAATATTACTGTTTGCTTTGTTAAACTGATAGAAACTAAAAAAAAATTAATGTTGCTTTTTATACATACTACATGGCAATTAATATACTAGGTTTGCATGGAAACCCGTTTTTTATCCAATTTGATAACACACAACTTACTTTATACATTCATGTATGTTCTTTACAAAAGAGAAATGGCCCACCCACAACTCAGTGAAATTTAATTCCAACCCACCCCCTGTCATTGAAAAATAAAAGCATGGCCCCCCCTATGATTTCTCCCCCCCACCCCCCCACATAAATAATGACCGGTCCCTTATTGATGTGAAAAATAGATATTCGAATTTTGATTGGTTAATGATTAACACAGGAAGACCAAGAAAGCTTGGCGGCTAAGGAATCTTTTCCGTGTTTACGTGCCAGGAAGGCACGAATACTATTCGACAAGATATCGTTTACAGCGCAAAGCCCAAAAGTATGACCGGCGATAATTTATTCATATTTTCTCTACATCTTTTCAATCAACTCCTCTAGATTAAATGTCAACATTTCTCACTGTGAATCACAAGACAAGAATGATGTCAATCTTCAGATGAATTTTGAGGTTAAAATAGCTAGAATGAAGTGCATTTGAATCCAAAGCAGCTACAGACAAATATGTCAAAAGAATGTGAATAAATTATCTGCGGTCACACTTTTGGGCTTTGCGCTGTAACTAAGCAATAGTTGTTTATCTAACAAAGATATTTGAGTCCTTCAATCGACAATATCTAACTGGGAGTCTAGAAGACACTTGAAGAAGAAAATACAAGGAGTTTGCTAACGATAACATTCGTCAAGTGATTGAAATTGAAGCTCAAAAACTCCAGCGTTCATGGTCATGAAATTTGAGATAGACTTCTTCTCCAAGGTTTTTACCCACCTTTGTTTTATCTGATTTATTTTATCAAATCACAAGTCGAATTTCGAACTGATTCTTTGTTTGAATATTGCAATATTCGGTTAATCCCATTCGCACAAATAAAACGAATAATCGACTAATGATTTGATTAATCGACTCTAGGGGTCAACGCGTGAGCTTGTTTGACTGTAAACAACAAGAGAGCATAAACTTATGCTCTATTGATATAACCCAAAGCAATAATAGTACGGATACCATAAAAAATATAGATAAAATAATAACAAATATATAAGTGAAATAAGTTGTCTGACAATGAGTGAATTATGCGTAGGGTCCAAACAAACAAGCACAAAACAAAAAGATGAAGTTAAATTTCTTACCAGAGTTTATCGATGTACTGGAGTTGAAGCTGCTTCGGTTAATATAATACCTTGGTATCTTATCCTTCCAGCTCAATACACTTTTTGTCATTCGTCAGATATGAAACTTGTAGACTTTGTACGACTTTTCCTGACGTAACACTAAACAGCCAAGTTCCAAAAGTTCTGATGGAAAAATGAGGGTTCGAAGTTTTCGTCACATGAATCGCGTACGTCAACTGTCAGAGAAGCATACTTTTTCCGTAATTTTCTCAAAATTTCATTTGAGAATTTAATCAAAGTCACTAAATGTTTTGAGTTATCTTTTCGCTGTGCCATAGAGCTTTTACTGCTTCTTTCTGGTGGTATTTTTTTTTTTTACTGTTTTCAATTTGGCAAAATTTGACGCGCGCGCGTCGTTATTTTGCAAAAAGAGCGGGAAATTTTGCGTCCTTCACGGAAGTGACGTTTGTATGGTTGAATTCTTAAAACATTGCAGCCTTTCTTTTAATATTTAACATTACACCTCCATTACATTGGACACGTATTTTGGGTAGGGGTTTTGATAAACATTGCGTTCTATTCAATTAACTATAAAAACAAAAGAGAATTAGTAATATGAATAATAAATTTGGTGATCCAGTTTACCTAAAGTATAATATATTTATCACAATACCATAGTTTACAGCGATACGATATATATGGTATTCATTATTGCGTGACACTACATGGTAACGCTGAAAACTAATAATAGTTACCACAGGTAGCCCAAGCTCACTGTTAGTGTTGATTTACTAAAGGATATATGGGTACTTTTGAACCTTCGATTTTTTGCCTTAAAATTCAATAAATTCAACAAAACTCTTACAGTGTCTTCTTGTTGATCTCTATAATCCTCTGAGTTAATTTCAGCTGATTTCGTTCAGAAAAAATTATTTTCTCCCTGCCTTACATAAGAGGAACTTTCCTCCTCTTAGCTGAAATTAACTCGGAGGATTATAGAGATCAACAGGAAGACACTGTAAGAGTTTTGTTGAATTTTATCAAATTTTAAGGCAAAAAATCGAAGGTTCAAAAGTACCCATATATCCTTTAGTAAATCAACACTAACAGTGAGCTTGGGCTACCTGTGGTTTTACATGCATGAGAGGCTAGATAGTCCACTACCCTGTTGCTTAAAGCTCAATCAACCCAGGATTAACTCTATAGTTTCTATTTAGAGTTAAACCAGGATAAGCACTAGCAAGGGAATAACTTTAAGTTTAACTAATAATCAAACCAAGATTACCATTATAAATTCAGGATTAAACCTTAGATTTTATAGGATTTCAAAAAACCAGTCCAGAAAATGTATCCAACTTTCTACAATACAAGTTTGTGTGTTGACACTGGATCAGAAACAACTCCACAGTGTTGATATGACAGTAGCAACAGTGCAACAGGTATAGAATGGACGCCCTGCATCCATGAAACTAAACTAAACATGTATTATCTATTTGTACTATTTTGTACAAACTTGTGGATATCCTTCAATGTAATGTGTATTGTTTGGGCCATGCCTGAATAAATTATTTTATTAAACAATCCATAACTAAATACTAGAGTCGAGGCACTACATCAGCAAAACAAAATCCAAAAGTGTATTCATGGTCACATACTAAGACATGAAAGAAAACAATGGAATTAGAGGCAACCAAATTGTACAGTTGCCGTCACTCAGTTATTCTCTAAATAGTTAGTAATTGTTTTGAACAATTACTTATTAAAACTTCTCCACTTTTTTTCTAATAAGATGTAGTGCTAAATACAAAACATTGGCCACAGATTGCCTTTACATTTTGGGATACCTTTGGAAAACTGACCGAGAGAGCTGAACCTAGCTCTCTGCTCATAAAGAAACAGTCCCTCTAGTAGTACTCTGAGAAAACAGTAACTTTTGCTTCAATCGTGTTTACTTATTGAAGTTTCAAACATTAATTCCTTGTCATCCTACCCTGCAAGCAGAGATTTCTTTCTCTCTGCTCACAGGGTATTGTCATCCTAACCTTTTACATCAATAAGCTTTTATGTTAGTAGAACGTTATATAAAACGTTCGTATATAACTCACTTTTAATGTGCAAATGAGTGTATGTCTGTTAAATAACTAGTAATGAGGTGTACATACGCTATTATTAATTCCCTTGTGAAACAAGCCACTGTGAAAATCATTGATAAAAGTGGTTTCAAGTGAATCTATAAATGTTTTCAGTCACCCGCTTGTTTTATTTCAATTGCTCCAATCCAAGAGCAAGACCACTGAAGCATATAGCTACATGCACACCTCATTAGCATGTTATTTGACAGATTTACTCATTTGCATATTAAAGTTTTATACAAAAATGTCCTAATAAGTACAACCATCTCTGCAGTGTAAAAATTACCATTTTACTTAACTGTTTATTACTGTGTAACTTTTACACAGTAACAAAGACTTTCTCATTTTAAATAAAAATCTAAAATATTAAGTACATACACAAATAAAACCTTGATATTTTCTTGAAAATTAATAGATAGACTCAAGTTTTGTTTCCTTGATTTTTTATTATTCAGTCAGTTGCAAAAACCACCTCTGTACTGTTAGAAGAACAGAAATGATTGAAATTTACTGGTGTTGTGTGCCACCCAAAAGAAGACGACAGTCAAGAAAAAGAGAAAAGCTATATGTTATCTAGTCTCCCTGGCAGCCATTTTTAGTGTCAGGCTTCCTGTGTCACATAGGAAGCCCAACACTGAAAACTGCTGCAAGGAACACTATTATTATGTTATAAGATTTGTTCAAGGTGGCATGATTTTTGCGAACATGCACAGTTGATTTTACTGCAGTTCCCAGTCACATGTGACCAACTAGACCTTCAAAAACAAACAAACAATATAGTTTTGGTGGACGTCAATCAACTGTATTGCCAAGGCAACACAAACTATTTAGATCTAATTTACACAAATTCTTCGTGTTGTAAATTTATTGCCAATCGGTAACGTGTGTTACCTTAGAATTACTGATTGATTGATTGACATCCATCAAAACTCTTTTTTTCGTCTGTGTGTGAAGGTCTAGTTGGCCACTGACTGGGAACCGCAGGAAAAGACCTGTATGTTGAAGGTATAGAATGACACAAACACCAAATTGCAAACACAACAGGGACATCTAGATGTTTATCATTACTAGTTAGTGAATATATATACTTGATAAGAACACTAATTGAATCTACTTGCATTCAAAAATAAGTTAACACAATTGGGATTTCTTTAGTCTGTTCATCGTATTTAAGTATTTCTTTGCTCGTATTCAAGCATTTTGTTTGTAAAAGCACAGCATGATGGGATACCTGTGGTTGAAGAGTATGAGTGGGCCTGGAATGCCCGGGCTCTTCAATGAGATAACCTTCTTTCATCGTTCTTCAACGTTTATTTCCCGGATTCTTTTCCATTTGCGTGAAACGCAAGCTCGTACACAGCCTCCTCTGTCCCACATTGACATAGGGATCCCAGTGATGGTATTTTGTTATACTAGCAATTGGATTACTATACATTCTGTACAGATATATACCGAGATGATGTGTTGATGTACTCTTGGAGTACCAAATGCTAATTTTTTTACTATACAATCCACGGGGAATACATATTTAAGGAAGTCCATACGGCCTGGGGGGGAAACAGAAATTGGCTTTAGTTAGTTTGGCAACAATGACAATAATGATGTTAGTGATGATGATAATGATAGCATTGATGTAAGTGATTATTATAATGGTGGCAATACTTAAACAGTGATGGTCATGGCAATGATAATGACAGTGATGATGATGATGGCAATGATATAAGTGATGATTATAATGGTGGCAATACTTACAGTGATGGTCATGGCAATGATAATGACAGTGATGATGATAATGGTGGCAATTACTATGATGGTCATGGCAGTGATAAAAATAATGACAGTGATGATGATAATGATGACAGTGATGATGGTATTGATGGCAATGATGTAAGCAATGATGATGGCAACGATAAATGCAGTGATGATGATGATGATGATGGCAATAATGACTACAGTGATGAAGATGAAGATGATGATGGCAATAACGCAGTCAGTGACGATGATGATAATAATTATTGCCAATCCATATATTATCTATGTTTTAAATACAAAAATATTTACTGAATACTCACCCTGACATTCTATCCAAGCGAAATTGATCCTCTGTAGCCTGATCAGCTACCTCAGAGTCACCATGCCCTGACAACATCTGTAAACTTTCCATATCGAGTTGACCCAGCTCCACCTTTAACGGATCATCATTATTATAAAAATCTGGGTTTCCTCCAACGTTTGCCATTGCTGACGTTAACTCTCGTGCAAAGTCTAGCCTCTGCGATTCTTCATCTTCACTAGTGATAATCAAATCAGGTACGCGACCACCAGCTTGTGAATAGAATTGGCCGAAGTTTGGCGAGTGCATGCCTTGCTGCTGTGAAACCACTGACTGGTAGTGCAATCGCTGTGGTAAGCTGCTCCCTCCACCGTAGCCGAAGCTAAGTCCCATTGAATCCTGCTGCATTTGCTGGTGCATGGAGTTGTTCATCGCATGCTGTTGCTTCATGGAATCATTCGAGATTTGGGTCGGGAAGTTTTTAAACAGAGGTGACATTGATGTGGGCGCTGTTGGTGACATGGTCGGCGAAGACACTGTTGTGCTGTGAGAACCAAATTGACTTGAAACATCAGAGTTACTTGATGGTGACTGTTGATATGGCTGGAATTGCTGTAGCCGTAGCTCAAGAGGCGAGATGTTAGGATCCATAAATGGCATGGGCGGTGGGAATGGTTGCTTATCAAGTACAGGTGAATGCCGTCTCATGTTGTTGGGTCTTGGTGAGGTGGGGTAATGAGGTGGTGATGCTGCTTGATTCATCTGATTATCTTCAGTATCAATAGGCGTTTGTAATGGTGATGGTATATGGAGGTTTGTTAAATCAGGTAATGAACCAGTGTTGGCTAACTGGGGCGTACTCAGTGGTGAGACTTGCTCTGTTTGAAACATTCTAGAACAAATGATCATTTAATTAATTCATATGAAAGTTACATTCAATTGTACTAACAAAATTAGTGAGACACATTCTATTGTGGAAAACATTCTAGAACAAATGATCATTTGATTAGAAACTTGTATTCACAAATATTCAATAGGAGCAACAAAAGTACATTCTATTGTGGAAAACATTCTACAACAAATGATCATGATATATTTGCAAAAGAAAACAAGAGAAAAGTGACTGGGGAAGAGTAGGAAGGATGTAAAGAAAAAACTTACTTAATTCCTGGTACTTCACAGGATCGAGGCCTGTTCAGAGGACTTCCAGACTGTAAAAGAAGAAAAACTTGTTACTTAAGTGAATCAACTAGTCAATCATCAAATTGTCCGTCACTCAGCCAATCAATCAACCAACATTGACCTTGCAATGATAGAGACCTTAAAACACCTTGTGGAACAATTATTCACATGTCTCTATCATTGCAAGCTCAATGTTCATCTTGCTTCAATGCAAAGGCCCGGCTACCTTTTAAGATGGTGCAGGGAAGTACTCTGAAGGGGACTATTGTGATCAATCATTCAATCAGCTAGTCATTTAGTTGCTCAATCAATCAATCCATCAATCAATCACTAAACCAAACACTTGACCCATCAGCCAACAAATCAGCCAAATTATTTACATTGAAACAAAAAATAATGATAAGCTGATAATTTCTAATATATTTGTTTTCTACTTGAAATGTCCTTGCTTGTAACAATACTTACTCTCTTTAATTCACCCATCTTGTTGATATCTATTTCTACAAATAAAACAAACCATCTTTATTATTTCATACTTCCATTTGTATAGGAAATCACACAATCTTGAGTACATATTGTAATTAATAGGTACAAGTGACGTTTTGAAAGTTTTTAAAATTGGACGAGCCTTTTAGGCAAGTCCAATTTCATAACTTTCAAAACATCACAAGTACCTACAAACTACAAATTGTATGAGAAGATTGTGTGATTCTTTATTTATAATATACTGAAAAACCAATTATTGGTACTTTGCAGAGTACAATTTACGATTTAATTGTACTCCTCTCGTCCAATAAGAATCAAGTAATTTTGTACAGTGTATTATAACTGTGGTAAAACTACATCTGTACTTATTTCAGTAAAGTTAGTAACCTAAAAGCCGAAACCACCAAGAAATATGTGTTGATTCACTTTACATGTTTTGGTATATTGATAACTATTGATAGACATGAAATATTTAACCTGTTTCAGTTTCACCTCAAGTGAGCATGCACAAGCTTAAATTTGTGTCAAAACTGGCTTTTTGTGTAAATTAATATACAGTCAATGTCATTCATGTTGTCCACGTAAAGTAGAGATTAACATTACAACAAATGACATGTGATTATTTGTCTTTGTTTTCAGCAGCTGAAATTTCAATTTTTAATTGTATAATGATTGACACTGAACATGGAATAAAAATTACTGCTGGCTTGCAAAGACCAGTTTTGTTTGCCTATTTTCAGGGCAGTAGGGTATTGTATAAAATATAAATCTGAAATCTATGTTCACAATTAATGCATGAATTATGTTCACAATTATCAAGCATTTAGAGCGAATTTATGCCATTTATTTAAGTCTTAATGTCTTTTTTTGGTGGACAATTTTAATGACATTGAATGTATAATTTTATACTTGTACATTATACAGATAAGGCCTAAGCCCAGACACAGGTAAAAGACAGTTAAGCTTATCTATACTTTCCCTGTGCTTCTTTCTAAGCCTTTCATATTCCTCAAGGCCTTGGCAAACGGTTTCATTTGCTTCAACATCCGTTCAATTTTGTTGAATGGCAATGTTTAAATGCTTTTAAACTCTTTCAACATCAGAGTTTAAAAGCATTTAAACATTGCCATTCAACAAAATCGAACAGATGTTGAGGCAAATGTTGAAACCGTTTGCCCGGGCTTTTAACCTTTTCTATTTTGTCTTAAACAAAGTAATTTCCATGAGCCCAGTTGTGTATATTTTTAATGAGCTTTTAGATCAACACAATTATGTCCAGAAAACTTCAAAGAAACAGTTATTTTTCTCTAATAAATACGATAAAATACTATGAATTTGAGACATTCTCAAATGATTTAAATGGTGTTGTCATGGAAACATCTGTTCAAACAGCAGTATGCAAGATGAGTTCACCTTTGAGTTGATGATGAGAGCCCCCCATTACACTCTGGTGAAGAGATGAATCAGAGATAGCTCTGCAAAAAAAACCGGCAAATTTTTATAACAAAGATAATAAGCTTAATAATAATAATAATAATAATAATAATAATAATAATAATAATAATAATAATAATAATAATAATAATAATAATAATAATGACAGTTTTTGAGCAATAATACAACAATACAACAACACTTGTACAATTGACATCATTTTACTTTCACTACCAGAATGCTTTACAAGTTTCCTATCCTAATCAGATTTGTAAGTTAGAAAACTGTTAATGGTTATTATGTATCCCTCGTTAAATAAAGTTATTGTATTGTATTGTATTGTATTCCCTCTTGTGAATAACAAAACCATTGGCACTTATAATTCCCAAAATAAAATTAGGCAAAGTATTCTGGTAGCAGTAATAAACGTAAAAGCATCCAGGCCTTAATTGTGTAAATGTATTGTAAAAATTTTCATTTTTCTTAGTGCTTGTATATGCTGCTACAATGCAAATGGCCAATTTTCTGGATAAACCATTCTTCCCCTCATCTTTAAGCCAAATGTTTTATCAATGTTAGTAGGAATAAAACTTGATGTGCAAATTTAATTATTGGAAGTCAATTTTACTTTAATATATTGTACTAAAAGTAAGGCATTGGACTCTAGATCATTTCTTCATGTAGTTGGTAAATTACATATTCAGAAAACTTATTGATAGTGAGGTAACTTCAAAATGTTGAATATTCAATTTTTTATCTGCTTTTTAAAATCAGTAATTAAAGACTCATTAGGATAATCATAATTCTGAACTCTATAGCCATGGCAAGTATAGGTAGCCTAGTAAGGGCGCTGGCCCTTCACCATTGTGACCTGGTTCAATGTCTGTCTCGGGCAGCCTGCAGAGTGATAAGAGTTTCTCTGACTTATTCTTCTCTCTCTTTTTTATGCAACAAGGTCTTTTCTCCTGGTTATCCGGTTTCCCTCCCTCCGCAAAAATCAACATGTGAGCAGTGTTGTGTGCTAAAATATTTAATATAGGGGTAGTGAGTGTGAGTGTAGTCGAACACTTAAACAGTAGCGACTGACTAGTGAGATTCTGAAATAACTCCCTGTATCTCGACATAAAACAATGATATATTTAGGCCTGTGTATACGACAAAATAACCAATAATCGCATTAAAATTTTAGGATTCTTACTAAGTTGAGCTGTCAAGACAAACAATAAACCAAGGATGAGAAATGTTGTGAAAACAACAACATTGTACATATATCACTGTCATTGAAAAAGACCAGGGGTCCCAACATGTTGTGTGTGGCAAAACAAATAATGAGTAATAAACTCATTGACAACCTGTCATTCAGTGGGGTAAAATAAAACTAACTTATGTTTTGCTATGAACGTTTGTGTCCAAGGTTAGAAATGCAATACAAATGTTAATAAAAACTATTAAAAACACTAGCCGATTCTGTCAAAATTTGATAAAAAAGTTATATAAAAAATAAAAATTAATTAATGAGAGAATATTTCTTCATACAAAATCTACAGTAGTTGACTTCGTCAAAAGATAAAAATATGTAATAATGAATTAAAGTTAATGAAAACAACTCATTAGCTGATGGTTGAGGTTAAGTTGATCAAAACCTGATAAAACCGTAATACCAAACATTCTCGTTCTCAACTCTGAGAATATCTGTGTATGATATGCATATTTACCAATCAATGCACCTGTACTATCTTGCTTTACATGATGATTTATCAAAACATAGTGAGATATTTAGGGTATTTTTAGACACAACCTTTTGAATAAATAAATAATATTGTTTTGAAATCACAAACTGGAACTCCAATCATATCAGTTTTAGCATTTCAGTGAAAGTGTAATAACTTAATGACATGTACAGCATAATGTGAGTGTTTTTGTGGATATTTCTGAAGTCAATCCTACTTTTGGCTATTGAGGATTAGTATTCAAAACTAAGTAAAAACCAACCTTGTTTTAATTGTTGTAGTATTTAAAATATGTTTCTGCTGTAATTGTTTCTTTTGAAAAAGTAATACAGCTTACATGTATTAATGGTTGGTTTTACTTTGTTGACTTTAAACAATATGAAATAAAGTATATGTGTTATAGTATTGCTTTGGTTATAGGTGTATAGCCATAATAAGAAAACTAGAAATAGACAAAAATATATAATTACAAATAGCAAATTTAATCAAAAAAAGAAAGTGCAAGAATCATGCAAAATATGAAAGGAAACAAAAACATAAAAAATACAAATTAGCAAAAAACGATTATTTCTAGAACCTGAGGAAAAATTTAATGGATAAATTGCAATTAATCAAAAAAATAAAACATTAAAACAGGCAATTAAAAACAATCGAAATTGTTTAAGATGAACTGCTATTTAGACAATTTGTTCTGAGTTTAATTTAAGTGATTTATTACAGGTTTGTATTTAAACCTTTCAATTATTTATGGATATAACATTACTTTCTCACGGCTGAAAAATGGCATACAAGTCAAAACACATACATGTGTCAAAAACATTATTAGACTATTTAGACCCAACACGTTACTTATGTGCAAAGAATACTTGAATTTTAATTTATTTGTCGAAACGAAAAGAGTACTATTATTAAATACTTTGAAGAATGGTGATGTTTATTCATATAAAGTAATACTTCATTGGCCGCCATGCACTACGATTGGTCATTGTTTAAAACTGCTTTCGAGAGTATTCAGGTTAAAAATAGCACAAGATATTTTGTCGACTATCATATAGGCAATAAGCACAGTTCTCGAAAGCATTATTCTCAACGAACACACTTCAAACAAATTGACAACCCGATCACTCACAATAACATTAACGACAATAATAATAATTTGTAGTGTCTTCGTTCTTTAAAAGAAAAAAATATCAGGATAATTTCAGTTTGTAACAAGTAAACAGTTCTGCACCCAAAATAGATTCAGAGAGTTATAAATTGGGTCACTGTTTGTAGATTGAAAATCGATGAAAACCAAATCAGTAAATCTCAAACTCATGTCAAATGAAGGTGTAAACAATGAATAAGGGATTTGGAGTCTGGAGCCAAAATCTATAAAAAAAAATGCATGATATTGATATTCATCGCGATTATTAAGTCGAAGCTATAGAAGTAATACTTGATAAAATCCTGAATTACTATAAGGCAGTTTGACCTGTATACTTTATATCAAAAAGCCAACTTTTTAAAAATGTTATTTTCCTCGTATAATCTTGATCAAGACTCGATTTGTCAAACTTTGATGCTTTAGCTGATTGTAAGAATGCACACTTTCAGCTTAAAAATAAATCGAAAGTTCAGAACTGGGCATCTTATAAAAAACACAGCGATATCAAATTTCTTAGACGCTTGAATTTTGAAAACAAGAGTAAACACTGAAAGACTACCTTTGAATAGTAAATATAGCAATAACGGTAATATGTATATGGTTGGATGAATCTACCCGCTTTTATTGTACGATAACAAGTAGTACAATTTGAATTAAGTTTATCTCATCGCATACCTTCTCCAGTTTTGTCCTTGATCCATCTGTGGCGGACTTAGGTGGTATGGTGGAGCCGTATGATATGGTGAAGGATCTATGTGTTTAATGTCAAGGAATAAAAGCCAACAACATTTGCCCAAACCAAGTGCACAAATGACACAGCATTTGTCGAGCTTAATATGAAGGGCGCGCTCTTTCCACTCGAGCGAAAGTGCTAAGCGAAAAGCATGTGTTTATCAGCGAAAATCCAATGAAAATCAGCCGTTTTTGTCCAGCTTTCGCTCTGAAACTGGTAGTCCGAGGTGCTATGTTTTGAATTTTTGTAACACAAAAACAGGTCAGAGAACAGGAGTTAAAAAGTAATAAAAAGAATAGACAATAATACAACATATTAATAAATACGTAGTTGTCAAATCACCATACATCCATCAAAACATATATACTACTGCAACGCACGTAAATATAGCAAAATGAAAGGATATCAGTTGATTTCGCTTGGTAGGAAAGGGACTCGATCTAGATGCAGTAAATCTTCGCTCTCGCATAGGTGAATGCTCCATTCGTCCCGGTAATCTCTGCAAATTATCCAAGTTCATCAATGCTCTCTGCCATGAGTCAAAATAGTGAACAACGTATAAGTAATGAGTGACTTCACAATCAACATGGACAACATCTATGCTCTCAAACAACACATATAACCTGGCTGTTTAATCGAATAAACTCACCTGTAAATCAATATGATTCTGCCCAAAGCCTAAGTTCACATTAGGAAGAGATCTATGATGTTGACTTGATGTCGCTTTGATAGAACTCTAGCGAGAAAAAGCAAAAACAAGATCATGACGATCTACCTCAGATTTCTTTTAACTTTTACTTCAAAACACACATTAAAAACAACAAGACAA
This sequence comes from Metridium senile, assembly GCA_949775045.1. Classification (NCBI taxonomy): domain Eukaryota; kingdom Metazoa; phylum Cnidaria; class Anthozoa; order Actiniaria; family Metridiidae; genus Metridium; species Metridium senile. The sequence goes on from OX459109.1 coordinate 11,758,223, forward strand.
TATGCCTACCCCCAAAACAGATACTTCTTTCATGATTTCTTCAAAGGCTCGAGTCTCCTCGGCCATTCGTTGGTTGTGTATCGCTATTTTTTCTACAAATTTCCTCGGGTGCGCCATCTTGGATGGTTTTAGAGCGTGTTGTCAGTAGACGAGCGGCGTTCCATTTCGGTCGAAGGGGGTCACCAGTCAACCAATCAAAATCCTCGAAACACAATAGAATGTCATCTCATATGCAAATTATTCGGAAAGTGTGCCGTGATGTTATTGGTTGTAATGGAACACGTGAGGGTTGAAACGGGAAAAAAGCGGGTTTATCATAATCGCTTTAAATAATTGTAATTTACTCAAATAAAGATTGCTTCACATTGAAAACAGATTTGAGATACATTATTGGTTTATAATGCACCAACAAAAGGCAAAAGGCACGAGCGGGCATCTAAACAAACATGGCACAAAACAAATAATAAAAGAACAATCGAGTATTAGTGTAAACAAAGGCATAAAGAACTATACACGAAATAACGAACAAAAAAAGAGGAAAAGAAAATAATGAAATGGAAAGTGGAAAAAGTTTAAATTAGAAGAGAAGAGAGCAGAAGAGAAAAATAGAGAAGAGAAGAGAGCAGAAGAGAAAAATAGAGAAGAGAAGAGAGCAGAAGAGAAAAATAGAGAAGAGAAGAGAAGAGAAGAGAAAAATAGAGAAGAGAAGAGAGCAGAAGAGAAAAATAGAGAAGAGAAGAGAGCAGAAGAAAAAAATAGAGAAGAGAAGAGAGCAGAAGAGAAAAATAGAGAAGAGAAGAGAGCAGAAGAGAAAAATAGAGAAGAGAAGAGAAGAGAAGAGAAGAGAAGAGAAGAGAAGAGAAGAGAAGAGAAGAGAAGAGAAGAGAAGTGAAGAGAAGAGAAGAGAAGAAAAAGAGAAGAGAAGAGAATTGGAGACGTCCTGCCGTGAGGAGGAGAAGAAAAAGAAGAAAAGCGAGAAGAAGTAAAATATAACCACACAAGGAAGGAAGTTCTAAGCACTGATGTCTCATCAATTCTCGGCATCGTATTGTCCAAAATACCTTTACAATATTTAAAACTGTTAGAAACTACATCCTGTGGCGTCGGTACAAAGCATGTACAGCAAACTAATTATCACTTGTAATTCCCACTAGTAAATTTACAATCCCATAAGCAAAAAAAAACAAACATAAAATGAAAGGAAGCTTTCCGTTCAGTGATACCCTAAAATCGACCTAAAAGATACCAAGACATGACGAAATTGTAAATACCGTAAGAGATACCAAACAGCTAATTTTTTCATTTCTTTGATGTCAAAAGCTCCAGTTGCATGGTGCTTAGAGTAAGAGCGCAATAAGGTCAAAGTGGACCATTTAAAAAGTATTAACTATGTTTAATGAGGATACTCTTTCACTAAAGTGATTTTCAAAGAGGTCTTAAAATGTTTGCCTATTGTAATTGATAATAGCTGAAAGGCACAGAAAATCAAATGCTTGATACATACCTATTTCAAAAATCGTTGTCGCAATCAAAGCTACAGTCCACACTCTGAAGCCTGCAAAGGATGTCGGTATTTTCTTCTCTTCTCGATTTATAAATAGCATATTTTCGCTTGTGCGTGCTTGTGTTATATGACCAGCAACTAGCTGTTGCAGTAGTAGATGATGAATGAAATATTTATTAAAAAAACGAGAAATAAACCAACAATTTATATTTATGTTACCGACATTCTTTGCGGTCTTCAGAGTGTAGTCTGTACCTTCGGCTGCGACAACGATTTTTGAAATAGGTGTATAGAAAGTAGAGCCTAAGTAGGATATATTTGCTAGTGTAAATGATAGTGTCAATCTAGAAGGAGAGAGTCAAATGCTTGCCACTTGGGTGTTAACCGGATCGGTGCTACGAAAGTTCTTACAAGGTCATATATAGTAGAACATGTCTGCCTAGAGTAAACGATAGTAGATGAAGGTATTCAAGAGTCAAATGCTTACTTTGGTGTTACACGGATCGGTGCTACGAAAGGTCATATATAGTAGAGCATGTCTGCCTAGAGTAAACGATAGTATCCGGGATAGTAGATGAAGGTTACAGAGAGCCAAATGCTTACTTGGGTGTTACAGTTCAGTACTTCAAGTGTTGCAAAAAGGTCACTGTAGAGCATGTCTGTATAGTGTAACAAAGGCAAATGAAGGCAGATGTTGGATAACAGTGCTTCAACATATCACGTACTCCATGTAGGGAACTTCCTCAGGACTTCAACCGGAACACCGGAAGACAAAAAAAAACACAGGAAGCCCAAGCTGGAAATACTACACTACGACACTGGAAGTTTGTCTATTTTTGCATGATTACGTTTTCAGAGCAGCTATGAATAGCTCCATCGTATCCTTTAAATTGGGGTGGAATTTTGTATAATTGAAAGATTGTGTTGAAAGTTTCTGCTATTTCTCTAGTCAAAATACCGCACCAAAACTCAGGATGTTGTGTCAAATTTTGGAATAGATTATTTTCGCCAAATTTCTTGTTTTTACCATATTGAACGATCTTTTGATTATTTTTTCAGCCAAAGTATGTATAACTCCATCGCATCATATCCTATAAATTGAAGTGGAAAGACCAAAGCTCGCTTCGCAAACCCTTCACAATTGTAAACTAACTGCACGTTGGGAAATTGTAAACAGCCAGCGCGCACGCAAGAATGTTGCATTTCACACTCTAATTAACACGCATATTATTTCTTTTGCAGTTGAGAATCATTAAGATAATAGGTTTTTACTATAGAGTACAAACATTAAAAGCGTGCAACATAAATAGTACTAAATAGGGATATTTTATGCTAATTCTATTGTTTTCTATTGTTTAATTAGCACTATTTAGTACTAATTAGTGCTACTTGTTTCACGGGTATAATGTTTGCACTCTATAATTTAATATTTAACAAATTGCACATGGTTTTGAGTTGTCTGTCCTCTTATTGACACACTCTTGACGTCATAAAATGTTCAAAACTCAAGTGGAACCACGAGCGTAGCGAGGGGTTTCACTGCAAAGTTTTGAACATTTTATGACGTCAAGAGTGTGTCAATAAGAGGACAGACAACGAAAAATCCATGTGCAATTTGTTTTTTACAACACAAACCAAAATAAATGTACAAAAAAATAAAATGTAAGTTAACGGACGAAAAATGACGAATTTGTCACGCATGGAACTCAATGGTTTCTCTTGAAGCTACGGAAAATCTCACAATTTACGAAAATGATCTTTTTTCAGCCGGAAAAAAAGAAATAAGCCTATTTTTATACAGAAATACAGTGTACTGTTTGTCTTTAGAGAGATAAGTGAAGTTAAAAATGTACAAGAACGTCAAACATGGCCGATTAGCTGGGTTCAGGTTTCATCGATCCCTTTCAAACAAATTGCATAAAAAAGCATAAAAACTGATCATATAGAAGATTACACAATAATCGATATGTTTAACCTTTGTATAACATTCTAAGCTTTTCAAATCAGTCCTGAAAGAATGGTATTGTTCATCCAAAATGTAATTTTGAGCAGCCACGTTTTTGTTGAAAAGACTACCGATTTGATTGTAAGTGAAAATTTGTCAAAAAGACTGAAAAAGCCATAAAATTAAAACGACAACAACTCTATGACAGCATAGTTACATTTATTAAAATTTTCTACTTACAGAAAAGTAATTTCCATTGATAATTTATCCATAAACTTGTTTTTAAAATCCTTTTTTGATAAAAAAAACTTTGTCGCTGACAAACTTTCCCTCAATTCTGCTCGAGTGTTGTGTGACATGATGACGTGAGCACAGTGTGTCTGTCCTCTTATTGATCACGGTAAATTAACCAATCAGCGCGCGAGAATTCACACAAGTGTTGTAAAAACACCTATTTCTTAAATCGTTGTCGCAGCCAAAGCTACAGTCTACACACTAAACCCTGCAAAGGATGTCGGTATATCTTCTCTTGTTATCGATTTATTCATAGCATATTTTGGATGGACGTGTTTGTGTTATATGACCATAACACTGTTACAGTCGTAGATGATGAAACACTGATATTTCTTTGAAAAACGTGTTATAAATCACAAATTATGTTTATTATACCGACATCCTTTGCGGGGTTCAGAGTGTGGACTGTAGCTTCGGCTGCGACAACGATTTTTGAAATAGGTGTATATCTTAGATCTAGATATTGCGATATTTATTTATTTGTAACTTTAATTTGTTGTTTATCAGGGAAACAGAATATTGTAAATTGTGAAATAGTTAGAAGGGAGGCGAGTCCACAACGAAAATATCCAGATTCATGTGGCTAGCATCCCCCGCAAAAGTTTGCATGGATATTGAGTTTTGACATCTTTACTTATCTTTAAAAATACCGCTACAACAATACAATATTATTTTGTCCGCTATTATTGCTAAAAGTCAGAATTTGCGCATAAATTTGATTTTTGGTGAGGCGCATTTATTAACGAAATTGCGAGATAAGTTGCTAAAAAAAATTGTATTACAGCTCCTTAAAGAGACAAGAGGGATTACTTCGCAGGTAAATTGTTTTTTATTTAATATGTTGTACAGTTATTGAATGTAATGCTTGTGTTTAATCTTTCCAGCTTTGCCTACTAAACTCTCTAATACGACCGCTTATTCGTTTTCGTATACTTATTATATCGCACCCATTCCAAAACTCGTTGCTAAGCTACAGTCAAGACTATCAAGGCTGCAAAGGCTGCAAAGGATGTCGGTATTTCAGTTGTCTCTTGTTTACAGGTACCATGCAAAGCAGAGTTTTGCTGGCTAGTTTTCAAGTTCATCAAATAATTTTAATCAATTACAATTAGTAGTATGTGTTTATGACTATATTATTATAGCAAGCTGTTGCAGTGGTAGGAATTGAATATTTTCGGAATATTTCGTAAACTTGTAATTATTTGATTTTAATTAAAACTACGATGAAATTACCGGCATCCTTTGCAGCAATAGGAATATTAACTGCGTCAACGACTTTTGAAATAGGTGTATGTCTTAGAACCTCATTTATAAGGGCATTTCACAAAACGCAAAAATAATTAAGAAATAATGATATTAGAGTACAAACACTAAAAGTGTGCAACATAAATACCACTAAATACTGCTAAATTATGCAAATTCTTTTGTTCTCTATTGTTTAATCAACACTATTTAGTGGTAAATAGTACAAAGTATTGCACATTTTTAGTGTTTGTACTCTACAACCTTCATTTTAATTAACGGGCACTTGTCCTTGCTGTTAGTATTAAGGAGGCTCGGCTATTTTCTATTTAAGTGTCCGTTATTTTAGAGTTAACATTAACTATGGTATATTGAAGTTAACCTTGAAAATTGAATTAAAACTTTTCGTAATATAATTTTTGTTAATTTAATGCAGGGTTCGTGCTGATGTCAGTAAACAAAATCTAAGGAGTTTTCAAGGAGTTTTCAAGGACAAAAAAGTAATTTTTAAGCACTTTTTGAGACGACTTTGATATACGAAAATTTACGAATTTACGAAAATGATGTACAATACTATGATTTTTACTTAACTTTAATTTGCAATACTGGACTTTTTACTGTACTCTAGCTAGAATTAAGGAGTTTTTAAGGAGTTTTTGCTGATTTTCTAAAATTCAAGGGCTTTTCAAGTGCCCTTAAAAACGTAAATCAAATCTAAGGAGTTTTCAAGGAGTTTAAAGAGTAGCACGAACCCTGTTAATGGCTCCAACTATGATAGACCCGTCTTTAATGTTACACGAAAATCCATACAAGAATAAAGATTGATTGGAAGAAATCGAGTTGGAGATTTAACTAGAGAAAAAACGCGCGGGAAATGAGGCGAGTGCAAGCCGAATTTCATCATCTCGTCCTCATTCTTTTTCGGACAAAACTTCCCAAAATTGAGCCTGCGCTTCCTCCACCACAGGGAGCCCATAGCGGAGGGTCGTTCCACAGCTACCAATGATCGAACTTCAACTCGTTTTCTTGTGGTTTTCGCGTTTAATTAGAGAATGTATGCGCAGTATGCAATGATTGCTATATTTCAGACAATTTTGTATAAGTGCTAATATCTAAATATTATCATGATACATGGTGCTATTTAAAAGGGACATATAATTACCTTCATTAAAACTATAAACTTTCCTTAAATCACCATGACGTCGCTACTGTATTAAGCAACTGACAGGAAACCACATATAGTTCTATGTGATATATAATCATTAATACAACAGTGCAAATAGTATATCCGTGAACCATTTAGTGACATAATAAATAGTACAATTTTGGCTAATAATTGATTATTGTAGCACTATTTTATACTATTAGTACTACTTGTTTCACGGGTATCATATTTGTACTCTAATTGTTGAATGTAGCACTATTTTGTACTATTTAGTATTTGTATTTCACGGATTTATTGTTTGCACTCTATCAAATTATTTGCTCTTTTCAACTCGGTTGTGATTCTACTCCTAAAGCCACTTTTCTGTAGCACATATTGTTCTAGATACTGTCCCCTGTGTTGGGATTCCTGTGGTTGAGTGCGGTGCGCTGTCCTGGACCGAGACGTTTTACTGTTCGTTTGTTTGACAAACATTTTTATTTTGTAATTTCTTTGGTTGTGTATTTATGCTGCTGATGTTACTTGCCGTAGAATTTCTTGTTGAGGAGAAAGATGAGTAAGTTAACGTTGATTTTTGCTCTTCCGAACATCTTCATTACTGCTACTCCCTCGTATTGAAGCTGAAGAAGATCCTGGAAGAATACCAGAAAGCGATTAACAAGTGATAACGAGAATGAGAAAGGGAGAAGAAGACTAGTAAGTTAATGGCATAGCTACCGTCACCATCATCGCTATAATCATCATCAAAATCATCATCATCATCATTATAATCATCATAATCATCACCATCATGGCTATAATCATCACCATCACCACTATATTCATCATCATCATCATCATCATCATCATCATCATCATCATCATCATCATTATAATCATCATAATCATCACCATCATGGCTATAATCATCACCATCACCACTATATTCATCATAATCATCGCTATAATCATGAAAATCATCATCATCACCGCTATAATCATCATCATCACAGCTCATCACAAACCTGAAAGACTAATTCTACTTTCTCCATGGCGACTCCCATGAACTTGGCTGATACCGCAAACGAGCCCACATCATCACCAGACTTGATTTCAAACATAACATTCTTGAATCTTGGAAGAAAAGAAAATCACATAATAATATGGGGGATTTTACAATTAAGAAAAAGAAACCGCCACATCATATCAATTGATCTGCATCGCCTATCGAGTAAAAGAACAATGATAAGAATCCACGACGTTTCGACGTCAAATCTGCACAATTATACTAATATTCAATTATAATTATTAGTTTTCATTTCGTGGTTTTTGTGTCTGGGCTCTAGGTACTATTTAAAAAACAACCAGCAGTGTTTTATAAGGTAAAAAAAACAAACAAAAGAGACGAGAGCCTCTTTCGGCCATAGCTTTGTCCAAATACTTGGACCAGTGTGGGTCAAATGGTTGACTAGAGGCTTTATACCTGATAAAGCCTTTTATTAATATTCTACATATATTAAAACACATCTTTATGTATAGACACGTATCTATATAAGGATACAGAATACTAATGAGAGGGCTTTATTATAGGTTTCAAACCTCATGCATGTGACCAAATTGACCCAACTTATTGGACTAAAGGGTTATGAATTACCAATGATTTGTTTAACTACTGATAGATACTTACTGTGCAGTAGCTAATCCTTCTATCTCTAGTATTACACCTTTCTCGTACAATCTCTGTGACAATTCTTATGGGGAAATACTAATGATTTGTTTAACTAATGTAGATACTGTGCAGTAGGTAGTCCTTCTATCTCTAGTATAACACAATTCTTATGGGGAAATACTAATGATTTGTTTTACTAATGTAGATACTTACTGTGCAGTAGGTAATCCTTCTATCTCTAGTATTACACCCTTCTCGTACAATCTCTATGACAATTCTTATGGGGAAATACTAATGATTTGTTTAACTAATGTAGATACTTACTGTGCAGTAGGTAGTCCTTCTATCTCTAGTATTACACCTTTCTCGTACAATCTCTGTGACAATTCTTATGGGGAAATACTAATGATTTGTTTAACTAATGTAGATACTTACTGTGCAGTAGGTAGTCCTTCTATCTCTAGTATTACACAATTCTTATGGGGAAATACTAATGATTTGTTTAACCAATGTAGATACTTACTGTGCAGTAGGTAGTCCTTCTATCTCTAGTATTACACCTTTCTCGTACAATCTCTGTGCACTGTACTTGAGTTCACCTTTGTAGACCTCTTCCTTTGCTTTCTTACTCTTTTGAATACCTCTGGAAGGTTTTCTGCCATGAGAGAAACGTGTGTTAGCACATTATGCATTTACTGTTTTTTTACTATTTTTACAATTTTATCAATAACTACAACAACAAAATGAGAAATAATTACACTAATTACATGCACATATTACGAGAATTACAAGAATTGGTCTCCTTTATCAATTATTTGTTTAATTGTATATTTATATTTACATGCAAGTCCGTTTAGGATTGAAAATTATACGACATACTTTTTATATTTCATTCTGTGTAAAGCTAGCCGTGATTTCGTTTTTGCAATATAATATTTTATTCTTCCATATTGCCTTAAATCTAACTATAAATCACTTAGTATAATGATTTTTCCTTTGTTTCGAGTATGATTTATTTTATGCAGTTACTGTTGTCTTCAGTTAGGGGTGGATTATCTAACTTTTGAGGGGGGAGGGGGGGGGGGGGGTGGTGGTGGTGGATGATTTCCTGCAAGCCACAATCGCCACTCAAGTCTTTGCATTTCTATCAAATAAATTCCGTGCGCATACCAGCGGGCTAAAAAAGATTTCCTGCACGAACCAAATCATCCACCCCCACCCCCCTCAAAAGTCAAATGGTCCATCCCTTATGACTAAAATTGGTTCACTCCAAATTGAAGTGAACAAATGAACACTCAGTTTCCTATGCGACAAAGAAAGTACAGTTTCAGTTTTCAGAAACTAAATTTGAAACTACGTTTCTATATATAGCCGAATAAAGGGCGATCTTTAAAGATAATTAAATCGATAAACCAGGTGGATAAATAAACTCTTCAAACACAGAACTTCCTCTTCTAACCCTTATTTACCGTGACACTAAATGACCTTCTTGAGCGGTCTTCTACAAAGCAGTAAATTCACGGCAAAAAGTTGTTTTTTTCTTCTCGAATTTATACTTGTTTTGCTGAGAATTGTAACAAACAAATATATATATATATTTTACTTCCCATAAAGCAGTAATCACAGTAAAAACGTGTTTTGTTGATGTTGTTTTTGTTGTTTTTCCCTCGAATTTATACTACTTGTGCTTAAGACTTGAAACAAAGAAAAAGCATTCTAGTTTTTATTTCCATAAAGCAGTAATCACAGTAAAAAACATACTTCTTGTATAAGACTTGAAACAAAGAAAAAGAAAAAAAAAATGTTTTTCTCGAATTTATATTACTTGTGCTTGCTGAGTCTTTAAACAAGAGAAAGATATTAAAAACAACAATGATTCAACTTGTATATATAGCATATAGTAAATTATTCCTCCTATTTACAACTGCTTGCAGTAAGGTTGTCATACAAAATAGAACATTTGTCACAAAGAAAATAGAACATTTGTGATTTAGTGCGAAAGGAATTAATTAAAAGACAAAAGAGAGAGTTCAGCTTGAGTAATCTTCTTTTGTCTTTTAATCAATTCCTATCGTACTAAATCACAAATGTTCTATTTTCTTTATAACAAATGTATATTTTTGTATGACAACCTTACTGCAAGTAGGTGTATTTACTTTTTGTATATTTGCTTGTCACCTTATAATTGCATTTCTTTCAAAAAGCCGAAGTAACACCAACAGTCAAAGACAACATCGTTAATCCAAGGAAAAGTAAATTGTACATATCTATGAATGTATTCACGCTGCTAAGCAACAAATGTTATCGATATAATAAATAGTCTCTTTAACTGGCAGGGAGTTGAAACTAAGAACAATTTTTATGCTAAAAGATGGTCAAATCTTTTGGACGGACAAATAGTCTTACGACGGACAAATCGTCTTATGACGGACAAATCGTCTTATGACGGACAAATCGTCTTATAACGGACAAATCGTCTTATGACGGACAAATCGTCTGGACGGACAAATCGTCTGGTGTGAAAACGGGACGAGCACAATTTGAGAGGAAACAGTTGTCTGGTTTTGTTGAATCAACATAGCATAAATAATTAAACTGCATCCGGTTACTAAAAATAGCATAATTGGGAATTCACATGGCGCACAGAGAGTTTCCCTTTCTTACTTATACTCTATTGGTTGAATTCGCATCAGACGAACAAATTAACGAATGATTTTGTCCGTGCTCTAGTGTGAAATGGGCCAATGCAGACAGACAATGGCACCAAAACCTTAAAATAGCACCTCTTGAGACTTGACTATAAGGGCTATTAAATGTTTACGGAAATGGACCACTGTTTGGGTAGTAAACAGACTAGTATTTGATCAAAGAGGACTTATAATAAACAGTTTTTGATAAAAAAAACCCTATTTTCGTTTGTTTAGGGTGCTTTTGAAGTATTTATTTTTGATAACGAGATCTGGGTTAAAATATATTAGTGACAAAAACAATGAATATGTAATGACGATTTGTAGAAATAGAATACAAAGTTGAAAGACTGATAATGATGATGATTACAATGATGGCGATGATGACAGACAGACAGACAATGGCACCAAAACCTTAAAATAGCACCTCTTGAGACTTGACTATAAGGGCTATTAAATGTTTACGGAAATGGACCACTGTTTGGGTAGTAAACAGACTAGTATTTGATCAATGGCGATGATGATAACAGTAATAATCTTGATGATCTTGAAGATGATGACGATAATGATAACAATAATTATCATGGTAGGATTGATGATGATGATGACTATGATGATAATGGTGGTGGTGGTGGCGTTGATGATGATTGCGATAATAATAATAATAACAGTCTTGGTGGTGTTGATGATGATGACTATGATGATAATGGTGGCAGTGTTGATGATGATTGCGATAATAATAATGATAATAATAATAACAGTCTTGGTGGTGTTGATGATGATGACTATGATGATAATGGTGGCGGTGTTGATGATAACAATAATAACAATAACAGTCTTGGTGGTGGTGATGATGAGAATATTAAACTTGATGGTGTTAGTGACGATGACCATGATGAAGATGACGAAATTAATAATGGTAATAATAATAATAGTAACGATGATATTATAGTTCAACTCACTTTCCCTTCTTGGATAGGTTATCAAGACAAACACGGATATACTGATTGTAATAATCGATCTGTTCCTCATAGAAGTGGGTTTTTGTTTGTAAACTGTCCAAAGTTTGTTGAAGTTTCACTCTCTCTTGCCTTCTTCGTTGTCTATATCTTCTTTGGTTACGAATATCCTACAAAACAAGGGAAACACAATGGAAATAAGGTTGTAGTGTGATGAAAACTGATAAATGTGATAATAAATGATGACGATGACTGATATGCATGTTGATGATTACAATGGAGCTGATGATGGTGATGATAGTCATGATGATGATGATGGTCATGATGATGATTACCGATATCCTAGAATACAAGGACAATATGATAATAAGGGTGTGATGATCAAAACTGAAAGAAATATGATAGTCAATGGCATTGACATGATGATGATGATTACAATGGAACAGATCATTATGAGAATGGCTATGAAGGCAATGATAATGACACTGATGATATATAGTGATGATAATGATGATATAGTGATGATGATGATGATAGATGAAAATGAAAGCCTGTAAAAAATGCATTCCTTTTTGGGGAAATCGGGTTTTGGGGTTCCTGTGTTGTAACGAGCGAGCAAAAAAAGAAGCGAAGGGGGAGGTGATAATGATAATGGTGTTTGTGGTTTTAAAGAAGTGCATATCATTATGATTATCAACCACATGATGTTGATGGTGATGATCATGACAATGATGGTAATGGTTGTGTAAATGATTATGAATGTGATTCCATAATGAAAATGGTGGTTACCTTGGCAACAGCATTGACAATATCTCGGTAATCATTCTTTATCGTCACCAGTCCCTGGCTTTCCAGCATTCTTAGATTTCGAATAATTTTTCGTTTTAACCCTTCAAGTGGAAGCCTACATAAACAAGAAAGACATCAATAAATATGTTGACCTCACAGATAACCCAATTCAAACTATCACAGACTCGAGCCTTAATTCCTTTCGGTTTTGAATAACGTTTGTCTTGGACAACCTTCCTTGAAATGGTGTATTTTGATGAAATACACCTAATTTCATAAACGTTGTCGATAGTGAAACACAAATATGAAAACAATGGTTTAATGGTGTAACATACTTATTTTGTGTAGCATCTCTTTCAGGACGTTCCCGCGGAATGTTCACGCGCATCCTACACTACGCACGACAACGCGCCGCGGCGAGGAACGCCTGGGCGATTTTGTTTCTATAAGAAAAATAAGCAACCTCGTTCCCAGGGCCTTTTTCCTTGAGGAGAAAAGACCCTGGCATCGGCTGGTTTTTTACACCCAGTATTTTTGGGTGTTCGATTGGTGTATACCGCTGATATGTCAAAATTACCGGCGCTGTTTTTTTCATCGAGAAAAGGTGAAAAAACCTTTCATACTGCGAGTTTCAGCCTCAAAAGTTTGATTTACTAAACCCCAAGACCAATTTAACACTTCAAGAATGCTGTAATAAGGTATTTGGTATACAAAAAACGTTTTGAAGTGGTCTTTTTTTGCTTTAATTTATGAAAACTGAAAACTCGTACGACTTTCATACTGAATACTTTGAAAAAAGATTTCTCGACTCAAATTCATTTTGTATGTAAGTTTATCGTCAAATAAAATATGCATATTCAAATAAGTGTGAATTGTTTTTCTCCTTTAGATCGTTTTAAGTCTGTTTGATAGTTAGAAAAATATAAAATGAAAGTCCTTTTTTGCAGATGTAATATTAAAAGTGTTGTAACGGAAACTGACTTTGTTTTTCTCGAAAAAGAAAATTAGTTAGCTCAAAAGAAATTCATCACCCTGCCTTGGTTATGTATTTTTCTTGGCCTTTGTATTGTTGTGTAGATTGCAGTTTACTTCTTAGTGAGTATGAAGACGAAAGTCGTTCATTTCAATATCTGAAAAATTTGTCACATTTCGGTATAAAAGTTATCCGGCGATTTCAGTTTCAAAATATGGACATTCTATGACTGCGTTATCCAGGTTTGTTTCCTTAGCTTATATACATTTTTTTTAACAAAAACTCTTAGTTTAAATGTTGAGTTTTTACTTTAAGTTTAAGAATATATCCATGCATGTACAAATTAATTTTGCAAATCCATCATGTCGGCTGACTTCATGAGCCTTTGCACTTTGCTTTGCTGCTATTAAATTGTGAAAAATAAAATTATTCTCAACCCTAGATCTTCAAAAAATCCTTTGTATAATTTTTCCTGAAGTTACTTAATTTTCATTTTTACATTTCTGTATTTTTTTTTTTAGTTTCCCGAAGATTGTAAATTTCATTCATCAAGCAATAATAAAGCGTTAGCCAATCAAAATTAAGTATTCACTTAGCCAATCAGTATCAATATTCGACCAGCCGATGCCAGGGTCTTTTCTCCTCATGGAAAAAGGCCCTGGGAACGAGGTTGGAAAAATATGCAGGCGAGCCATTTTCCATGCTTGAAGCACAATAACTAAAAAAAAAAACGAACGGTGACCCCCAATTTTTTTTAGCTTATTTGATCTGTCTTTTTTAGTTTTATCGTCCTTAAATGAGTGATACTAGTTTAATTCCACACGTATATTTTTAAACACACTTTAGACAACGATTATTTAAACAATGGTTATTTACGTACTTATTGTCACCATATATAGAAGCAGATCGTCTGACTTGTGTGTTCTTTCTTTTCCTTTCTTCATCACCGTCTCGTTCTTTCATTAGTCGAGTGTGAGCAGCTTCCTATGGACGAGATACATACTCAATAACAATATTGTTATCAATGACAACTTTAGGATTATCAACATTATCCCCCCCCCCCCCCCAAAAAAAAAAACATTACCTTTTTGTGGTCATCATCATCATCATTGCTGAGCATCATCATTATTATCATCGCCATTATCATCTCTGCCATCATCATCATCTTCATCACCGTTATTATTACGATACTGACCGTCATCATTATTAACATATCATCGCCATCATCATCTTCATCGCCATAAACATCATGATCATCATAACCATCATCATCATCATCTTCATCGCCATCAACATCAACATCATCATAACCATCAACAATATAGCCATTAATATGATCACAATTATCATCATTGTTTCCATCACCGTCATTATTATGATAACTGGTCGTCATCATCATCGTCATCATCATCATCATTGATATCAACATTACCATCACCACCACCACCACCATGATCATTGCCACTATCATTATCAAACTCACCATCACCATCGTCATCATCATTATTACCATAACTGGTCGTCATCATCATCGTCGCCGTCATCATCATCATCATCATCATCATTGATATGAACATTACCATCACCACCACCACCATCATCATTGTCACTATCATTATCAAACTCACAATCACCATCACCATCGTCATCATCATTATTACCATAACTGGTCGTCATCATCGTCGTAGTCATCATGATGATGATGTTGTTTAACCATCATTATCATCATCCTTAATATCAACATCAATATTATCATCTTCATCATCAATATCACCGACATCATCCTCATCACCATATCATCATGCAATCATCGTTGTTACCTGTTCCTCATTAGCGGGTGTCTCTAGGATTTCTGTCAAGTTATCGCCTTGCTGTACCATCAGTACATCTACTATTAGTCGCTTTGTTCTGAAAACAACACCAAAATACATATCAAAGTAACTGTGATCATGAAAATGATGAATGAAGATGGCAATGTTAGCAATGGTGATGTTGATGATAATGATAGTAGTGATAGTTGTGATGATGATGATAATGGTAATGATGGTAAAGTTGATAATGGTGATGATGATAATGTTGTAATCATTATCATCACTATCACTGATGATGATGATAACGTTGATGAAGGTACACTTATGATCATGATGAGGATAATGGTGACGATTATGACGTTGATAATAAGGTAGAAAATGATGATGGTGATTACGAACATGATGATAATAAGAATGATTTTATAACAATGATCTTAATGTACAAACGTTATAATAGAGCGGTTTTCGTATGAGTGGGAAATATTTACCGCACAGTTACGGTACTGTTACTGTAGAATATTCGAATGTTTTTATAGAACTTACGGTACGGTTACGGCTACGGTACGGTACGGTCAGTTTCCCACTCGTACGAAAACCGCTCTAATGATCATGGTGGTGATAATGATGATGTGGTGCTGATATAGCGCATTTAACATATGTCTCATTGCGCTTTACATTTATCGTACGGACTACTGGCGGCTTATCATCGCGAGAAAATTAGTAGTTAGTATATATTAGTATGAGCCTGTCACTGAATGAATATGCAATGAAAATGAGAGAACCCTCACCTTACAAAGAGTGCCCTCATATCGGAATCATCATCGTCAGGAACTTCAAATTTATTGGTTAACATTAGAGATATCTCTGTTTTGGCGAGTTGTGCGACTTGTTGAGAGAAATCCTCATCATCTGGATTACCACCTGAAACACAACGACGACAAAAACACATTAGAAATATTGAAGACATTTACCACAGACGAAAATTCACTGTTTTGAGAGTGGCTGTCTGATTTGTACACAGGGAGTCCAATCTCGTCACTTGTGATGTTTTACAGTAAATGTATGGAATATTGTATATTTGAGGCACAGCAAAAGGATAATTCGCGATTCCATACATTTACTGTAAAACATCACAAGTGACGAGCTTGTGCTCCCTGTGATTTGCATAGATGGATTGCAACCATTCCCAGGAGAGTGAATTAAACAAAAGAAACGGCAGCCATGCCGAAGCACATCAAGATTCCTGAGTTTGGTTGCACTTGGTTGTGTTCTGACTAAGATACAGCCTCATAAAAATGCCTAAAAGGAATAGAAGGAAATGTATGGTTTGAAAGGACGCCTGTCCTTCCAATCCATACATTCCTTTGTAATTTTAGGCGGTTTTGAATGGCTGTAACTCACTCAATATGCTGGTGGTCTTGACAAAAGAAAACCATCACCGTGACTGGTGGTACTTTTGTTCAATTCGCTCTCCTGGGAATGGTTGCAATCCATCTATGTAGCCCCTATTGTTATTTCAGATAGTATGTACCTTACCCCTTTTTAATCTATTGTAAAATCTATCTATCGATCGTAAAGCATGGTACAAATAAACAGCTGTTGTGGTTCTCATTTTCCATCAATGTAGTCACAACGAGCAGGCCATTTTGAATTAATTAACAAGTATTCGCCGAAGGCGAAGTGAGTATCGGTGAATAATAACCGAGACAAAGTCAATGTCATTATTCACCGATGTTCACTGAGCCTGAGGTGGATAATTATTTTAGTATAAATACAAAAGTGATCATTTCAAAAATTAAAAATAACCAGGCTTTTTTGAAGAAAAACTGTTCATCTCTTATCTCTAAAAGCGTGCGAAACGCTGTAGGTGATTATCGAGAAATAGTGTAAATTTCTCGACCAATCACTGCGCGGTTTTCTATAATCATTTCTGTATTTATACTAAAAATGAATCAACTAATGCAGTCATTTTCTTAAAACACCGACACATCGTAAAATGCTTTTAAAATTTATTATTTTCTTTCATCACATAATTGCATGATACTAACCAATCAAGTCCTGGACATTAGGGGCGTCACCCAAGTCGTCCAGTAATTCATGTAAAGGGTCGTTTAGTTCTAGTGCGATTTGTTCCTGGTGTTCTAGTAATAACGTGTGGGTATCACAGATTTCCTGGACACTGATATAGATGGTTGGTTTGGTCAACATAACCACATCGGTGTACTCGTCAATATTGAATCGGGATTCTGGTTCCTCAACAGTTGATACGTCCAGGAAGTATTTCCTGGAAATATATAAATAGCAATGATGTCATGCTTATGTAGGAGAGGTGACATGACGAATTAATATAATTTTAACATAAAACAATAATTAAAAGAAATCACTTCTTTAATGTCTCAATTTTCTAGATGGACACATGTGCCCTACTAATCAGGGAGACTCAGACACACATACTCAATCTCTATACCTTAATTATTATTATCTCACATGTTCATTTTTGCGGATGAGGAAAACCGGATAACCCGAATAAAAACCCTTGTGGCATAGGAGAGAAGAACACATCAAACAAACTCAACTCACGTATAATCCATGCCCGAGCCTGAGTGATCATGGGTAATAATGGGTCTTTTTAAAAGTTCAAGTGAAGCATGCATATGAACAGCTGCTTCGTGAGAAACGTCAATAGTGAGAAACGAGGCAGCGTGCTCTATCGAGTTTAGATAGAGCACGCAGAAATTTTAAGAAGACGAGATAAGCATTAGGAGAAGCACGACGCGTAGCGGATCAAACAAATCGACGCTCAGTGCACTGTTGAGTTATAGAGAACGCTTCTCAGCCAATCAGAGCGCGCGATTTATTTCAAATATTCTATAATGTGTAGTACATCTTTTAGGGAAATTTGAAATTAACCCAACTTACTTGAACTTTTGATGAGCTTCAGATATATATTTATTGAGCTGAGCGAGATGGCCACTTGAAGCATCGTACTATATAAAATAACATTGAGTAATATGAATAAAAACTGAAAAGAACGTACAGTTTAAGTATTTTGTATTGATTTTGCTAACCAACCTCTATCTATATACCTCTTTGCCTTCCTAGTTTGTTGTCCCATTTCAGATCACGTGATGCTACCCTTGGGAATTGTTTCTTTCACATGTAAATGATACATACATACAAACATACATACATAAACTTTATTTGAATTCGAATTGTAGATTAGCTTTACACTAGTATCTTCGAATGGTAAAGAAAAATAATATAACACGTTCATCATAAAAGAACAATTCTCAAGGGAATGACACGTGGTCTGAAATGGGCAATTTGCATACGGAGGTAAAGAGGTCTACTATGTATGCACGACAAGCAATCCCGCCCAATCACGAAAAATAACGTTATTGTTTCAGAGTTCCCCCTCAATGTGGAAATATTTTGTTTCTTCAGAAATACTGACACAATCTACTCGTTATGGTCATGTTATGATTAGGCACAAGATTTAGTATTTAGTTATTATTTGAATGAAGGAAAGCACTTTGAGTTTAGTGTTATAAAGAGAAGTTCATTTACTAACAAAGACAGTGGGTTGTTTAGGCTTCTTTGAATCGTTTATTTCATGCCAGCCATTTGTTTCAGAAAGTTTTATCCCCTGTCCGCCATTCATTTCCGGTCTTTGACTTACTTCCGGTTTACCATTAACTTCCGGTGTACCATTTACTTCCGGTTTACTATTTATTTCCGGTGTAGAATTTTCTTCCAGTTTATGATCAACATCTTGTTTTCCGTTCATTTCCGGTTCTTCGTTTTTCTGTGGTTCATGTTGATCGCTTGTAGAATACTCAGTGTCGTACAAATCTTTAGCAGTCAATCCAGAATTGATATCAGGAGTTTTATTGATTACAACCTGTGTAGTTAAGTTAGTTTTATCATAGTGTTAGGTTAAATATTGGAGTTTAGTTTTATTCGTATAGATTCAATTAGTTAGTTATATTGTTTTTTTTTAACATTAACCATAGATTTCAATCACTTTTTATTCCTTTTATTAGATTCATAGCCTACACAGCGGCTCTTAGGGGATTGGGGAGAAGAGAAGGGGAAAGGAAGGAAGGAAGAGTACTCCCTCTCCTTTCTCTCTCCCCCAGTCCCCCAGAGAGCCGCTACGCAGGCTATTAAATTCACATTTTATTTTTTGGTCAGATCAACCTCGTTCCCAGGACCCTCTCAAAAAAAAAAAAAAAAAAAAAAAAAAGGGAGAGGGCCCTGGGAACGAGGTTGTGGTCAGATTGGAAAATAGAATTTGCCTATTATTACCCAATAAAGATTATTTGTATTTTTAAGTTGAATAATTTTTTTTAGCATTTTAACATTTCAAATATTCCATTCAGAAGTTTTTACCAACAAAAAGGAAAATATTAATCATAACATAAAAGAAGGAATGAAAGTTACAAAAGTTACATTTCAACAGTCATTTCATAAAGCGTTGTCGAATGTTTAATTTTAACACAGAGCTGGAAAGATTTCCTAAAAGGTTTTTTTCCCGATAATATTGCTTGAGAATCGATCGAAATTGACTGAAAAAAGATGTCTGCATGATTGCATGCATTGGTAAGAGTTACTTACTAGTTTATTAGATGCTGCAAACTGTAAAAGTTTGGCAATGATACCAAGATTACGTCTCTGTGGAAGTACGAACATGTTAGTAAACAGTGAACAGCTAGCTATAGTGAACAGACACGTCAATGAATGACAGGCAGTTATCATGTGAATCGGTGATGTATTGTTTATGATGATGATGATCATCATCATCACTCCCACCATCACTATAATCAACATCATCATCTCCAATATCATAATATTTTTCAACACCATTAACATGATTATCATCACTATATCAATTTAATCATCATCATCATAATAATCCATCATCATCATCATCATCACCATCACTTTAATGTAATGCAATGTAATGTAATGCAATGTAATGTAATGCAATGCAATGCAATGTAATGTAATGTTAAGTAATGCTTATATATCACATTTCACATACGTCGCAATGCGTTTTGAACAGACTACTGGCGGCTTACAATCATTATCAATCATTATCATATTCACTTGCTATGATGCTGATATTAATTCAACCAATGATATTGTCTAACCTGTTCTGGCAGAAGTCCTTTCTCAACGCTGAGAGTAACAATGTCAAAAGCATCAGGTGCGACGATAGCAGGATTCATATATCGATAGTAGATAAGATTACCAACAACCTATTGACAAACAACAATAATAAATACACGATAGCAGGATTCATATATCGATAGTAGATAAGATTACCAACAACCTATTGACAAACAACAATAATAAATACACGATAGCAGGATTCATATATCGATAGTAGATAAGATTACCAACAACCTATCGACAAACAACACTAATAAATACACGATAGCAGGATTCATATATCGATAGTAGATAAGATTACCAACAACCTATTGACAAACAACAATTATCATAGCCCGAGTATAAGGCTTTCTGGGGAGAGGAGGGGGAAAAAATATCTGGCTTATCTCCCCAGTTCCCTTCGGAAGGCCTGATCCTAAAGGCCCGTGCAAATGCACGCAACATTGTTGGACCAACATGGTTGCTCCAACATGTTGGGCCCGTTTAAACACCCTGTTGGATGATGTTTGATGAAACTCATCCAACATTTCTTTTGTTCTCGTGTTCAACAAACCGTATCGCAACAATGTTGGCCAACAATGTTGCGTGCGTTTGCTCGGGCCTTAAGTCTACAATTATCAGTCACGAATAAATAAGGTTCCTCAGGCAGGTAGGCAGGCAGTTCATTATCTTACCTTTAAGATTTCATCTTCAGATTTGTCTGGGAATTTTTCTGTCAGTGCCAACCGAAGAGTCATTGCTACATAACGCAGTCCATAACTATTATAAGTAAATCAGAAACGCAACGTTATAACATAACGTAAAACTTAACATTAACGTAACGTAAAAATCAAGCGTAAAGTTAGTGACGGTAGATCAAATGTAGCGTTAAGGATAAATCAAGGGAATCAAACACAACGTTATAACGTAGATTGCACGTAACGTTAACATTGGTAACTTATATGTAACGTTAAAATCAAGCGTAATGTCAGTGACGGTAGATCAAACATAGCGTTAAGGATAAACCAATGAATCAAACACAACGTTATAACGTAGATTGTACGTAACGTTAACATTGGTAACTTATACGTAACGTAAAAATCAAGCGTAATGTTAGTGACGGTAGATCAAACATAGCGTTAAGGATAAATCAATGAATCAAACACAACGTTATAACGTAGATTGTACGTAACGTTAACATTGGTAACTTATACGTAACGTTAAAATCAAGCGTAATGTTAGTGACGGTAGATCAAATGTAGCGTTAAGGATAAATCAAGGGAATCAAACACAACGTTATAACGTAGATTGCACGTAACGTTAACATTGGTAACTTATACGTAACGTTAAAATCAAGCGTAATGTTAGTGACGGTAGATCAAACATAGCGTTAAGGATAAATCAATGAATCAAACACAACGTTATAACGTAGATTACACGCAATGTAACTTAGATACGTAACGTAAAAATCAAGCGTATGTTAGTGACGTTAAATCAAACATGGCGTAAAGTATAAATAAAGTTAATCAAAAACGTAACGTTATAACGTACATTGCACGTAACGCGTAGGTAACTTAAACGTAACGTTAAAATCAAACGTGGTGTTAGCGAAGGAAGACAAACGTTACGTTAATGAAAATTATTTTAACTTACGAAATATAAATGGAAACTAGTGAGTAAACGATATAAACAACTGACGTTTCGAGCTTTAGTCCTCCGACAAAGGGCTAAAGCTTGAAACGTCAGTAAAGTTAAGTCAACATTTTTTACGGTGTTAAAAATTTCATTATATTAACTTACGAAAGTTAAATGCAGCAACAAGGCAACGTAGCACAAGGAACGTGCAAATGAAACGTAAAATAGCTGCTTATGTAAAGGTCGCACGGAAATACTACTTACGGCAGCTTGTCGACGGATTGTATAATAGAGTTAAGAAACTTGTCTGTTGCTGCGATAAGTGACTTGACGGACTGTGAGATTCTTTCTTGTACTTCAGGGTGTTTTAAAGCTTGTTCTGGTTCAACTTCGTACGGTAATTTACTAAATAGAGTTGAAGGCATGTCAACGTTATTCATTGAAAAAAAACACACAGTAAGAGAATAAAACAGCAGATCAACTAACCAGGCAGCTAGCCAGCTGACAAACAAACAAACAAACAAACAGACAGACAGACGGACGGACGAATAAACGAACGAAAGAATAGACAAACATACCATCAACCAACGAACTATCTTAACAAACAAACAAACAAACAAACAAACAGACAATCAACCAACCAAAACACTACCTCCAAACAAATAAACAAACAAACAAACAACCAAAACACTATACCTTACAAAACAAATAAACAAACAAACAGACAATCAACCAACCAAAACACTACCTTACCAAACAAACAAATAAACCAACAGACAGACAGACAACCAACCAACAAACCCACCAAATATCTAAAAAGATACCAACCAAAGAACTGTCCCATAACATTACCTATAGTCTACCAATAGATAAAACCAACCCACAAACCCACCAAATATCCAAAAAGATAACCAACAAACCCACCAAATGTTTATAAAGATACCAACCAAAGAACTGTCCCATAACATTACCTAGTCTACCAATAGATAAAACCAACCCACAAACCCACCAAATATCCAAAAAGATACCAACCCACAAACCCACCAAATATCCAAAAAGATAACCAACAAACCCACCAAATGTTTATAAAGATACCAACCAAAGAACTGTCCCATAACATTACCTGGTCTGTCCTGTTTCAGACTCCATTTGGTTTATCCAGCCCTTGTACACGTCAAGTGGGTTAGTGTTAATGTTCATATTCTTCTCATTTAGAATATCGTTGACCAACGGCTGTAGCAGATCTCGAAGAGAGCTCTGGCCCCTCTGACCTCTGAATACAAAATACTTAGTTAGAGAAAATAGTCCCCTTCTGTTGCCTACGCCATCTTGAAAGGTAACCGGGCCTCTGCTTCGAAGCGAGACTAATGTTGAGCTTGGAATGTACAGACTTGTTAATACCTAGTCTCCCTCGCAGCCGTTCTTAGTGTCGGGCTTCCTGTCCCTCCCTCGCTTCGACGCAAAGTTACTACCGTTATCGTTGAAGTACGACCCCTGAACTTTGATGTCTCGTTTGTAAAATAGCATTTTGTCGGCCGTTAATCAAAGTGCGAGGAGCGAGTTTGACCGAAATGGTGCTTGATCGATCGATCGCTTAATACCGGTAAATTGAACAGAAGGGAATGAGATTTACCGGTATTCAGCGATCGATGGATCAAGCACCATTTTGAAACACTCCTTCAAATTCATCCCAATTTTGATTGGCGGCCAACAAAATGCTAGTTTTCAAACGAGGCATCCAACTTTGGGCGTCACACTTCAACGATAATCGTTAAGTGATACTTGATCGAATGAGTACCTGTTAAAGTGAACGACCATTCTTATAACTGTCGGGTTGCCTGTGATGACCTCAATCAGATGATCTACTTTGGAACTAAAACATAAGAACGACGTTATATTATATTAGTTATTTGTAAATATCTATTTATATCTTCCTATATTTATATCAACTTGTATTTTCATATCAATTTATTTATTCCATTCCTCCCACTGGTTAAACAACAAGTCACATACACTACCTTATCAAATATATAAAGCATGAACTATCCTGATAAAACAGACGTTCCTTCGCTCCTCTTCGCCCGCGAAACTAGAAGTTTTCTCAGGCTAAGAATACACAAGCAAACGCTATCGACTTACTAGATTTCTTGTCTTAATGCCGTTTCAAATAACTTCAGTAATAGGTACTCCTCTCTCCCGTTGGATGCGTAGTTATAAATAGTCAACACTACAGACTCCATGAACTTGGTAGTCTTACTTTGAGGCATCTCAAAGATTAGTTTAGCAAGATACGTTGGATTTGTCTGGAATAGAACGTAGGAGATAAATAACACAAACAAGCAGTTAAAACTCTAAGTAAAGCAACTAACAAAACATGAAAAAATGAATGAATAAGTGCATAAATAAATCAATGAATCGATAGATAGATATATGAATGACTGAGTAAATGGATGAATGAATAAATAAATGAATGAACGGATGGATGAATGAACGAACGAGTGAGTAAATGAATAATGGATAGATAGATGTATGAATGAAAAATGAATAAGTGAATGAACGAACGAACGAAAGCATGAATGAATGTAGACATGACATATATGTTAGACTACACATATGTAAAGCTAAATAAAGTAATGGTTGCATGAATGAAATGATAAACAATGAAAATACACAATGTAATAGCAGCAGAAAGCAAACACCAATAACATGTATTGCCAAAACTAACCTGCAGTAAGTAGAAAAGGTTCTGATAAGCTTCTAGTTTTTCCCTGCTTTCTTTACTCAATGACTTGATTCCTTTCGTTCTCTGGATACTGACAGCTGCAGCGTCCTGTTTCTCTCGCTTTAGTTTCTTACCGTGGTGCACTACATCCTGGTTGAATAACACATATGAACTGTTAGTTTGGTTGTGAAGGGATGGTATTACAGAGAGAAATAGTTGTAAAGATGAGCATATAGCCCAGTGTTGATAGCAATGGTTGGAATAATGTATAATAAGAATGAGAATGAGGGAGGTAGTGGTGGTGATAATGATGATGAAGAAGATGATGATGATGATGATGATGGTATTGGTGTCGATGATAACGATTATGATGATGGTGATGATGATAACGATTTTGATGATGATAAAGATTATGATGATTTTGATAATGATGATAACGATTTGGATAATGATGTCGAAAACGATTATGATGATCAATGATTATGATGATGATAACGATGATAATGATAACGATGATAACGTTGATGATGATGATCAATGATGATGATCAATGATAACGATTGTGACTATTATGGTCATAACAGAAAATAACAATAATGAAAATAATGACGGACAACTACGAACAGACAGACAGACAGACGGACGGAGACAGACAGACAGACGGAGACAGACAGACAGACGGAGACAGACAGACAGACGGAGACAGACAGACAGACAACTACAATCAAACTAACTGACAAACAAGCATATATCGTACCTGTAAAGTAATTCTATTTTTAACCAGTAATCCTATCTTAATATCCATGAGATTCAAGTCGTTTTCCAGCTGCTGGTTCGACCTGATATCTGTTACTACTTGGGCTCGAAGTTTCTGTAATTCTGGAAAACAAAGTGTATTCTTAGTAGAACCAATACTCGTGTTACACTGGATATCATAGCCTCCTCCGCAGGCATCTCCGTTCCGTTTTCTTTTATTGGGCTTCCTGTCTCGAATGACCGGGAGGGACCAATCACCCTCGGTCAAATGACAAAGGGATCCCATGAGAGAGAAAGGAAAAGGAAAAGGTTGCCTGCGGAGGAGGCTATGGATATCGAGAAGTTTCGAGAAGTATTTTGTTTTATGCGCCACGTATACACCTATTTCAAAAAGGTTGTCATCGCCAAAGGCCAAAGGCAATAAGCAATAGGTCACTCATACAACTATAAAGACGAATCATCGAGGCATTTAAAACAGTTTCGTGGACTACAAACAACACAGAATATTTAAAAAATAATCTCCGTGTTCTTGACGAAATTAAGCAGAAACACGTTATTCCAGCTATTCTTGGATCGTGGAATGACTTATTTCCTATCGCCTATGACAACCTCTCTTGAAATAGGTGTATATTCACTGAAACGAAGGCAAGCCCCTTTGGTAACCAGGGTATACTCGTGTGAACTAGTTCGACATGTCACAAATGAAAGGGGAGGAAGGGAAATGAAATGTAAAAAAGAGAAAGGGACAAAAGGGAAGAATGGGAGAGATGGGCAGGATGGGACAAAGATGAAAGAAGTGGGAAAAGGAAATGAGAACGAAAGGAGAAAGAGAGGGAATAGAGTTGAAAGGAAAGGAACAATTGATTGGCAGGATTGATTATTTACCGAGTTCTTCCTCGAAGTCTGCGTCGCTGTGTTGCAGAAGATGAATGAATTTTCTGACCGTCTTGACGGGTGGATCTTGCATCGAAACTAACAACGACAACAACGACACATAAATTAATAATGCTAAAACACGCAGATAAAGGTATTACATCGTAATGTACATTACATGACATTATATTACGTTACGTCGTTACGTTAATACATTACACTACACTGCACAACACTATGTATATATATCTACATTACACTGCACCACAAACTTTTCAATGCACTACACAACACTTCAATGCACTACACAACATAATTTCACTACAGTACACCATACACTACACTACACTACACTACACTACACTACACTACACTACACTACACTACACTACACTACACTACACTACACTACACTACACTACACTACACTACACTACACTACACTACACTACACTACACTACACTACACTACACTACACTACACTACACTACACTACACTACACTACACTACATAACAGTTGGATGGACACATAAATAAAGTTCTCAAGGCTAGCTTACCTAGTTTCCTATAGTCATTTTGCGCAACGTTTGCTCGCACCCACGCTTGAATCTTGATGATTGCGGCTTCCTGAAACATTTAACCACAACATTAGGTATTCTAGATTAGTGGTGTTGTCTGTGAACGTTATGTTTTGCTTACGTGTTGTTCAAAGTATGTCCTTCTCCGTTTATAGTGCTTTTTTGCAATGAACATACGTACATTTGATTGGATCTGAAAACAAGATAAACAGTCAGTCGAAAAGTCATATTTGACCATTGCCATCATTGTAAACACTATCATAATCATCATTATTATTGGTATTATTACCATTACTATATCATTATCATTATCGCCATAATCATAATTATTATCAACAACAACAATAGAATTATTCTCATCGTTATCATCAACACTATCATCATTACGATTATAATCACCATCAACACAATCATCATAATCAACATTATAACACAACCACCGCTACCATCACCATCGTTATCATCACCATCATTGTCGTAATCACCATCATCATTGTCGTCAACATCATTATACCTTGATCACTTTATCTTCAGGAAGGGTGTTCAGTTCATTCAATCGTTTGCGGTATTTCAACCTTGCAAGGAAACCTCGAACATGGCGCTGCAAGACAAATACCAATACAATTAATATCAAATACATATAATTAGTTTAATCTAGGTCACTGGACATCTCAATGGAGAGAGGGACTAAAGACCCTTTCAATAAGTCCCGAAGTGTTGTGTTTTCCGCGCTTGACGTCAAATTTATCTTTTGAAATTTGTATAATATGAAAGGAATTGAAAAGAATAAATTTGACGTCAAGCACGGAAAACAAAACACTTCGGGACTTATTAAAAGGGTCTATAGATAACATTTTTACATGTAAAAACACACACACACGAGATGTTTACTTACGCTAAGAACATGGAGCTTCGTATATTCACAATAGTCCTTTTCACAGTTCCGTTCTGTGACCACGAATAATAGTTCCAAGTCGAGGTTCGAGTTGCTGCGCATAGCAAAACTATAATTTATCATGCGCAAAAACTCGAACCTCGACTTGGAACTATTATTCGTGGTCACTGAACGGAACTGTGAAAAGGACTATTGTTATCACAACATTATTCAAATGTCGTTACGTTTTGTTTTGAGGCATTAATATTATGAAATGAACCATCACAATATACGACTTGATTCCCTTGCTGGGTCCTACTCGCTGAATCCCCCTTCCCTCCCCTCCCAGGTTCTCCCTTCCCTCCCCTCCCTTACCTGTATTTTGATAATAGCCGGTAGTTGTTCATTGATAAACGTTTTTCGTTCTTTGTAAGATTTACGAGTCATATATCCCTTCCAATGTGACTGTAACTTGATTATCATTGGTTCGTTTGATGTTAGATATACCATGCGATCATGTTGACCAGTCTCACGTGATACCACATCCTGGAAAATACAGTGAAAGATTAAATGGCCAGTCGTATCTAGTCAACCTCGTTTTGCGACACAAGCGAATAGAATTGAATATTCGTTATGTTGGTGGTAATGATATGTGTTAATGATGATGGCGATAAAATTATGACGATAGTAAAATATGATGATAATATGTTAACAATGATGATAGTAATTATAAAAATAATAATGATGATGGTGACGATGGTGATCACGATGATGATAAAGATGATGATGATAAAGATGATGATGATAAAGATGATGATGATAACGATGATGATGATAACGATTATGATAATATTGTTGATAATATTAATGACAATAATGATGATGATGATAATGACGACGATAATAATGATGATGATAATAATGACAATGAAGAATGATATATAATAACGACGATAAAAATGATGGCGATTATATTGAAGATGACAATGATAATATACTAATGACGATGATGAAGATATATAATGACGATAATGATTATGTAACGATACTAATAATAAAAATAATAATATTGATGATAATGGTGATGATAATGATGACAAAAACAATAACGTCGATAATAATGAGGATGATATTTCAGTTTATCCGGCAGAAAAAACGTTCTTGTTGAGTTTTGGGGAAAATCGAGATTTTGGGTTCCTGTGGATACCCGCGAGAAATATGGGGCCTACACAGGAATCCCAAACCCGATTTTCCCCCCATTAACTCCATAAGAACGCCTGTTTTGCAGGCTTATTTCAGTATCTTATGCGTGATGCAAACAAGTATGTGTTTTGCCACTAACTTGTATCTCTTCTTTAGTAAGCAGTGTAGAGTTCTCATCGAAGTCGTCGGGTTTTGTCCACTGTGTTTCACCTGTCTGACTATTGTAATAATACATGTGACCATAGCTTGTCTTTTGCTGTAACCATGGTGATTTGCCTCCTACAAAGAACGACACATAATAACCTTAACCAGAAAACGTCAAAATCGTCATATTATTATCATTATCAAATTCATCAGTACATCATCATCACCTCCATCCTGATCATCATCATCATCTTTATCGCTTTCACCACCACCACAACCATCATCATAATCACCACTATTATCACCATAACCACCACCATCATCATACTCATCATCACCATCATTATCCCCATTATTATCCCCATAACCATCATCATCCTCATTACCAACATTACTATCATCATCATCACCATCATCATTATTACCACCACCACCACCACCATCATCCTCATCACCACCATCATCATTATCACCACCACCATCATTATCCCAAACATTATCACCGTAAAGGCCCGGACAAACGGCTTCAACATTTGCTTGAACATCCGTTTGAATTTTTTGAATGGCATTGTTGAAACCGTTTGCCCCCTACGTTCAACATCGTTCAACAACCATTTTACCGCGTTCAACAAAATCGAACCAATGTTGAAGCAAATGTTGAAGCCGTTTGCCCTTGCCTTAACCATCATCATCCAGTTATAAACATTACCATTATCATCATCATCACTACCACCACCATCATCACCATTATCATCATCATCATCATCATCATACCTGCATCAGCTTTAGCCTGCTTAGTTTCCCTCAAAGCCTTAAGATACGCCCCTGAGCACTCTGGCAGTGCTCCCCGAATGCCAACACCAGGGTCATTCAGTGCATTGTTGAAATTACTAGGGTCCCCACGGTCAATGCTTTGGTTAATCGCTACCAGTCCCTGCGCAAGCTGTATTGTATCGTCCGCGTGTTTGTTCGAGTGGTCAATGCAGGCCTGGATCTCGTCATGCCACAGCTCAGCGGAGTCATCGTTTGTTTTCTAAGAAAATACATGTTTACTGATATAAATAAAAACGATTTCCCAGAAATGTTGTCATTCGTGAAAAGTCTACAAGCTAGTAGCCTGACTTTCAGGACCCAGGCCCGCTCTGAAAATCAGGCTAATTATTTGAGCTTAGATGAGCTCTTGCTCTTGCTCTTGGGGTTAATATGTGAATAAAATATGTTTATAAAAAAAAAAAAGATTATTTGTCTTATGTATTTCAATGTCACGTGGAAAATATTGGAACAAAAGTTTTTATTCCCAGAGGTTTTGAATTGACAAGTAAACCCGTTCAAACAAACGTTCTCTTTCTCGCAGCCCCGCAGACCGCTATCAACGCAGTCGTACGTACCTGTGCTTTTAAAGACTTGCTAGCGAACAGAACATCTTGGTATAGTTGAGTATTAGCAGAGTCTACTCCACCCAATTTAGCCTCTGGTGTTTGTAGTGCTTGGGTTGTCTCCTTGGCATCTTTTTCATGGATCTTTTTATTGATGATTGACAACGCTGTTATCACTAATTAGATATCAAAACAAGAAGGTAAACAAACAATTCATGTATGAGAGGCAAGAAAAATATATTCTCATATAAACAAACAAACAAAAAATAGAAAAACAAGAAACAAACGAACGAACGAAACTACGAACGAACGAATATGCAAACAAACAAGCAAATAAACAAACGAACGAACGAACAAACCAACGAACAAACAAACAACCAAACGAACAAACAAACGAACGAAAAAATAAACGAACAAACAAGCAAACGAACAAACAAGGAAACGAAAGAACAAACAAACGAACGAATATGCAAACAAACAAACAAATAAACAAAGGAACAAACAAACGAACAAAGCAAACGAATAAACAAACAAGCAAGCAAGCAAACAAACAAACGAACAAACAAATGAACAAACAAACGAACGAAAAAATAAACGAACGAACAAAGCAAACGAACGAAAAAATAAACGAACGAACAAACGAAGGAAAAAATAAACGAACGAACAAACGAAGGAAAAAATAAACGAACGAACAAACGAAGGAAAAAATAAACGAACGAACAAACGAAGGAAAAAATAAACGAACGAACAAAGAAACAAACGAAAAAAATAAACGAACGAAAAAACAAACGAACAAACAAACGAACGAACAAAGAAACAAACGAACAAAATAAACGAACGAAAAAACAAACGAACAAACAAACGAAGGAAAAAATAAACGAACGAACAAAGAAACAAACGAACAAAATAAACGAAGGAAAAAATAAACGAACAAAGAAACAAACGAAAAAAATAAACGAACGAAAAAACAAACGAACCATTTAACAGATCAACTTTTATTCAATATGGACAATGACAAAGTATCTGGCCTGGTGTTTATTGATTTTAGAAAAGCTTTTGACTCCATTGACCACGGTATATTGTTAAAGAAGTTACAAACTTATCACTTCACCTCGAAAGCTCATAAATGGTTTACTTCATATTTATCTGGCCGTCAACAATATGTTAAAGTGAACTCTACAACTTCAGATCAAATGGAAATCAAGCGTGGTGTACCCCAAGGATCAATTTTAGGTCCTATCTTATTCTTGATATTCATCAATGACCTTCCTCTTCATACACAAACTAAACTGTCGGTGTACGCAGATGATGCTACTTTATCAGTGAGCTCCAACATAAAACAACTTAACTGCATCTCTAAACAGATCAACGAAGATTTACAACTTATCAACAAGTGGTCTGCTAGCAACAAACTACAGATAAATAAAACAAAAACGAAGTCAATGTTTATTTTGGGGAAACGCCTTCGTAAACGCCTAAATAACGACGAAATTGACCTTGACCTTGACCTTGACATTAATATCAATAACTCTGAAATAGAACAAGTACATAATCACAAAGTTCTTGGAGTAATTCTCGATGATGATTTAAATTTTGATGCTCACGTGGATGATCTTTATAAAAGAGTTTCACAACGACTTGGAGTTCTAAGAAAAATTAGCCCCTATCTCAAACGTCAACAAAAGGAAACATATTACAAAACTATAGTTAAACCTGTCCTTGAGTACGCCTGTCCAATCTGGACTATATGCAATAAAAATAACCTAAATAGACTCTTCAGCCTTCAAAAACGCGCGGCTAGAATAACAACTGGTGCTGATCCCGAATCAAGGTCAATCAACTTATTCAACTCTCTTGGGTGGTTACCGTTTTATCAGGAGTCACTTATCCACAGCGCATCTATCATGTATAAACGTATCTCAGGCGAGACACCCGACTATCTGAAGGAGAAGCTGCTAACAAATTCTGACATTCATAGTAGAATCACCCGTTTTTGTAAACTTAACTTTAACTGTCCAACCTTTCAGAGGAAAACGGAGGGAGGCAAAACTTTTGCCGTGCGAAATAGTAAACTTTGGAACTCCTTAGATAATGACTTAAAAAAGTCCAAATCAGTCAAAAACTTTAAAAAAAGTATTTTTTCAAGTTTTATTCAAAAACAAAAAGAAACACAGTCCTTCTTTTAGTGTAGACAATTTACAGTTATTCACTTAAAACTTTTTGCAATTTTTTGCAATTTTTATCATCACATTACGATTATAAATTTCAATCCATAATAATCTCCTTGTAATTTTAAAATAGCTCATTCAATATTTAGCGTTTTATACATATATATATTACATTTTTAACTCTTTTTTACTACAAATTATATTAATATTTTTCTTATATATCATAGTTTTTGTATACTTTGTTATTCTTATAAATTTACTTATATATATATAATTATATATTGATCTATATATAGATATTCACTTATTATTATTCAGTATCATTATTTTCTTATTGTTTTAGGGCCACTAGGTTATCAGTACGATTATTGTAAATTGTAACTGTTATGTGTCACCCTCTTTAAATAAAGTTTATTCATTCATTCATTCATTCAACAAACAAACAAACGAAGGAAAAAATAAACGAACGAACAAAGAAACAAACGAAAAAAACTAAACGAACGAAAAAACAAACGAACAAAAAAATAAACGAACGAAAAAACAAACGAACAAAAAAATAAACGAACGAAAAAACAAACAAGCAAACGAATCAACGTGTACGAACAAATATCAAAAGGGAACAATAAGTAAAACACGGCGTTTTTTGGTGATCGACTTTATTTGCTATCATAATTGAATGTAGTATAGACTAATTTTCATGACAATTCAATATTTAACATCATGCAAAGTGCGTTACTTCTAATGTGCATCAGTTTTATTTGATAATCGCAGACATTGCGTAACGCAATCTCTCAATCAGTTCTCAAACGTTTCTTGTGTGACAAACAGTGCAAGGTTTTTTCATTGACTGTGTGATCTTTTATTTACTGTTTCGGGCTCATATTGCGCGACATGATCATTAGTCACGCAATCTCTGTGTCTGTGATTTCATCTTGATTTGTTTGACTTTAAGAGCAAGGATTACACATTGCGTGACGATACCCGGCTTATGATACGTCACACATTGCGTGACGTGATTGAAAGTTACGCGATCTCTTTTTCAGTTCTCTGACTCTACGCCTGTGATTTCATCTTCATTTGCTTGGCTTTATGAGCCAAAATTATGTGACAAAATTGCGTGACGTGATTAAAGTCACGCAATCTCTTATTCAGTTTTCTGACATTGCGTGACAAAATTGGATGAAGCGATTAAAAGTCACGCAATCTCTTATTCAGTTTTCTGACTCTGTGTCTGTGACTTCATCTTGATTTGTTTGGCTTTATGAGCGAGAAGGACAGGATCGTCTTTCTTGAGGTTCTTCTTGTGATAAATATCAAACACATCGTCTCCTTTAATGGCTACCATTTCACCATAATCGATCTCTCCATCGTTGTTCACATCAAGGATATTCACTAGTTTCTTGAGTTGCTTTCTCGTCATTGGGATGCCTGTTTTCTTCACTCCTGCCATGAATTCGGCGCGTGTGATCTTCTTGCTGCCGTCTTTGTCTAGTTGACGAAAGAAGTCGACCATTCGAAGACCACGTAGTTCGATATACTCTAGCAACAGGTTCAAGACGTCCTACATAAAGAGAAACGATAAGGTTAATTATAGGAGTTATGTACTAGTGATAATAGGTTAATAAAGAATCGAGAAACAACAAACAAACAAGCAAGGTGGTCAAGCAGGCGAGCTTACAATCCAGCAAGCAAGCAAGCAAGCAAGCAAGCAAGCAAGCAAGCAAGCAAGCAAGCAAGCAAGCAAGCAAGCAAGCAAGCAAGCAAGCAAGCAAGCAAGCAAGATATAAAAAAGCAAACGAACACACATATCTAGCGTCAGAAGACTAGATGAGAGGAGAAAGTATACGAAAGAATGGGAGAGGAGAATACAATGGATAGCGAATCGAAATGGCAAGAAAGGAAGGGAATGGACAAGACAGGAAAAGAGGATGTGAAACTTGAAGTCATGGAGTGAAATACTCAATGAATGAGGGAACAAGGATGACTGTCAAACAGAATGAAAACTTGTTTACTTACCACTTTGTTTTTTATCTTTTTCACGCGCTCTTTTCCTTTGAGTGCAGCACCACAGAACACGTTCAAGTTAGGCCGATCATCCAACACCTCTTCTAATAGCTCCTCAAACGCAGCATTAACTGGAACATCCTCAAACCCCAGCTCCTCCATAGCACTCTCTTGATTCTCGTACACAGCATTTAGTATATCAAAAGCACCTTGGCTTGATATCGGGTTCTTGCCGACACGTAAAGTCTGTAGTGTTTTATTCTGTGCTAAACCCTTAGCGATATACGACGCCCCTATGACAGTAATACGATTGTTCTTGATATCTAACTCTGTTAAAGTGTTATTGACTAACAAACCCTCGGCGATCACCTTCGCTCCGTCATCAGCGAAACCGTTCCATGAGATATCTAACGTACGAAGGGAGCAGTTTTGACCAAGACCAAAAGCCACAGCAGCAGCTCCTTTACCTCGGATATGATTCCAGCTAAGGTTTAGGTACTCAAGACCTACATTAGCGTCTATACCAGGACCTAGTAGTTGCCCTCCAACTTCTGAGAACTCATTCTCACTTAGATTCAACGATTTCAAAGTAAAGTTCGTTTTCAAAGCCTCCACGATCGGTTCTGCGTCTTTTTCGTTGAATTTGTTCCCGGACAAGTTGATTTCCACAATCTCCCCGTTCTGTCTCAGCATCTCGGAGACGGCATACGCTCCTTGGGATCGTAGATTATTAAAAGATATATCTAACTCGGTAATAAAGAAGTTCTCTGTTAGCATCTTAGATATGTATATAGCGCCCTCCTCTCTGATATCATTGTGTGCGATATTGAGCGATAGGACTTCGGTATTCTGCATTAAAGCAACGGCGACAGCCTCGGCTCCTTTAGGTCCTATATTATAATGCTTAATGTTAATTTCTGTCTTGTGTAGCTGTCGTATGAAAGGCGTGCATGGAACGAGGCTTAGGTTTTGGCATGCTTTCGTGTATGCACCTCGCCCTTGGCTCGTGTCTTCTGGGGTTTTCTCCTCGTCCTCTAGGTCGGTGTCGTATTCATCGTCACTGTTGTACTCGTCTTCTGAAGGGATTGGCTCTTCTTCAATCTCAGTATCACTACTTTTAGACTGTGGAGTGAAAGGGATTTGACGGATGCAGCCAATCGTCACACGGTGCGACATGGTTTGTGGTATAATAATTGATACGCGTTTTTACAAAGTGTGAATTTAGAGTTTGACTTTGAAAGAATTTTCGTCGATTTTAACCGGTGTTTGATTCTTCGTTCAGTTTTTGAAAGCCCAGCCAACTGACTTAGACAAAAAAAATCTTCATCTTTTGAAAGTATTATATTGCGATTTACCGAGGCAAGTGAATTTGTCGAAAATGTTTTTCAAGTAAAAGTGATTTCTTGCGATTTACAGAGGCAAGTGATATATATTTTTCAATTTAGAGTAATTTCTTTCGATTTACTATAACAATCAGGAAGAACGAAATTGACTTTATACAAATATTTTAAAACTGTTTTTCAAATGTAACCAAACATTTAACTGACTTTAAGCTGAAGAAATCTTTTTCAAATTGGATTAATGTTCAAAGACTTTCGTTTCGCACATATGATGTTCCTTCAACTAAAGCTCGAACAAACTCAGTCTTGCATACAAATTTTGTTGTACTGGTAACTAATCGAGCAGTGTAACTCCAAGAAATTGACTTTGAAATAAATATCTTCTCGACATGAAACGTAAAGAAAACAACAAGCGAGCGAATTCGAAAACAATGCCTTCTCAACTAGAAACAAATAGCGAATTTGAAAATAAATATCTTCTCAATATGAAACTAGAAGTAAATAATGAGCCAGTGTTGACTTATTAAGAAATTCCTTCTCAATTTGGATCCAATTAATTAAGTTTTGCTGAACTTAAAATGAGCAAGAATCACTATAGAAAGAGAATCTTTCAAATTGCACTCAGTGCTTCACACCACTTTTCCGACATACGCCTAATGAACATGAATAAGAAGACCATAAGCCAATCATTTCAA
This sequence comes from Metridium senile, assembly GCA_949775045.1. Lineage (NCBI taxonomy): Eukaryota > Metazoa > Cnidaria > Anthozoa > Actiniaria > Metridiidae > Metridium > Metridium senile. Next base: position 11,794,764 of record OX459109.1, read on the forward strand.
TCCACTTAATGTCTCTATTGCACCTGCTTCTTTTCACAACGCTATGGAATTAAGAAAATATGACTTTTGCTATAAAGTATATCGTAAAAGTAATCTCAGCTTTTTATGTAGAACAATTTCTATTCCCTCAAATATGATGGTGAATAAGAATTTATCAGCTTTTTAGCAGCAATAAGTGCAAGAACTGTAATTTATAGGATGGGATTTCAAAAAAGAACGAATGATCGCAATTTTCTACAATGTTGCAATTTCTAGTATTCTAAGAACGGCACAAACAAGGAAGTATATCGGATTTGCCAGCTTGCTCGGTAGATAACGATAAATGCAAACATTGATATGTTTGTAGAACGTTTTAGGGTCTAATGTCTATGTGGACAGCTGCAAAACTTGATACGTCGATGAAGCCAATGCGAAAATAGCAACGAAGACACCAATCGTACGTCAACTCGCGTCTTTTTCTTGAATACAAAATCGAACGAATAATCGCAGTGTTCCACAATGTTATAGTTAACTCGTTCAGTTGCCCAATGAACAAGTGGATAACATTCACTGGACTGTAGTTGTAGATTTCAAAAAAGAATTAATGATCGCAGTGTTCCACGATGTTACAATTAACTCGTTTAATTGTAGATTTCAAAAGGAACGAATGATCACAGTGTTCCAGGATTTACTCGTTGAATTACCCAGTTGACGACTGTATTTGCCAAATGCTTAACTGAAGTGTTATAGCAATGCTAACAAGAGTAAACACCAAGACTGTTGTAGATTTCAAAAAAGAACGAATGATCTCACTGTTCCACGACGTTACAATTTACTCGTTGAAGTGAACGACTCTAGTATTTGCCGAAATACTTGACTGAAGTATTATAGCAATGCTAACAAGAGTAAACACTAACACCGTTGCCAAGTCGAGTCATTTAATAAACGTTCCAGCCTATTAAAAAGTGTTGACGTTACTATGGCCAATCGGGACGAACAAATTGAAATGACTTACTGAGAAGTCCTCTAATGTATTCAACATCTGATGCCATGAATAATTGAACAGCGCCGCTCATTTGTTTGGGGAAATTCTCCATTGAATTTTATCTCCAAAATCGTTTCCCCTTTATCTGAATCATTCAATCTAAATCGAGAAAGTGCGAAAGAGAGCGAAAGATAGTATCTGAGATATCAAGCAAACACAAATTGATTTTTTTCTCTGGTGTCAATAACTCCATTAAAGTTCTACGTTAACATGAATATCTTCATTTGTTTGGGGAAATTCTCCATTGAATTTTATCTCCAAAATCTTTTCACTTTTATCTGATTAACTAAAGCGAGAAAGTGCGAAAGATAGTAACTAAGATATCAAGCAAACATAAACCCTATTTAGATTGAGTTTTTTCTCGTGTCAATAACTCCATTAAAGTTCTCCGTTCAGATTATAAGTGTCTCGGCATAAAGTTAAATGGTGCATTATAAATTCGACTGGTTTTTCTTATAGGCACGCCGTTCTGCCTGCCTATTGGATATTTCTTCGCTGTATGCGATTAACGGAATAGTTAATAGATAAACGCTAGAGTAAAAAACGCTGGTCGGTCTTATAGGCACGCCGTTCTGTTTGCCTATTGGATATTTCTTCGCTGTATGCGATTAACTGAATAGTTATTAGATAAACGCTAGAACAAAAACGCTGTTTGGTCTTATAGGCACACCGTTCTGTTTGCCTATTGGATATTTCCTCGCTGTATGTGATTAACGGAATAGTTAATAGATAAACGCTAGAATATAAACGCTGTTTGGTCTTATAGGCAAGCCGTTCTGTTTGCCTATTGGATATTTCCTCCGCGCTGTATGCGATTAACGGAATAGTTAATAGATAAACGCTAGAACAAAAACGCCTTAGGGGCGAGGTAAATGGAAACGTGCCTTAAAAACAAGAGTTTTGACTGAAGGAAAAGTTGATTCTAAAACAAGTTTTGTCAAAGAAGAAGGATCACAAAAACTGCTATCCTTTGCCACAGTAAAAAATAAATAAAAATATAAATAAATAAATGAAAAAAAAAGACAATAGTCGTAAATAGTGAATCCTTTGTCGGGGTTAAAATACCAAATTATATTATACCGTGGAAAAAAGGAATACACTACGCGCCATGCTTCTCCTAACGCTTTTCTCGTCTCGTTAAAATTCCCGCGTTGTTTGCAACTCGATAGAGTAAGCTGCCTCATTTTCTATTTCTACAATTTTTCACATATTGTTTCCACAGAAACACCGATGTGGTCTACTTGCTAAGTAAATAAGTTAATAAATAAATAAATACATAAATAAATACACAAAATAAAATGATTTAAAAAATATATAAAATAAAACCTCAAAACCACAATCTTTCAAATCCATGTTCAACATAAACGTCAAATCTCTCGCACAATACGACTAACTTCCGACAATAAACATCCCAAAAGTGCAATCAAGCCGTTATATCTTCAAAAGTGCCGATCAAACTGCCTAAAGGTTGAATTTAATAGGCACTTCACTTAAAGACATTTCCTATAATTCCATAACTACACGAAACAATATCGAAAACACTATATGTCTCCATGTCATCGGCCGATGCCTTTGTAGTCGAAAACATTTGTATATATACATAACATTTTTTTCACTGTCATAGTAGCCTCCGAAATAGAACAAACAAACAAAAAAGAAAACAACTGACAAAAAAGAAAACAACTGACAAAAAAGAAAACTGACAAAAAAAGAAAATAAACAAACACACAAACAAACAAATAAACATGAAACAAACAAAAAAGCAAACACACAAACATGCAAACAAACAAGAAAACTAAAATGATTAGTAAGGAAACGTATGAAGTGGCATTATAGACACCTATTTTTGAAAAACAGGATCACTTGGAAGATATACTACATATACTAAAATTGTGACAATTTTAACAAAGGGCAAAAATTATACACGTGTACTTATTTCAAAATGGAACGTAGGTGATTTAGAAAGCCTGGATCGTTATATGTATTATCTAGATATTGTATAAGAGGAGTGGTTTTGTACTTACAATCACTCTCTTCCTGCACCACGGTGTTAACATAGTCTACACAGATCTGTAACTCTACTGGTGTTAGATCATCTTTACCGATACCACAATCCTGGAGAGAAAACAATCAATCAATCAGACTTCAACCAATCAATCAATCAGACAATCAATCAATCAGACAATCAATCAATCAATCAGACAATCAATCAATCAGACAATCAATCAGTCAATCAATCAGTCAATCAATCATTCAACCAATCAGACAATCAATCAGACAATCAATCAGACAATCAATCAATCATTCAAACAATCAATCATTCAACCAATCAGACAATCAATCAATCAATCAATCAATCAATCAGACAATCAATCAATCATTCAAACAATCAGTCAAACAATCAGTCAATCAATCATTCAACCAATCAGACAATCAATCAATCATTCAAACAATCAATCATTCAACCAATAAGACAATCAATCAATCAATCAATCAATCAGACAATCAATCAATCAGGCAATCAGACGATCAATCAATCAATCATTCAACCAATCAGACATTCAAACTATCAATTATTCAAACACTTAGGCAATCAGACGATCAATCAATCAATCAATCAATCGATCAAACAATCATTCAACCAATCAGGCAATCAGACGATCAATTAATCAATCAGACACCCAAACAATCAATCAATCGATCAACCAATACATAATCGTTTCCCGTGTTTTTATCAGGTATTTGATGAAGTGTATACCATACCATACCTGTCCTTTTTCTTGTTTGACTGAGACAAAATGTTCCAGATACCTCCCGCCCAGTGATTCATCAACATTCTCTAAGTGAGCGTTGGGGTTTTGCATGGATTTCATGAGCTCGTCTGGATTCTGTTTGTCTATTGCAGCGTTGATGGATGCAGCGGCTGTTAGGTCTAAAGTAAGAAATGACATATATGAATGATGTTAATAGTTAGTGGTGGTGGTGGTGATGATGCTGGTGATAATAACAGTAATGATAATGCTGATGATAATGATAGTAGTGATGATGATGATGGTGGTGGTGGGTATGATGATGATGATAATGATGGTAGTGATGATGATGATGGTGGTGGTGGGTATGATGATGATGATAATGATAGTAGTGATGATGATGATGGTGGTGGTGGGTATGATGATGATGATAATGATGGTAGTGGTGGTGATGATGATAATGATGGTGGTGGTGGTGATGATGCTGGTGATAATAACAGTAATGATAATGCTGATGATAATGATAGTAGTGATGATGATGATGATAATGATGGTAGTGGTGGTGATGATGATAATGATGGTAGTGGTGGTGAAGATGCTGGTGATAATAACAGTGATGATGATGATGATAATGATAGTAGTGATGATGATGATGGTGGTGGTGGGTATGATGCTGATGATAATGATGGTAGTGATGATGGTGGTGGTGGTGGTGGGTATGATGATGCTGATGATAATGATGGTAGTGGTGGTGATGATGATGATGATAATGATGGTAGTGATGATGATGATGGTGGTGGTGGGTATGATGATTATGATAATGATGGTGGTGGTGGTGATGATGCTGGTGATAATAACAGTAATGATAATGCTGATAATAACGATAGTAGTAATGATGATGATGGTGGTGGTGGCTGTGATGATAATGATGGTGGTGATGATGATGACGATGACGATAATGATGACAATGATGATGATCATGTTGATGATGATGGTAAGGTGGTGGTGGTGGTGGTGATGATGATGATGCATTACATTAGTAATGATGATGATGATAGTTATGATGATGATAGTAATGTTGATAGTGATGGTAATGAGATGATTATTGATGATGGTACTAATGATGGTGATGCTGAAGATAATAATGATGACACTGGTGGTGGTGATAATGATGATGATGATGAAGGTGGTGAGGATGTAATGTGAATTTTAGTGGTTAGAACTGTGGATGTGATGGTAATATGCATTACAAACCATCATGATGACAATGATGATGGCAAAATATGTCAACTTTTACCTGTGACAGCTTGAGCTATCTCTTCATGGCCAAGATCTCCTTGTTTTTTATCTTTTTCCTTCTTAAGTTCACTGTGGTACAAAAATGCACTTCTATCAAGGACTCTAGGTAGCATAGCTTCACTCTTCTGAATCAACTGATGCGTTTCTTGGGGGCTGTCCTTATCAAGGCACTTGTTAATGGCTCCTATTGTTACAATCACTGGAGAAAACAAATGGAAACTTGATTATGATGGTGATGGTTGTGGTAGTTGCAATGATGATAATGATAATGATGATGCTGATGATGATGCTAATGATGATGGTGATGATTGTGGTAGTTGCAATGACGATAATGATAGTGATGATGCTGCTGCTGATGGTGATGATTGTGGTTGTGGTAATGATGATAATGATGATGATGCTGTAGTGGTGATGATTACGATAATGATGATGCTAATGATGATGGTGATGGTGATTATGATGGTGATGATTGTGGTAGTTGCAATGATGATAATGATAATGATGGGAATAATGATGACAATTGTGGTGGTGGTCTTGATGTTGATGATAATAATGAGTGCAGAAACATTAAAAGACCTGTTTATAATGCAATGTTTTAAAAATGGTCACTATTTTTGTCCAAGATTGCAGTTGGATAAGTATTGTAACTAGAACATACTCTGTGTGTGTGCTTCAGCGGCTTCATTGGCAGCATTAGTGGCTTCCTGTATCTCATCTTTAGTTAGCTGAGCATCAGGGTCACCACTTGTCTACAAAAACAACAAGCAAACAAAAAACATCATTAACAAAATAGTGTTCAAAATAATAAGAAATTGTTTCATTATATTATATTAAGTATTATTATATTTATTATATTATTATATTATATTAAGGTTGAGAAATTTCATTCTATTACCTATCATCTTTAGATGTAGAAGTTATTTGTTAGTTTCATGAATGTTGAAAGTTTTGATTGAAACGTTTTGATAGCTACTGTTAGTAGGCCATGGGTAGACTGAATGATGTTAGGTCTTTTATGCCAGCCGTTTGACCAATGTAAGGTCTTGTATACAAGTCTTATATACCAGTTGTTTCAATGTTAGGTCTTATAGACTGGTCTTATATTGAGGTATTTCATGGCAGCTATGTTTGTGGTCAAAACAATGGAGCTTTTCACTCAAGGGAACTGAAATCCTTTGTCATTCAAAACCTTTCTTTTGTACATGACCACAAATATGGATTCCATGAAAGCCCTCTATACCCACTATACCAGTTGTTTAAATGATGTTAGGTCATATAACAGTCCAGAGCTTTGACATTCGTGAGACAAACAAATATCTTCTACTAATATCGATAGGTAATATAATGAAATTTGTAACACCGTAAAAAATGTTGACTTGACTTTACTGACGTTTCGAGCTTTAGCCCTTTGTTGGAGTAAAGTTGCTCTTTTAACTCCAACAAAGGGTTAAAGCTCAAAACGTCAGTTAAGTTAAGTCAACATTTTTTATGGTGTTACAAATGTCATTCTATTAACTATCGTTTATATCAAACACTGACGCAGCCTATACTAGTTTACTCGCTAGTTTCCATTTCTACTAATATCATTAATATTATATTATATCAATACCTCTTGCTTGACTCGTCTTTTTTCTTTCAATATTTGTAAGTACCATGATGCATTCTGACTGTCAACATTGCTTAACTGTGAAGATTTATCAGCTAAAGCTCTGTAAAGAGCCTCTGGATCATCACCATCCAATAGGCCATTGATCTGCTTCACTGACCTTTGTACTGATAAAAAAATATAAAATTTTAAATAAATTTACTCAAATTCATTTCAAAAATAGTTATATGAGTTGGCAAAGTGAAATTGCACAACTGAATCAATAAATAATAAAAAGAATGAATGAATGAATGAGCGAATGAATAAATGAGCAGGTAAATGGAATGAATGCATGAATGAGTAAATAAGTAAGTAAGTGAATGAATAAATAAATGATTGGATGGATGGATTAATGAGTATGTGAATGAATGAATAAATGAGTGTGTAATTTAATGAATGAGTCAATGAATTAACAAATGGATGGATGAATGGATGGATGGATGAATGGATATGTGAATGGATGAATAAATGAGTGAATAAGTGAATTGAATAATTGGATGAATCAATGAATGAGTGAGTGTTTGAGTGAGAGAATAAAAAGATGATTGAATGAATGAGTGAATAAATAAATGAATGAATGAGCGAATGAATAAATGAGAGAATGAGTGAGTGAATAAATAAATAAATGAGCAAATGAATAAATGAGAGAATGAGTGAGTGAGTTAATAAATAAATGAATGAGCAAATGAATAAATGAGAGAATGAGTGAGTGAGTTAATAAATAAATGAATGAGCAAATGAATAAATGAGAGAATGAGTGAGTTAATAAATAAATGAATGAGCAAATGAATAAATGAGAGAATGAGTGAGTGAGTTAATAAATAAATGAATGAGCGAATGAAAAAATGAGAGAATGAGTGAGGGAGTGAGTGATTAAATAAATAAATGAGAGAATGAGTGTGTGAGTGATTGAATAAACTTACAAGCCTCTTCTCTTTTCTGTCTTCTAACAGCATCATTGACTTGGTTGATGTTTCCTTGTATTTCTGCTTGGGTGAGATATTTGTCATATATGTCTATCTCCGCACTACTGCCTGGTGACTAGAAAACATACAAAACACATCAGCAACTAACCATTAAACATATTGAATAAAATTATGATAGCAGTGGTGATCCATAATAATGATGATAATAATGATAAATGTATAGTGGTGATAATTAACGATGGTGATGGTTATGATGATGATAATAATAATGATGATGATAATTATGAATGAATGGGGATGATGACAATGATATGATGATGGTGATGATAATGATGAATTTATGATAATGATGACACTGATATTATAATGTTGGTGATTATGATGAATATATGATGATAACAATGATATGATAACGAATAACGAAGATGATAAAGAACAATGATGATGATTAGGATGATAATGATGGCAATGATAATAATCAATGATGATAAAATGATTACATTGGTGATGACGGCAGTGATGTTAATATTTCCTGATGGAAATAATATGAAGTTGACAATTAAAATGATAATGTAAATGCCAATAATTATGTAATATTAATATTTATTATTATACAAATTCATTATTTACCTTAAAATAACTATTTTATAAACATTATGATTTCATTACATTATACAGGTGTAATAAAAATCTTGAATTCTTAAATAATGAACATCAACAGTTTTGAAATTGATTTTAGCTTTGCATTTTTATTAGATTTTTATTCCTTTAAAAAAAAAAAAATGAACATCAACTACACACACCTGCCTAACCACAGGCAGCCCAACTAGTCTATCTGAGGAATTTTTTATAATATTTTTTTCTCCGCGCGCCATATTGAAAATTTTTCGTTATAACTTTTGTTGTAATTTGAGAGCACGAATGGGGTTCCTGTGGTATAATTGCAATTTCACATGACAAACCAATCAACACAGGAAGCCCAACCAAGCCCGCAAAGAATAACACATTTTTTATAATTGTCTCTCTTGGTGAGCGGTAAAAAATAATTTGACTGCTTTAAAAATTCCTCGTACCGAATAGTTGGACTGTCTGTGACCTAACCATAATTCATTTTCATCAATAACTAAAACTTCTACTCTCTTACCTTAGCAAGAGCTTGTATGGATTTAGTTTCTTTTGCGCTATACATAAGGTTTTGATAATCTTCAGCATTGTCATTATCAATATCCACAAGATGTGCATTAGGGTTCCTCATTGCTTCCAGGGTACCATCAGCTTGTTGATGGTCAATAGCTTCATTGATAGCAATAACAGCAGCATGCACTGAACAGGGAAAAATAAATGAATAAGTAAATAGATGGGAAATAAATAAATGAATGGGTGAGAATGTGGATGAGAAAATGAATGAAATAATGTAAATGAATAATAAGTAAATAATTGAAAAATGCTTGTGAAGTGTCTATTAAATGATAGCAATAACAGCAGCACGCACTGAACAGGGAAAAATAAATGAACAAGTAAATAAATGGGAAATAAATAAATGAATGGACATGTGGATGAGAAAATGAATGAAATAATAAATAAATGAATAGATAAATGAATGGATATATGGACAAGTAAATGAATGAAAGATAGTAAATGAATGAATAAGTAAATAAATGGAAAATAAATGAATAAATGAATGGACATATGGACAAGTAAATGAATAATTGATTGATAAGTAAACAAATGAATGGACAAATGTACAAATGGATGAGTAAATGAATGGATAAATAAATAAATGAAAAATAAATAAATGAATGGACTTATGGACAAGTAAATGAATGAAAAAGTAAATAAATGAATGGACATATGGACAAGTAAATGAGTGATTGATTGATAAGTAAACAAATAAATAAATGGATAAATGTACAAATGGATGAGTAAATGAATGAATGAATGAATGTGTTACTATAAATAAGTATAAATAATGAAAAGTAAATAATGAAAAATAGATAAATGAAAATAGATAGATGAACAAATGGATGAGAAAATGAATGAATGTGAATGGATATGAAATAAATGGATAAATGTACCAATGCATGAGTAAATGAATGAATGAATGTGTATGAATAAGTATAAATAATGAAAAGTAAATAATGAAAAAAAAATGAATATAGATAAATGAACAAATATATGAGAAAATAAATAAATGAATGGATGTGAATGGATATGAAATAAATGGATAAATGAACAAATGGATGAGTAAATGAATCAATGAATCAATGAAAAATGAATGCATAAGTAAAGAATACAATTAATGGATAGATAATATACAATTATATAAAATGATGGATAAATGAACAAATAAATAAATAATAAATGTAAATGAATAAATGAATGAATGAATGAATGACTGAATGACTGAATGAATGAATGAATGAATGAATGAATGAATGAATGAATGAATGAATGAATGAATGAATGAATGAATGAATGAATGAATGAATGAATGAATGAATACATGAATGAATAAATAAATAAATGAGTTAATGAATACATAGACAGAACCTCCCAAGGGTCTAGGTCAGGCATGTGCAGTAAGGACTTCTCAGGATGTTGTGATAGACAATAAAGAACAAAACTGCATTTTATGACAGCACTTAACCATCTGCCACACACAACCTTCTGAGGAGTAAGAACTTACTGATATAATACAAACTTTAAGCCTTAAATGATTGTAATGGTAATTTTACTTACATGCAGCTTCATCAACAGGTAACTGAAAGAAATAACAAAAATGACAATTAGAAATGTTTTTGCAGCTGGAACTGTTAGTAATGTGTTAATTTTAATTTTGACAATCAAAGGGTTCTTTTTGGTTAATTAGCCTTTACCTCACTCTCAAGAATACCACCAATCTTACTGAAAGCCGGCAACTGTAGACCATACTTCTCAAGTTCCTTACGCATTGCACTGATCTGCTCCTCTGCAGAAAAAAAAATACTAATTACTGCAGGTTTGGACTTTCTGCAAACTCTGTTATTCCAATGGTTAGTTGTGATATACATTTTTTGCTGTCAAAAACATAAAAGGTGCTGTTTATCAAGCATCAGCCGAAAATGCATTTCACAACTAACCATTGGAATGCCTGGGCTTACAGAAAGCTGAAACACACACTAAAAAAATATCTTTGAAATTATAATAACCCTGTAAAAGCACAAGTGCAAGACGTGATGGCAACAATGGTTCATCACCATCATATTATTCTGACTGCTATCCAGATTGATGCCACAACGGTTAGCCTTACCTGTAAATTCAGCTTTGCCATACAAGTCTTGGATTTGTGGAGCCAATCCAAGCTTGAACAGGAACAAACTATAACAAAATAAGAATTATGATAATGATGCTAATAATGACATTGATAATCATAATCATAGAAAATGATAATAATGATGATAACAATCATGATCATGGTAATCACTATAATATTATCACTATCACTATATTATGTGACATTCATGACATTTACATTATCATTGTTTTTACGCTATGTAGTTAATTAAGCTGTCAGTTGAGTCAAGAAGCTACAATATGAAAGACATGCTACAACTGGTTTCTAAGCTGCAATATATACTACTTTGTCACATGACAGATACATATACTTCCCATGTATAGCCAACCTCCTGGAGATTAGCTATACATGAGTATATATCTATATTAATGTCTTATCACATGGTCTTTTCACATCAAAATATTAACACCTTTCCTTGTTATGCTAAAAGAATGCTGAAGACTACATTAGGAGTACATTAAAAGAACTCATCAATCAATAACACAATGCCATCAATATCATTAATTATAATAGTTTTTGTTTCAGCCTCTCAACCCAATTGCTTAAAACAAAAGAACTGCAAAAAATTTAAGATAATAATAACCCTTACATGCTTATAATCTAATGCAAATATCACAAGTATTCAAGAATCTAGATCTTTTTTAATAATATTAATTGAATCAATCAATATTGTGCTGATATGGAAAGGTTTTTGAAATGCCAATACAACACAAATCTTACTTTACAAAGGCATTTTTATTTAAGCAAATATCATGAGTAAGAACAAAAATTACTAGATCAATCAACTATATCTTGAATTTATCAATACTATAGCAATTTAAAAAAACGTTTTAAAATTATATTTCTCAATACAAAGCAAGTCTAATGCAAATCTATCTTGTGTTTTTTTTAATCTATTATAGTTATGCAAACGTCTTTAGCATTCAAGAATATTAATTTTAATATTATAAAGGAATGCTTTGTTGTGCATGATAGATCAATCAACAATATCTTGAATTTATCAATACTATAGCAATTTAGAAAAACGTTTTCTATTTGTCAATACAAAGCAAATCGTTTATGCAAATCTTATCTTATGCATTTTTTAATCTATATAAATTTATAGTTATGCAAACGTCTTTAGCATTCAAGAATATTAATTATAATATTTATCAAGGAATGCTTTGTTGTGCATGATTGAAGCTGTCAGTCAGCCATAAAATGTTTCCTCTAGAATAACCATGACTGCTGTTGTTTACAATATCCTCCCAGTCAAATAAAAATAAGAATAATAATACCATATAGTTATCTAGTTATAACATAAGATTATTAATAAACATTAATGTTTTTCAGACGTTTCTGCAGTGAAGTCTAAGTAATATAGTAAACAAAGTTAGTTTTAGATCATAAGTCATTCCATGTAGAATCTATAGCTGTCTCAACTTTGATATAATTTTAGATTTTTTAAGTTTATCATTTCCTCAACTTTCTACCACTTTGAGCAGGAATGAATATTTAGCTTTAAATCTCTTGAACAACATATAACCAGTATAGCACGTTAGAATGCGTGCCACTTCCTTATTAACCTTAAATAACTGTTTGTCAATATATGCCATAATCATAGACCAACAACACAAAGATTAATAAGTTATTTTTTAATGGCATTTTTAATAGACATGTTCAGGAATAGTAAGCCTTAGGGCAGAATTACAATATATTCACTAGATAAAAACTAAAAAATTTCCATATTTTTTTAATCGATTTATTACATAATAAATGAGAAAGTGAAAGTTACTTGTTGTTTGTCACATTTTTACTAAATATATTGGTTATCATATCCAAATGTGGATTTGAATGCCATTATTTTTCCATTTTAAAAATATTTTCCATTTCTCTAATATCACATAACAATCTATTGATTTTTATTGATTGATTTATTGATTTTCCATCCATCCATTTATTCCTAAATTTTTTTATCTATCTATTTATTTATTTATTTTAAGAAGCAAGGATGGCACAGTTGGTTAGTGCGCGGTGTTGTGTGCGAGAGGTCCCGATTTCGATTCCCAGTGACCTTGCATCCTTGTTTCAACTTCTCTTCTTTGTAGCTTTAAGTAGCTTTAAATATCCATAAAACGCAGCGCTGATGGAGAGAGGGAAGTAAAATGAGCCCACCGTCGGCTCTCTGGATGGGACTACCAACGTAAAATAGTATTTTTCACTTTTAGGATTTATTCATTCATTTATTCCTTTATCAATTCATCTATCCATTTATGGCAGGAATAAAACACTAGTGCTAAGGGTAACTTCCCTAATTAGATGTGGTTACAGGATTGCTATTAGCATCATCATCCCATCTCATCTCTGGGAACTCTTACTGATTCTAAGAATATCAAAAATTATTCTTACTGATTCTAAGAATATCAAAATTATTCAATATACCGGCTCAAAAGTAATTTGCAATCTTCTGTAATTTACAATATTCTGCTAACTCGCTGGTTGATGGTTGTACCATAGAATTTGTTTTTTTAATGCTGCTGAATCAAAGAATATTGATCAAAGGAAATGACTCATTAGTTTTGATTGACAACAGCAAAAAAACAATTTCACATCACGAGACACTGAATGACAGTATGAGCTAGGGAATATTTTGGTAATTAAATTATGTTGAAGCATGATTGACTTTTTAAGGGCTTCATGTTTAAAGAATTTGGCCATTATATAACTTGGCTTTAACTAAGAAATTATTGTATTGAGAAGAATATACAAAAAATATATAAAAAAATTGTTTTTGAAAAACTTTGACAACAAAGTTGAGACTATATATTTTCAACTCAGAGAGATTATCCTTGCCTGCAGTTAAAAAGTTTTTGTTCTTTTAAAATATCAATATCGCAGTCATAAAACCTAACTATAAAAAAAAATGAAATAGAAAAGAAATGAAGTAAAACAAATGGGTTTATTGAAAACAATGTGGAAAAATGATGTGTTAAAATAATTGAAAACTTAGTGAATAGCCTTTAGAATTTCGAAATAAATGTTTGAAAGGGTACCTCAATTACCAAATAGAGCACAATTATTATCTGCTTCTAGGAATAACAACAACAATACGAATTCACAATAACTTTAAATTGTAATTGTGTTACAGACATCTATTTGAAATAATCTATTTTTATTATGGTAATAGAAAGTAAAGGGAAGCTACTGGAAGTTTGCAAACTCTGAAAATCTATCAGTATAATTATAATTTCTGACACATTATCTTAATTAATATGGTAATTAAAGGAATGAGAGGAAAGGACAAAATAATAAAGTTTATTGAAAGATAATCCCGTAGAAAATATTGCAATTATATGCTAATCCTACCTCAACGCATGGACACAGTAAATTAGTTTGGGCATATTCTTCTTGTCATAAATGTCTGTTGTTTCTGGATAAAATACCTTTAAAATACAAAGACATTTTTAAATTAACTTGGGTGAATATAGCTAGAATCATTAATATGAGAACAAAGGGTAAACTACAACAACAATAAAAGTTTTAAGTTATTTATTAAGTCACTGTAAGCATAACGATTCAAGTAAGAAGAAGAAGCTATTTGTCTGGCAAGGACTATTGACACAGAGATCATCACACTTTCAATGGATTTTTCCAAGCTTTGATTTTCGATGATTTCTTTTTATCTTTGGAATTTTACAATCAATAATAAATAATGATGGTTGTATTGGACCACACAAAATCCCTTGAATTATAAGGGATTATTTTACGAATAATGTTCGTGTGATGTTTCATGTCGTAAGCTTGTATTTATTATTGAATATTCTTACCTTTGGGAGTCCAACATCTTCCAGAGCATTCAGGAAATAATTAATGTTATCAGTGTGACGAAAATGCAGGCCTTTAGACTGTAGAAAATAAGAAAAAAGGAATTAATAAAATTACGTGACAAAACGAAATATCAAAGTCGAAACTAATAAAATGGCTTTGAATTAAAATATAGTTAATTTGTACTTCATGAATGTGTACATTCTATCTAAACCTGTTATAAGCTAGCCACATAGTCACACCTTTATCTTTAACATGTATTGATAACAATGTCAAATTATTTATACAAATCAGAACTTTTTTAACTATTTTTACCATGAAATGTTTCAGCTCTTTGTCGAAAATGCGTCTGTAAGGCACAATTTTCGACGCAAAAAAGTTTCCCAGTTTTGCCAGATGGACACCATTTCTCATATATTCCTCAAGTTCTGTAGTTTCAGGAAGGTCTTCTTTAAGACAAGCTTCCATCCACCTGTAAGATACATCAAGCAATGAAGTAATTATTAAACGGCGAGTAAGAGACTCTATAAGTGCGTGTCTTCATTCAAAGGGTGTTGTTTCACGACTACGTTATGAAATCCAAGTCAACTTACACTTTCATCTCTTCTAAATGACACAGATATTGGTAAGCTAAATTCTGCTTCCTCTGTTCATCCATCTCGGTTCCTGAAGCCCTTTCGAGTCCGCTTTCTCCTGTATACATCAAATGATTATTAAAAATATGGGCACCAATGCAGAATGCGCGCTAAAGTAAGCTTCACCTTCGTTATCATAACTCCCTGACGAAGGTTCCCATCGACCATCCTCTTTATCCACATTATTTTCCATGATTTCTCCTGTCCTTCCTGTTTTCAGGGCTAAATTTAGCTAAGGCCGTCCCCGTATATCGTGGGGTTATCGGTGAGTAGGCCAGCAAGAAGGAGGTGGTAGTTTGTTTTGCAGTTTGGAGGGAATTTCGAACCGACCTTAGAAATTATGGTCTATATATTTTTTACCCACCCCTCCCTAGTAACAAATTCAGGAAAATAATATCTGGCCTAAAATCTCTAGAAATACCAAACAAAAATGTAATTTGAATACAAGGTTAGCTATGAAGACTTGAATTACAGCAGAATTAGAATATTTTTGAATTTCATCCTTAAACTTATGAAATATGATTATTTTTCATATGACATACAAACATTCCTGCACTACACCCAGTGAGTGATTTTTGTACATTTAAAATTGGATCAGAAATTTGTCAAAGGCAATCAAGTTATCAAATTTTGAAGGTGTCATTGAAATCAACACAAAACAGGACCCCAAAACGAAGAGGAATTTAACATTTTAATTGTTAAATAAGGAACCAGCTGTTTTATGACAGTGTAAACAGCTAAACATCCTGTTAGTGAGGTCGTGGTGTTGTCGTGATTACACAAGGTAAACATTGATCTTTGAGCAGGACGATGGATAGACCGACTTCTAGAGAACGAATGGCTCTCCCTGCTATTTCAGGAGACAACAGCATCCATATGAGACATGAAACTCTAAGCAGGATGGATTTTCTTGAAGACAGGCTAATAAATCAAGAAAAAACTACGAGATCTTTAATTGATAAAGCTTTACGCGTCCGAGAAGACATGGAGGAAAACTTGAGCTACGCACAAATAAGTTTAAAAGGAGAAAAAAAGGCACGGGCACTCCTTCAAGAACATATACGCACTATTACATCCGTTGTAAAACGTCTAAGTCGTGAAATAGAAGTTTTAGAAAGCGAACTCCGTTCAAAGGAGAGCAAACTTGAAGGTAATTCAACAGCTTTCAAGAACCTAGAGCTTCACCATGTTGCTGGAGTGACGGATTTGAGAGGCCGCGTTGCGAGATGCGATCATGCAATTGAAAGACTTCTAACAGATGTCAGAACCTGTGCAGAAGCTATTAACGAACTCCGACAAAAACAAGATGCTAATATTAAATCAACCAATGAAAAATTGCAAAATGTACAAAGTGTCATTAATGATTTGGCATTGAAGTTTGAAAAATACAGCTCTGAGCAGTCAACAAGCATACAAAGAATTAAGGGGCAGGCTGACGAACAGGTCACTTTGCTAGACTCAAAAACAAAATCAGTCGTAGAAGACTTAAGGGGGACCATCACCTCAAGCCGTCAATGGACAGAAAGTGAATACTACAAAATTACCAAAGATTTTCATGAAAGGCTTGAACGAATGGAAGGGGTATTGACACAGAGACAGAATAAATTAGAAAACAAAGTGGAATTTTATTTATCAAAAATAGAAAAATTGCTAGAGGAGGAAAAGGATAAATACTTTAATATATGGGAAGTGAGGTTAAAAGAAACTAAATCAATGCAAGATAAAGCCTTAAGCTCCACCACGTCATCAATGAGACGCGAGTATAAACAAGGATTTAATACTATTCATGAAAGTGTCAAGAGCCTTCAAAATGTGTTTGAAGCAAAGCTTAAAATTGTGGAAGACAATTTACAAAAGTCCATCAATAATGTTTTGCGAATGGTTGTTCTGACATAAACAAATGAAGTGTCAGCTGACAAAATGTATATATGCATGTCCAAAAATAAATCATTCAATATAAATGACTTGCAAAAGGATTAGTTGTTGACATAAATACTCCAAGTTCCAAAACCATGTTATTCAGTGTTTTTTAAGTGGCTGGTATTGGTAAAAGATGAGATAACTGGGGTTTTTAACTGTCACCAAGCAAACATTGATTATGTGGAAGACTTGATAAATAAGGAAAATAGAAACTGAAGGATTGTTGCAATACGTCAAAATCAATTAACTGTGATAATATAAAATTAATTGATAGGGTTTGAATTTTTTCTTAATTAAATGACATCACAATATGACAGTTAATTGTTTTAAGGTTTATAGTTGTAATAAGGACATTAAGAAAAAAAAATGTGTGTTTATTGAGAAAATAAAACAGTACAAACTCTAAAGCCTGCAAAAGTTTGTTTTAATTTGTAATTAGACAACATTCAGGAAACAATAGAGTGTCATCATTTAGTACTATGTTATGTCATAAATTATTAATTAATTAGTCCTCAAGAAATGTACTGCTGATCACATTTACTTGGTTTCAGACTAGATTTACTAAGGCCGTCCATTTAAAAAAGTAAATAAATTTGGAAATTTGCTATCTATAAATAGTACCTAATCTCTAAATTTAGTCAATTGTCTTTGAAATTGTTGCTGGACCACCTACTAAGTTACACCTGTCACATAGACATTCTGGCACACTCCAGAAAGAAGGCTCCATTCATTCAAATTAACATTATTTGAACTTTTTTAAAGAACCACACCTGCAGAAGAAACAACATCTGGCAATGTCAAAATATTGTAAAATCTATGTTAGATAGCACCATAGTTAGTAGAGGGGAACTAACTATGATAGCACCAACATTATAATAGCTACTACATAATAAACTATTAGGTAGTAATTTTGATTTAAATTCATGGATTAAATGTTTGTTCTACAACATTTTTGTAATTTTCTCAAGACTTTTTATTATATAGTTTTTATTGATCTTAAAAGCCACCAATCTTTTCCTATGCAACTGATTAAAAATGTAACTTACACATTTGTAAAATGTGAACTACTTTCTGATGCTTTTGATACTAATGGTTCATTATATGTGTAAGTTTTTCACAGTATTTACAACCCAACCATTTAGCCACAAACGTTTTATTTTTTTTTGTATTTAGCAACTAAATAATTTAAAATACAAAGAAAACAATAGCTCATTACATTTCTTTACTTGTCTTTGATAATGACTAAAAAGTTCTAAATAAAACAAAAATAGGTAGCAACAATTTGATGCTATTTCATAAGTTAAAAATCCACGATCAAGCTTAATATAGGCATAAGTCTGAACACCATTGAAGCAATGTTTTATTGAAAGGTTCACAATAGTCCTTTTCACAGTTCTGTTCAGTGACTACGAATGATAGTTCCAAGTCGAGGTTCCCGTTGCTGCACATGATAAATTATAGCTTTGCTATGCACAGCAATGGGAAGCTCAACTTGGAACTCTTATTCGTGGTCACTGAAAGGAACTGTGAAAAGGACTATTCCTTACACACATAGCCCATTTTTACTCTAAAAGCATCCTTTTTCGTACAGAATCCTCAGAGAAAATTTCCAAAACTTTTCCAAAACTTTTTCAAAGCCTATTACTCAAAATTCCAAAACCACACAAGCGAAAAGTGCCAACGGGCATTGATTGCAGCAGGCAAAAAAATCATCAGCCGTTTTTTAATTACAACGAAAACAGTTCTTTGCAAGGTAGGAGCTGGGCAACCGACAAAAAATTCATAACTTTTCCATAGCCCAGCAGGTGAAAAAGGAATTTTCCAAAACTTTCTAGGTCCTGGAAAAATGCATTACCAATTTCCAAAACTTTCCAAAACCCGTACGAACCCTGAATATACACCTATTTCAAAAATCGTTGTCGCAGCCGAAGCTACAGTCCACACTCTGAAGCCTGCAAAGGATGTCGGTAATATGAACCGAATGTGTGATTTATTACCGGTATGCGCTTTTTAAGAAATATTTGTTTCATCATCTTCCCCTGCAACAATTTTTTATGTTCATATAACACAAACACGTACAAACAAAATATGCTATAGATAAATCGATAACAAGAGAAGAAATACGACATCCTTTGCAGGCTTCAGAGTGTGGAGTGTAGCTTTGATTGTGACTACGATTTTTGAAATATCTGTATAACAAAACATCATATAGCATCACTAATGTGACATTGTGCGTTCACATTCTACAGCTACAACTAGTGAGAGGACTACAAAATGCTAATGTTCTGCAGTTTTTAAAGGAATATGAAGGATACCCTGGAAACCAGAGGGCTTCTTGATGTAGTGATTGCATTTAGCAATTTTTGTACTTTAAAAATCATACAAAACTGTCTGGCCAAACAAACATAGACTTATCAGAAGCCTATATCGGTAAATATCAGGATTTGCTCCTGACCTTTCAATATTATTATTGGTCGAAAATGTTGAAGAGCTTGAATGGACAAAATTTGACATCTTGAGATAACCGATTTTCAAATCGTATGCATATTTTTTTATCTGGATCTAGATGTAGATCTTTATCTTTCAGTTTTATTATTTGATTTTCTTATTATTGAGTGTTTCAAATCAACATAGAAGTGAAGTTCTAAGCTTATTTGGCAAAAGGTTTGTTTCTTGTTGCTTACAACAGATTTACAAACACCAAAGCAAAATAGCAAATAACTTCTGGTAGCTAAGAATTGCTTTCCCTGCCACCAGAGACCATTTTTCCACCATACTACCTAGACACCGCGTCCTCAACTGTGGACCACGAAAACCAGCTATAGACCTGTTACAAACCTGTTTCAAACCTGTTTTTATTATGACGTTACATATGTGCATGTTCATTAATCATCTCTGTGATCAATCCATGCCATCTGTCACTTAGTAACACAAATGCATGCATAACAAAGAAACAAACGGTTGAGAGCAGAGTGTCATTTCTCTCACCGGTACAGTGGAAAAAGTAGTCTCTGATAGCTCGGAAAGTATAACACTTTTTTTTTAAAAAGATAATGAATGAAATAGATAGAAATTTAATTAAATTAAAACCATACTATAAAAATCACTAGGGTGGTTAGATGTCCAAATAAAAATTTGGCCTTGGAGGTGTAGTGTTGTACAACATGACCAAATTTGAGCAGAATGATTGGCCAGAAGTGATCACATGGTACAAAAACAAGTGGGGATTTCAAACTAGCATTTTACCACTCTAGTGGTTTTTATAGTAAATGAAAACCTTTCTTTTTTCAGAAATTTGTCACCCTAATGTATCTACTTGTCATTCTATAAATGAGACAGTAGGCCTTTACTGAATAATGCTCCACTGATCATGAAACAATAGATTGATGGTGAGGTTGGAGTATACACCTATTTAAAAAAACATTGTCACAGCCGAAGCTACAGTCCACAATCTGAAGCCTGCAAAGGATGCTGGTTACATGCAGGATTAATTTGTGATTCATTGCACATTTTTTAAAGAAATATTTATATTCATATCTACTACAACAACAACTTGTTATGGTCATTTAACACAAATACGTACAACCAAAATATGCTATGAATAGAACGATAACAAGAGAAGAAATACCGACATCCTTTGCTGGCTTCAGAGTGTGGACTGTGGCTTGGTTTGCGCAACGATCTTTGAAATAGGTGTATAAAATTCAGTGGATGGATAAATTTATCAACTACAGCCTTGACTTCGATATGTTGTTTTGTGATCAGTCTTTTTGGGAAAGGTCTATTTTGGCATGTTTCAAGCCTTTTTGTAGTTTCAATAGCTGTTATTACAGTTATGTGCAAATGATTTTGAACAATGGGTTGAAGTCGAGGCTTTCGGGCGAAAACAATAGATTTGCCCGAAAGCCTCGATTTGAATCCATTGTTTGAAATCATTTGCATATAACTGTGATAACAGCTATTACATTGAAGATAAACTAACTGAAAACATTGTGCAGTTGGATTTTGAAATGATATTCATTGCACTAACAATGATGGCAATGAATATCATTTGAGACTTTTAAAACCATATCTAAGAAGCTATGACTAGAGCCTAATCAACCTTAAGAGTTGGGCTCCCTATGTTATATGTTATGATTAGGACTGGGACTATTTCATTGTTTGTACGTTGTTATAGCTCCTTCATAGGAGTGCATCCATTTCACTAGAGAATGTTAAATATGAGGTTGTAGTTTCAATAACATTGAAGATAAACTGACTGAAAACATTGTGCAGTTGGATTTTCAAATGATATTCATTTCACTAACTATGACGGCAATGAATATCATTTGAGACTTTTAAAACCATATCTAAGAAGCTATGACTAGAGCCTAATCAACCTTAAGAGTTGGGCTCCCTATGTTATATGTTATGATTAGGACTGGGACTATTTCATTGTTTGTACGTTGTTATAGCTCCTTCATAGGAGTGCATCCATTTCACTAGAGAATATTAAATATGAGGAATGAAGAAACAACAACAAACTAGTCCTAGTCCTAATCTTAAGAGTATAACATAGTCGCAGTCATCAACATTCAAAAAATATATAAAAATATTCAAAACTTCAAGCTAACCATGTGTCAATCAGATTCAGACTTTCTTCTTTTGTGGAATGTTTTTTCTCTAGAATGAGACCTTGAATGTCTTTTAGAATGTTTATTAGTGTTCAGCGGAGGAGACCTAGATCCATAGGTTGAGCCTTCACTCATGGGTGACTTGCTGTGTAAGTTCTCTTCATCATTCTTTAGTCCAGGTCGTGGAGATACAGACTTAGATCTATTGTGTGACTTTCCATTTCTTAATACTCCATCTTTGGCTGGCGAAGGAGATCTTGAGTTGTCTTCAGATTCAGACTGGTGTTTTTCTTTTTGTTTTAACTTAGGTGGGGAGAGTGATCTAGAATGTGAATGTGGGAGTGATTTATTCTTTTGTTTTCTATCTTTAGATCTAGATCTTGATCTACTTTTGTGCTTTCTTTTAGATTTAGATTTTCTACGTGATCTTGAACCAGATCTTGATCTACTTCTTTTGCTTTCTCTTTTCTTTGATCTCTTCTTTGATCTGGATGTAGATCTAGATCTAGATCTTTCATTGTTATTATTTGATTTTCTCCTTGATCTAGATCCTGATCTAGACCTACTTTTATCTTTTCTTGAAGATCTTGACTTCTTCTTGGATCGAGATCTTGAGTTGGATCTTGATCTGGATCTATGTTTGGCTTTTGATTTTCTCTTAGATCTCGAAACAGATCTCGATCTAGATCTTGATAAAGACTTAGATGATGATTTTCTGGTTTTTGATGGTGATGACTTTTTAGATGGAGATCTTGATTTTCTGGTTTTCGATGGTGATCTTGATTTTCTGGTTTTCGATGGTGATCTTGATTTTCTGGTTTTCGATGGTGATCTTGATTTTCTGGTTTTCGATGGTGATCTTGATTTTCTGGTTTTCAATGGTGATCTTGATTTTCTGGTTTTCGATGGTGATCTTGTTTTTCTGGTTTTCAATGGTGATCTTGATTTTCTGGTTTTAGATGGTGATCGTGATTTTCTCGTTTTGGATCGTGATCTTGATTTTCTGGTCTTGGATTTAGATCTCTTTCTAGAATGAGATCGTGATCTCGATTTCTTTCTTTTATTAGACTTTGATCTTGACCTACTCCTTCTCTTGGACCTGTCCTTAGACCTTGACCTCCTCTTTCTTCTTCTACCTCTAGAGGAGGAGCGACCCCTTCTTGGTGATCTGGACTTGGAGCGACGTCTTCGACTTCCAGATCTTGATCGTCTTGATCTTCTAGGCTTTGATCTAGATCTCGACCTGGATCGAGACAAAGACGGTCCCATTTTAGGTGTTTCTTCCATAACCCTGATCTTTCGTCCAAAGAATTCCTTTTTGTCAAGACCCTGAATGGCTCTTTTCATATCTTCTTCTGAAGTGAACTCCACAACTCCTTCACCAGGTCTTCTACGATGGGTATCAGCAAAACAAACTTCCCCTGCTGTGTTCATAAACTCTTTCAACTCTAGCCATTTCGCACGAGTCGAGAGATTCTCTACCCGGACACGAAATTCAGACCGGGTAGGTGGTCCCATTTGTTTAGTTCGTGCTGTAAAACCTCCGGCTGCCGTATACCCTCCGACACCATTCCTAGCTTCTTTAGCTCTCTCTACTAAGATGCTCTGCCCAAGAAACATAGTGTTATTTAGTGCTAGTACAGCTTTATCTGCATCTTTAGCCTCTTTGAAGACTACATATGCAAAGCCTTCTCTGAAATCAACATCGCGAACTTTACCAAATGTTTTGACAAGTCCTTCGAGGTCTTTCTCAGCACAAGTCGTCGGCAAACGACCACAGTAGATCTTCCCACTCATCCTCGTAAAGGACTGTTCAAAGAAATCACGATCTAGAGCTAGAATTCAAGTAATTTCAGAGAAAAAACTTCGACAAATCTAACTTTTACAAATCCACCATGCTGCATAATCCAGTTGCGCATAGACTTTATTAGAACACCGCTGGTCAAAAGCACCTTGTGTCACACGTGCAGTTGTTTTCGGCCATGTTTACTGTTGCAAGATTGCAGAACGGCGTCCGTTTAGGGCTACGTCGAACTGTAAATTCTCTGCACAAGGGAAGCAATATTTGTTGTGGAATAAGCAGAGATGCTGTGCTGTCCAGTAATAAAAGTGATTCGCTGTCCGCAGGCTCTGGGAGATTTTACAGTGCCTTGAAGTCCTTGAACACGAGTGGTCACGGCAAGATCAGCGGCGTGTACTGTCAGACTGTCTTTTTTACAAGATCTACAAGGTTTGTAGCTGATATAACAAAGTCCTGCTTTAAAAATCCTATATTCTTTGTTTTGGAGCTAAAATAAACCATCACTTTGTGCAAAAATATTAATTTAATTTCGCGTGTGTATTTGGAGCCTGGGTTCTAGGATTACGTAAGGAAAGTGCAAAATTGCAAAAAGAAAATTAATTATGATTCAGAAAATTATTTAAAATTTTTATCTTGACTTTTTATTTAAATCAACAGCAGCTGGCTCAGTCCTCGGAGATATTCAGGGTCAGAGAAAAATGGTGACCATACATCAAGGTAGAACTTTATTATCATTTTAAGTGCTATAATATTACACAAAGACAATCTATGATCCCACTAAACATTCACAACTTTATCTCATCCAATGTATCCCGGCGTAGTCAATCGAACAAAATCAAACATTCGGATCAGTCGAATGCAATCAAATTCAATTGGATGATTGGTTTCAATTGCATTAGGCAATCGAATGAAATAGATTTCACAAAGATTTTGAGAAATTTGATTGTAATCGAACATTATTATCATAATTTATTTATATTACTGTAAATTTACGTTTATTCGTATGGTACTCAATTGCAATCAACCCTTTGATTGTTTGGAAATCGAATGCAATCATCAAATTCAAATTCATTGATTTCCGAATCATTCGATTGACTACGCTGGAAATATATATATTTTGGGGTGGTAACTGGTTGGTGAGTTAGATTTCTTAATTCCCAAGACTACATACCTAGACGAACACAACTTATTGGCATTATTATATCATTATTGCAGTAGTTCATCAGAAAATAGCAACAATGACAACCAAGATGACGATAATGGTGATGACCCACCCAAAGATGAACAAGAACCTGTAATTGAAGACAAAACTGGTATCAATGTTGACCCTGCCCAAGGCATACTCACTCAGATTTCTGTTCCGGAAGTATTTCCTGAAGTGCCAGTTATTCCAATACACAGGAATCCTGTCTTTCCACGTTTTGTGAAAATGTTAGAGGTATTGAAAAAATAAATAAGGGATTTGCAATATGTGGCTTTTGGGTTCCCTGTGTCATCAGTACCACAGGAATCTCAATGCTATCTGAGTTTCTTTCTTGTTATCATATAAATGAAATACTGGTATTTCACCTAGCGGATGAAAATAATGAATACTAGACATTGTAGTGTGCATGGTTTGGGTTCCCTGTGTTGTCATCACCACAGGAATCCCAATACTATAGTAGTTTTTTCTTACTATTATATAAATGGAATACTGGAATTATGTATTTCACTAAGCAGATGAAAATAATGAATACTAGACATTGTAGTGTGCGGGGTTTGGGTTTCCTGTGTTGTCATCACCACAGGGATCCCGATGTGTTTTGTATTTTTGTTAACTTATAGAAACTGAAAACTATATTTCTTTTAGATCAGCGATAAGTCATTGATGGAGTTATTGAGACTAAAATGCAGACATGCACAGCCGTATGCAGGGGCATTTTTGAAAAGAGATGACAGGTAAAACACATGATATAATACAACCCAATAGAGTAGCGAAGTGTGACTTGACAAATTTATGAATTTTACAATTAAGTTCTGAAACCTCAATAGTTTAATGGAAGATACCACTGTCTACATTTGCTAGAAATTTCAGGTCGCTGCAAGTTTTAGATGTGGAGATAACAAGCGTCACACATTTTCACTTAATTTTGCACTGGATCATGAAAGTACGATCCTGCGTTAAATAAGAGTAAATGTATGGCAACATTTTAACATTCAACTGCTCATATCTCGGCCGTTTTTCGGTCAATTGTTGTCAAATTTTCACCTTATTTCAAATTTTCGCTAGCACTTTCTGAAAATGTTATTGAAATCCAAAAACTCTAAAAAACATTTTGTGACATCATGACTTTACTTACATTACTCTGTTAACTGCTATCCCTATCCCATTTTCACATGTTATGATTTCATTTACGTTTTCTCCTTCCATTTCTTTTCTATTTTTACAATTTCCTATTTTACATTCCGTAGTAATGAAGCTGAGGTTATCACAAAGTTGGACGATATTTACAAAGTTGGAGCTTTTGTGCAGATAACAGAAATGCATGATATGGGCAACAAAATGAGAATGGTGATCCTTGGACACAGAAGGTATCTCATTTCATTTACTTTTTTATGTTTTTCTGTGTGTTTATCATTGAAATGTGACCCCAAAGTTTGATGTCTCGTTTGTCGGCTGTCAATTAAAATACTAGGAACAAGTTTGAACATGTGATCCAAAATGGTGCTTGATCAATTATTCGATGAATACAGGTAAATCAAACGGCATATCTCATTTTATGCTAGCAGAGGCGACTTTTTCCAACGTATAAAAATAACCTCTGCTAGCAAGGAATGAGATTTACTCTTGGATTGAATTGTATTCAGCCATTAAAGTGCCATTTTGGATCACTCAGTCAAACTCGTTTCTAGTAATTTGATTGATAGTCGCCAAATGCTAGTTTGTAAATGAGACATCAAAATTTGGGGGTCGCACTTCAATGATAATGGTAGTAATTTCTGTTTGCTTGTTATTGTTTGTGGATTTGAGATTGAGGTAGAAGTTAGAACTATGAGAATACCCTTTTGAGGCTGAAATGGTTACAAATCTTTGCTATTCTTGCATAGGATTCAGATCAGATGTGTTTAATTTTTGTTTCCATGTTTGTCTGTGTGTGTGTGTGTTTGTTTGTTTTGAGATTGAGGTGGAAACATGAGAACACACTTTTGAGGCTGAAATTGAACCCCAAGGCCTGCTATATGGTCTATTGTACAAATTGTTACAAACCTTTGCTATTCTTGTATAGGATTCAGATTATGGAAGTTGCTGCAGACCCTGATCATGTTGAACTATCCAAGAAAACTACTGATGGTGATGTAAAAGAAGAAACAAACAAACTTGCCAATGAAAAGATGAATGAAAAGGTTGACCCAGAGAAGGATGCAGATGAGACATTGGAAAGTTTGGGTGATGTTTTAAAGCCAATACTGATGGTTAGAGTTGAGAACGTTCTGCATCAACCATACAAGATGACACAAGAGATCAAGGTAAAGAATTAGGATTATGATGATGATGGTGATGATGGTTGTTGATGGTGATGGTGGTTGTAATGGTGATGGTGGTGATTGTATTGTGGTGGTGGTGGTGGTGATTTGGTAATGGAGGTGGTGGTGTTGGTGATAATATTGGTATTGATGATGGTGGTGATTGTGATCATGGTAATGGCGGCGGTGGTGGTGGTGATGACAATGGTGGTGATGGTGATGGCGGTAGTGATGATGATGATGGTTGTGTTGGTGGTGGTGGTAGTGATGGCAATGGTGGTTATTGTGATGGCGGTTGTGATAATGATGATGATTGTGATTGTGGTGGTGGTAATGATGATGATGGTGATGGTTGTGTTGGTGATAGTGATAGCGGGGATGATGGTAATGGTGGTGTTGGTGATGATGATGATGATAATGGTGGTGGTGGTGGCATTTACAATGTTACAGTGACAATAATGCCAAAGAAATATAGATGTTGATGATTATTTTTTAGGATGGATTGACATTGTTCTCAAGTAATTATCCTTCTCTTCCCAGGCTCTTTCAGCAGAGCTGATTAAAACAATCAAAGACATTATTTCTCTGAATCCACTCTACAAGGAATTCTTGTCACAGCTTATTGAGGGAGGAAAGAAAGTAGTTGACAACCCTGTCCATCTTTCTGACTTTGGTAAGTGATGGTTTTGTTAGAAGGTGGTTAGTTAAAACTGTAAAACATTACAACATCTGTGACTGGATATATACTAGTTATACATTGGTTTTGAGCGGCATATTGTGGAATATCCCACGAGTCACTTGTATTTTCCACTATGTGCACAGTCCTTTAGGGGAGTGTGTATGCAAAGAAAATACAAGTGACCAGTGGGATATTCACAGTATGTCACAAGAAAACATTGTATAACTATTTTATCCCACATCATATAAAATGAAGAGAACCTGCAATGTCTCATGGGGAGAGAAAGTTGAATACCGCCGAATATACAACAGCTTTCAAGCATTCTGATTGGCAATATTTCATGTGATGTGGGATAAAAGTTAATATCTTGACCTCACCCACCTCTGTGGTCCCAGTGGTTCTGATGGTAGAGTGCTTGGCTAACATGTGAGAGGTCACTGTACAATCCAGTACAGTCTGGGGTCTCTTTGGTGAAAATTATATTGTGTCCATTTACACTAAATGTATCATAATTTATTTATAATATGATATACAAGTCATATGCACTGTGCAGGTTACTAAACTGCAAAGGTTATAAGATGAAACAATTGAAATATCATTTATTTATAACAAATAGACCATTTTGGGATTTAACCACAGCCTTGATAGTGTGTAATGGTATTCTTTAGAAATGAACTACAGCATACATTCATTGTATTTAAAAATTATATTTTTCATCAACCAGGTGCTGCGTTAACCAGTGCTGACTCCAACCAGCTTCAGGAGGTGCTAGAAGAAACAGACATACCACGACGGCTTAGACTGACATTGGAACTGTTGAAGAAAGAGCTTGCTGTCTGTGTGTTACAGCAGCAGCTAGGAAAAGAAGTATGTGACATATTATTTTATACTTTATTCATGAAAATGTTGTGAAAACAAAATTTTTTCAACATGTTTGTGTTCATTATTATTTAGTACAACTTAAAACCTGAATGGAGCTATGAATGAATCTAGAGTTATATCTCTTTTTACTACTATCATCTCTATTATCACCATCATGATTATCATCAGTATCATCATCATCTATATTTACATCTTAATCATCATCATCATTGCTATCTTTATCATCACTTTCATTACCATCATAATGCAGTATCATCATCGTCATCATCATCAATATTATGACATTCTCATCAATGTCACTCTTATCATCTTTCACACATTTGTTGCTCATTTGCAAAAGTTTTTGCTCTAAATTACAGTGTGACGCGCGGTACCATGGCCACCCAAGAAACTTTTGAGAAAGTTCTTAACCACATATTAAAAACCTCGCTCATCTTCGCCAATTTTTATGAAATAGGCTCTCTACTTTCGATAATCTGGTTATGCGCAGACGATCCTGTCAATCAAAAAAACAAATTCTCGCACGCTGATTGGCTAACTTTCTCAAAAGTTTCTGGGTGGCCACGTTACCGCGCGTCACACTGTAATGGTAGTAATATTTAGTACAAATTTACAATGCATTATCTTCCTATGGAAATGTAGTTCACCTCCAAAGTTTTTCTTGTTTACAAAGGTTGAAGAAAAAGTCAACAAACACCAGAAGAAGTTTCTTCTTCAAGAGCAGCTTAAAATCATCAAAAGAGAGCTTGGTTTGGAGAAAGATGACAAGGATGCAGTTGGGGAAAAGTTTAGAGAGAGAATCAAAGACTTTGTAGTTCCTAGTCATGCAATGGAGGTTATTGAAGAAGAACTTGGGAAACTATCATTCCTTGATAACCACTCATCAGAGTTCAAGTGAGTATTATGCACCTATCAATGTCTTGCTCCAACGGGGGGAGTGCGGGCATACCCAGGGGCTATTGACATTTTTCATATCTTTTTGTCAATAGCCCGTATCCTGGGGACGTCAAATTCATATACTTACTCATATATTTACTGTTGTTGATGCAGAATTATTGTCAAAAAACATCGAGCAGCCCCAGATACGGGCAAAGTTTATGTTCAATAGCCCTTCTTTGCCCGCACTCCCCCTGTTGGGGCAAGACATTTTTCCATTGCCATCATCAATACCATATCTACATGTACATTTGTTTCTAAACAGTGTGACCAGGAATTACCTGGACTGGCTGACCAGTGTACCATGGGGAATACACAGTAAAGAAAACCTGGATATCAAACAAGCAAAGGAAGTCTTGGATGAGGATCACTATGGACTGCAGGATATTAAGGACAGGATCTTGGTGGGTGTGCAACCTATATCATGATCAAGATGATGATGATGATGATGATGATGGCGGTGCTGGTGGTAGTGGTGATGATGATGATAATTTATGTTGATGATGAAGATAAAGAAAGTAATTAGTGAGAAGTTGTCAATTTTGATCAACATGATGATGATGATGACAATTATGATGACTATCATTAAGTTCATTTTGATGTTATAATGTTATGATGATTAGCATGACAATAGCATTTCATATTGACTCAACAAGCTTTAATATAACCATGTAACCATAATTGTGTACAGACTGCTATGTTATACACACTGCAGTCACATACAGCTATTTCAAAAATCATTGAATACTGAATAGTGCATTCCAAGACATATTTTGAAATAGGTGTGTGGCCTACAAGGATGAGGTAATAATAGTAAGTTTATAATAAAAAGAAAAAGTACTATTATTTAGCGTCAGTAGTTCCTTCAGCTAGTAGTAAGCTGGTCTCCCAGGCAGCCGATGATGCGTTCTTTTCCCCCCTCTCTCCAACAATGCTCTTTAAAGCTACCGGTACTTAAAGCTACACTGATTGGAAAGAAGAGGCCAATGGCCTCACTCCGAAAGCCGTGCACTAACCAACTTAGCTACACTTGTTCCCTTGTTCCTAATAAAAGTATTTCTCTTCTATCCAGGAATTCATTGCAGTGAGTCAGCTCAACAGTAGTATTCAAGGAAAAATCCTTTGCTTTACTGGACCACCAGGTAAACATCTGATTTCCAGAAAGTAAGGTAGTAGGCCAGTTATAAAATGTACTAACCAGGTGTTAATACTATTAACTGTAGGTGTTGGGAAGACAAGTATAGCAAAATCAATTGCACGTGCTTTGAACAGACAGGTAATGATAAAAATGATGATGATGATGATGATGACAGTGATGATGACAAAAATGATGGTGATGATTACAACATTGATGATGATAATTATGGTAATAGTAACCATGGCGATCATAATGAACATGGCGGTGGTGGGGATGACAACAGTGGTGGTGGTGATAAAAATGATAATGGTGGTGGTGGTGATCATCATCATGGTGATTGATAATGGTGGTAGTGATGATGATAATGATCATGGTGATAATTGTGACCATAATGGTGGTGGTGGTGGCGATGAAGCTGACAGTAATGGTTGTTGTGGTGATGGTTATAATATTGATGATAGTTGTGGTGATGGTGATAATAATTGTGATAATGATAATGGTGATGATGGTGATGATGATAATGATGTTGATGCTTATAATGATAATACTGTTACATATTGCTTTCAGTATTTCCGATTCAGTGTTGGAGGAATGACAGATGTGGCAGAAATCAAGGGACACAGGCAAGAACCTTAAAAAACATTATACACCCCCTGTACTTACTGTCAGTAACATATGTAAAGCAATATCTTTATCTTGAAAACTTCGTATTTAAATCAAACAAATGTTTGTAGGTTGGATTTTGATTCATAATAGTAGTTGTTGGTCCTCAACCTTTTAATTCTTTAATTAACTTCTCCTAATTATAAGCTTTTGGCCTTCGCGACCATCTTCAGAGGAATGAAAGATCTTTACAATTTGTAAGAGAAAACAAATTATGAGCGCACGCAAACAACGCGAGGAAACAAATTATAATGTGCGTGTGTGAATATACTAAAATGCAAGTTAATGGCCAATTATGTTGATTATATTTGTTTGATATAGGCGTACATATATTGGAGCAATGCCTGGGAAGATTATCCAGTGTATGAAGAAGACAAAGACAGAAAATCCATTAATACTTATTGATGAGGTGAGTGATGTTTGCTATTTGTTGATTGTTTTTGTTGACTACAACTTGTGGTAATGTAAGAAATGCATTCAACAAAGAATAGAGATAAATTTTAAAAGATCTTATGGGCTATAGTCAAACTCCAAAGAATATATTACACTCTGTCATGTTACTTATAGCATTTTTATTCATCAATTTGTTCAAACATTTGTTTATCTACAATCTTGGACAAAAATAGATGACAATTATTCTACAAGTCATTACTAGCTATTTGCATCAAACTACAAAGGGGCGCCCTCAGCCCCTACCCTGCGAGCAGAGATTCCTTTCTCTTACCTGGAACGACGAGGAAAGAAACTTCTTTCCTCGTCGTTCCAGGTAAGAGAAAGGAATCTCTGCTCGCAGGGTACTCAGCCCCTGTCCCTCCAGCTCAATGTTCATATTATGTTTGGGTTCGACAATGTTGACCTGTCATGCAACATTGATTTAGGGGGAGGGGGGAGGATTTTATAGACCGAAATAGACCAATATACGTTTTTGTGCAGTTTTTAAACAGTAATCACATTTTGTCAACATTTTTGTCCAAGATTGTAGGTGTGGAATATACCATTTTCATATCCATCTTTCCATCCATCCAACAATTCATTTTTTCATTCAGTTTTATATTCCATTCCACACAGGTTGATAAGATGGGGCGTGGCATTCAAGGTGATCCAGCATCGGCATTACTAGAGCTACTGGATCCTGAGCAAAATGTTGGATTTCTAGATCATTATCTTGACGTCCCTGTTGATTTGTCAAAGGTAAAGGAAGGATGGGAGGGGGCTGCTTTGTTTTATTAATAACAAGTCTGATTTCAATACTTTACCAGTATAAAACCAGCATTCATTTTGGCCTTGGCTTGATGCTTGTTGCTTAAGCCGCAACAACATTGTTTAAATGAGTATAACAGGTTCCCATTTAAATCTGTACTTATGCAAATTGTGCTGATGTGTGCTAAACACACAGATCAACCAATCAGAGTGTATTATTTCTGAAGTAAACTTCTCTGATTGGTTGATCTGTGTGTTTAGCACACATCAACAAAATTTGCATAAGTACAGATTTAAATGGGAAAGTACAGATTTAAATGGGAAAGTACAGATTTAAATGGGAAAGTACAGATTTAAATGGGAAAGTACAGATTTAAATGGGAAAGTACAGATTTAAATGGGAAAGTACAGATTTAAATGGGAAAGTACAGATTTAAATGGGAAAGTACAGATTTAAATGGAAAAGTACAGATTTAAATGGGAAAGTATTGATTTAAATGGGAAAGTACAGATTTAAATGGGAACCTGTTGTATGTATTTTGTACTAGGTTCTTTTCATCTGCACGGCCAATGTTACAGACACAATCCCTGGACCTTTGAAAGACAGAATGGAGATCATCCATGTATCAGGATATGTAGAAGATGAGAAGAAATCAATAGCTAAGGTCAGTACATTCTCGGGAATCCAGGGGTAATTTTCTGTTGCTCGTTTTTCGCTACCAGAAAAAATACCCCTGGGAATGTAGTCTGCTGGAGCTTTTTCCTGGAGCAAGCTCCAGCAGACTACGTTGATCCTATTTGTTTACCATCCTTATTACCATCCTCATTACCATCATTATTATCATTATCATCATCATCATTATCATATTCATCCCTATCATAAACACCATTGTTTGGTAATAATACTCATCATCATCAACTATTTTTTATTTACAGGCGTTTCTTATTCCACAAGCAAGAAATAAAACAGGCATCAAGGATGACCAAGTACACTTGCAAGATGATGCTCTAGAGTCTCTTATCAAATCATACTGCAGAGAAAGTGGGGTTAGAAATCTACAAAAACATATTGAAAAGGTAGGGGGAAAAGGTTATGATAGTCAATCAAATGGCTTCTAACATTAAAATGGGTTTAGTAATTCCTAAAAGCACTGGATTGTCTTCTAATACATCAATTGATAAGTATGTGTTGAAAACAAATCAAGTGCTTTAAGTCTTAATTAAGGCTTTTTGAAGCCATTTCAGTGTCATATTAAGCCATTTCAGTATTGGAAGCCATTTTAGTGTCAGAAACCATTTTAGTGTCAGAAACCATTTTAGTGTCAGAAACCATTTTAGTGTCAGAAACCATTTTAGTGTCAGAAACCATTTTAGTGTCAGAAACTATTTCAGTGTCAGAAACCATTTTAGTGTCAGAAACTATTTCAGTGTCAGAAACCATTTTAGTGTCAGAAAAGTAATGGAAGCCATTTTACTGCTGCAAGCTATTTGGATATTAAATTCCAATCCTTCAAGTTATATCATGTTTTTGTTGTAGATCTTTAGGAAATCAGCTCTGAAAATTGTACAAGGTGAAGGGGATTCAATCCAGATTACTCCAGATGTGCTCAAGGACTTTGTTGGTAATGCAGTGTTTAACTCAGATAGAATCTATGATGAGACACCACCTGGAGTTGTCATGGGACTTGCATGGACATCTATGGGTACGTTGCTAAATATCAAAGAAAATAAACTGATCTATGTGATTAAAAATGAACATATGAGCCAAGTTGTGTGCAAAATAATTAACTTAGAGGTAGTGAGTGTGTGTCTGAGTCCCCCCACTCCCCATTAGTAGGGCACACATGTCCAGCTAGAAGATTGAGAAGTTAAAAAAGTGTTTTTTAGTAGGTAATAGAATGAAATTTTTAACACCATAAAGAATGTTAACTTATCTTTACTGACGTTTCAAGCTTTATTGAATCATTTGTCGAGAAAAAAAACGGATCATTAATTTGCCTTTTTCATGTGTAAAAGTTTATAAATATGATGGTTTGACTATATCTGTCAGTCTTCATCAAAATGAATTGTTATTAAGTGTATACACCCTTTCCGAGAAACTTTGTCGCAGGGGATTATGGGTTACCTATGTATACTTTATTAGAACGCAAGGATTTCATGGCCACATTGCTACACTTGTCAATATGTTATTGAGAAATGTCCATTTTGACTTATCAAACAACAAAAAAGGTGTTACGAATGCACATTAATTTTAGTTTCTGAACTGATCCATGATCCTTTGTGCCACTAGCTTGTGTGCTTTTCATGGGTGTCAAACTTTCTCGTAAAGTGTATAACATTTGGTTTGTTTCATGTAATTGAATCATTAAATATTGTTCTAGGTGGTTCAACATTGTACATTGAGACGTCAGTAAGTGATGTTATACAAAAAGGTGATGATGACCATGGTAGTGGTTCACTTAGCGTGACTGGACAACTAGGCGACGTTATGAAGGAAAGCTCACAGATTGCTTACACATTTGCCAAGGTAATGTGTTTGCCATTGTCATCATTATGATCATCATGTCATCATCAATATCATCAACATCATCATAACCACAACTACAATCATTAATATCATCACCATTTAATGGTAATGGTTTGCCATCATTACGATCATCGTGTCATCATCAACGTCATCATTACCACAACTACAATCATCAATATGATCGCCATTTGCATTGCCATTAAATATTTTAATCATCATCATCATCATCATCATATCCATCACAAAAAAATCCCCTCCACACAATTACCAATATCATCATAAACATCCTCACTCACTATCATTATTATCATCAGTATACCGGTATACTGTATTAATATTAACATGACTTTATGGTAATGTTTTAGGGACTTCTTGCAAAGCAGGACATGGATAATGATTTCTTTAAAAAGGCAAAGATCCACCTTCATGTTCCAGAGGTAAAGTAAATTTCACTTGGTATTTCACTTGTATTTCATTGAGACAGTAATGATTATGTACTCTACATATATGTTTGACTAAAAACATTCTGTTTGCATTCAATAATATCCTGATGTCTGACTTATAAGAAGTGTGTGTGTGCATACATATGTATGCAGATCAGGGCTAAGGGAAAACCCGTTTTGACGGCCCTTTTCTCACTGGGGGATGGACAAGTTGCCCATAATTGTGTTCATATAAATGCAAGCTCAACATAATCAGATAACTTGTTCATCTCAAATTATATTCATCCCGTTTTCATACCAGACGACTTGTCTGTCAATAGATGATTTAAGACACTTTGTAAATCATGACGATTTGTTGGTCTGCTAGTGTGAAAATGTTTAATCAGTATTTTTCTTGTCCAATATAATGAATTGTGTATCATTTTGTAGGGAGCCACTCCAAAAGATGGACCATCAGCAGGATGTACAATCATTTCTGCTCTGTTATCGTTAGCAATGGATAAACCAGTCAGACAGAATGTAGCCATGACAGGAGAAGTCTCTCTTACTGGAAAGGTAATAGTTATAACAATATTATCAGTGATTACAGCATAACACGCCTTACCGTGGCCACCCAATTAAGTTTTGTACAAGTTAGCTTAGCGTTCAAAAGTTTCTCTTTTCAAATTATTTGCTACACCTTTTCAAATTTAAACAACCTGGGAGGTTTTTCAGACACTTATAAACTTCACTCTTGTCTTCGCTTTGAACATTTCAAAGTGTTTACCATTTGACACTTGGCTGATTGGTTCACTCAGTGTACAAAACTTTAATTAGGTGGCCACGGTAAGGTGCGTCGTGCTGTAATATATGATGAAGATGATGATGATGTTGATGATGATGATGAAGTCATGGAGACTTTGAAACATCATAAATTTATTTTGCTTACCGGTATATTATTTCTGAATTGTACAACTAGAAGTTCTTTTATTCAATTAATATAAGATTCTATAAAATGACTATTAGAAACTCTACATTCTTATTGGTTGAGGCGTGTGCTTTATGGGAACTCACAACATGCCTGTTTGCATGTTGATCAATTAATTGTATTTTATAAAAGAAAGAGAAAACATGCTTTCTGTGCCGTAGGTATGTTGTTATAAATCACTTGGGGATTTGTCAGAAGACTCGAGAAGTGTAGTCCTTTGTCGCAAATGTCCAGTCCTGTTGGCATTGTTAATGGGTCATAGTATTATTGTTGTTGTTATTATGAATAATTTTTGCTAATTGTTTTCTCTTTTTTATGAAGATTTTGCCTGTTGGTGGAATCAAGGAAAAGATTATAGCAGTAAGTATTGACATAGGAAGAAAAGTAGATATGTTTGAAGTGCATTATTCACAGCCTTGGCTTTGATTGTTAGTACCCATAAAGTTAGTCATCAAAGTGTACAGTCGAAACCTGTTGTATATCTATTGTATTATCACAGGTTGTGTTGAATGTAGGCAATTTAGTAAGAGTAAAGATAAAACCTGTGGTAATTTTACTGTTTTTTTTGTTTTTTTCTTTTTTTGATACACACTTTCTTGCTTACCACAGGCCGTACTGATTGTAGGTAAATTAGTTAGAGTAGAGACAAAACCTGTAGTATTATTGTTTAATTTGTTGACTGATACATGCATTCCTTGTATTACCACAGGCTGTATGTAAACTTATTTTAGGTAAATTAGTCAAACAGTAGAGACAGAACCTATGGTTTATTTTACACAATGCTGAGCAATTAATGAAAAGCTCAAATTTGTGTCATCTCAACTTATAATTCTACTGTTGTCTGTCTTTAACAGGCCCGTCGTGCTAAGGTGAACTGCATCATACTTCCTGAGGGAAACAAGAAAGATTATGGAGACTTGCCAGAGTTTGTGAAAGATGATTTAGAGGTTTACTTTGTACATCATTATAATGAAGTCTTCAATATTGCATTTGAGTCATCGTGACACAGGGACTAAACATTTTAGAGTAAATTATACATCAAAATTAATATTGCATTCAACATTGCAAGACAAAAACATCAATAGTCAAAGCTAGGAATAATGAAGTTTTCAAAGCAGCATAAAAAAGGATGTTTTACTAGAACTGATAAAGGAAAGTTTTTATAAATAGCCAAACTAAGTGGCAAAGGGAGGTTTGCATTAACTTTTGTGATGTTATACTTAAAACATTAGAGTCAAAAACACAATCTAACAATTATAGTCAGTTCCGCCTGAATATAAGTGACCACAAATAATAGTTCCAAGTCAAGGTTCTGGTTGCTGCACATGATAAATTGTAGTTTTGCTATGTGCATCAACTGGAACCTCGACTTGAAACTATTATTCGTGGTCATTGAACGGAACTGTGAAAAGGATTATTAAAACCTATATATCTACATCAATATAAATTGCCATTTTAAACCACAACATTAGTACAAATATTTACACAAGAAGAATCAACTCTAAAGAGTGACATCAGGTAGTCTTAAACAGGGGTAATAAACATTGAAGGTAAAGAGGTCTATTACTGGCAGTTGTTATAAAAAAAAACGTAAAAATATGCACTTAGTTGAAGGAAGAATAGGAATAGGAACCAGAAAAAGTCTGTACCCTTACAAGAATGTAAAGTAAATTGTGGAGTCATGGATATTTAAAATTTTCAAGCCAAATAATACTTATATAAAATAAATATAAGCATTTTATGAATTAAATGATATAAACTACAATGTTGTTACACTTTTTAACCATACACCAAATCAAAAATACAAACAATTTGAATACCTACAGTACTTATGGCAGGTAACCCTATTTCGATTGTGTCTGTTAAATATAGTACAATGGAGATCTTAAAACAATATTTCAATTCATGGTTATCTGTGGTTCTTGCTGTTCAACCTCCAGCCTTGATAGCATGTAATAAAGTCTTTAGAAGTTGATGTTTGAACAGCCTACTGCAACAAAATTATTGAAACACTTTAAATTTCTTGGGTTTGTAGTGAAATTCTAAAGAATAACAAGCTATGAAGGCTGATGCTGAATCATGAGTGAGAACTGTGAAATAGTCTATTGATTTTGAGTCCACTGTTTGCCCATGCATTGATATGATCATGCATACACTCTAGAAGGCCTTCTTTTCAATGCCATCTTGTTTTTTTTTCATGTTTGTGACTTCCAATATTTTTAAAATTCCTTGATTCTTTCAAATGGGAACCCTGTGTTATCAATGGTTGTTGAAGACTGTGATCCTACACAGGAAGCCCAGATAGAGATACCTATGTATATCATCCTTGAGAAGTGACGTCATAGTAAAGGCTTGCTTTCATAATCATACAAGTCCATTAAATCTCCAATAATTTCTTGTATCTCATCAATGTTTGTTGTATCACACATTGCCTGCAACAGAACATACATAAGACATTGTATCATATTGTGTGATGTTGTCGTGTCGTGTCTTGCTTTTATCTAATTCAAGTAGTGCCATAACAAATTATGTCACATCAAATCAAGCAATGTCAAATCAAACCTTGTCATGTTATGCAATGTCACATTTTTATGACAGGTAGTGTGATGTCAGTTTATGCTATGACAATTTATGTGATGCTATGTCATGTCAAGTCGGTGTTATGCCATGTTGTGTGATGTCATTTCATGACACATGCATGTTATGGTTGTCACAAGTGTCATGCCATGTGTGCTCATGTTATATCATCTCACACAATGCCATGTAATTCCATGTAAGGTTATGTTGTGTCATGTTTCTTTTATATTTTTTCCCACATTCAATTCAATATTAACAAATTCAATTGACGTACCTCCCACCATGTTTTTCTGGCCCCTTGTGATGGTATTTGCATTCCAGTACAAAGTATACCAAAGAAAATCACAGCAATTGCTATATGCGACGGTTGGTGGTCAAGGATGAGGGGAATATGAATACTATCACAAAGTATTGACCAGGTAATCTGGCTAATGTTACTGATTTTCCATACATCAGGTTCAACCCAGTCTTGCAAGGACTTTAGGTAGTGAAGTAGATACTGAAAAGAGTAGGAATAGAGTGAAATAGGTGATAATGAAGGTGCTGATGATAATGAGGGTGCTAACGTCAGATGATGATAATAATTGTAATGACTGAGGATGTTGATGATAATGACAGACAGTTCTACAATGCTGGTCACCTTGTGTGGGTTTTCTGTAGATACTCTAAATCCCAAAACTCTGAGGAGGAAGAGTTCACAATTGAACAAGCTGTCACATAGCTCCCAGTACTCTGACCCAACGTCAAGGAAAGTATTTTGATGAAGCGACCTGTGACACACATTGATAACATCTCGTAGTTTGTGGGGAGATTCCTCTGCTTTAGAGGCCATGTAGAGTACGGTGGTCCCTAACATCTAAATGCAAAATAAGAAGGAGTCATATTTACATTCGATCATTATCAAAATAATCATCACTATCATACTACTATTATCATGATTTGGTCTTGTGACCATTGCCATCATCATCATCTTTACCATCATCCTCATCATTATCATCAACATCTTTATCATCAACATCATCATCATCAACATCATCCTCACCATCATCATCATCCTCATAATTATCATCATCCTCATCACTATCATCATCATCAACATCATTATCATCAACATCTTCATTATCATCATCATCATCATCAACATCATCATCATTGTCATCATCATCATCGTTATTACAAATAAATTCTTTAAAACAGCAGGTAAATTATGGATTATGTTTAATCCCAGTGATTCAGTTTAGCATTAAATTATCTTATATTTTTTTACTTACATAAGGTTCAAAATCTTGCTTACTAGCACCCTCACCCAACTGCAAGTACTGCTTCCAGAAACGATGATACAACACACAAGCAGAAGCTATAGCAATTGGTGGAAGCCTTAGCTTATGCCCTGGAAAGGATAAATATATTTATCAAATCAATAACTATTTCAGTTTGGGCTTCCTGTGCTAATGATATATTTTTCTAGCCAATGGGCTACCTGTGGAAAAAACCCTCTCGCTCGAGTTCTAGTTTACCTGACTGTAAAATAAACTTCGTTATTTTGAAGTGCTGCTTCAGATAGCCATACGTCGCTTTCTTTCTGTGATATCTTTTGCTATCTGGTGGGTTAGCTTTGGTCTCCATGTTGTGTGAGATTTTAGTCAGGTCTGGAACAGTCACTCCTGTTCTTGTTAGCTCCATAATTACGCTGTAACATTTGCGTCTCCTTCAAGACACATCCAGCATCATGGAAAAAGACCCTTATAAGGCTTTTAAAATAGCAAAGTTATATTATTTTGTCGAAGTTCTGCAGCTTGCGTCTGTTTTCGTTTTGAATATGTCTTGAGCCCGCGATTTGCCCGCGCATTGATAGGGTCACGCATGCGCTCTATAAGGCCTTCTTTTCGACGCCATCTTGTTTTTGGTGAACGAGAGCTGCCGTAAAAATGCCGTCAGTAAATGAAGTAATGGCAATTACAAAACATTATTCAAAGCTTGGACGTCTATGGTAAGTATTCTTTCAATTCGAAACCTTTTTTGAACAAAACTGGAGATTTTTCGGCTGCAAATTAAATGCAGAAGACTGAACTGAAATATTGTCTTTTACTGGCGTCATTTGTAGGAGATTTTTGCACTAAAAATATCTCTTTGTTGAAAAGATTTCTTGTAAATCCTCTTTTACAGTCTTGTGGCCATCTAACGATTTTTATTTTCAGTATTCTGCAAAACTCAACTGGATCATTTTGCGTAAAAACTTATTGTTTGGGCTTCCTGTGTTGTATATGTTAAACTGAATTTGTTTTTTATTAACAATGTACTTTTTTGTATTTTATTATTAGGGTGCCAACGTTAAGTGCATGGGGACTAGCTGGAGGAGCAACTCTTCTTTATCTAACAGACTGGAAAGTCATAATGAAACATGTTCCATTTGTCGGCAAGAAATTTGAGCATGAGAAACCACACTAATAAAAATAACAGGTACGTACGCAACTTATAAAATATCACCCAGTAATACCCAAGAAAGTGGTATAAATCAAATGACAATTTTTTTATTTGCACCTTGAAGTACACAAATGATTACAGCACAATATTAATTTATTCTTAGTACATAAAGGTGCGAGCCAACTGGATTAACTGGAAAGCTATACAAAGCCAGCTACAGTAAAACCCCCCTATAAGAACCTAGATTTTTTCAAGTCAGCCTGAACAGGTTCTTATTTAAATGGTGCTTAACTTAAAATCAGGCTATCTAGGCTCTATTAGCATCACTCACTTCATCATTACAACACCTTTCTTCCTATTTTATTTACATACAGGTCAATGCTTTTGCACATGGCTCTCTTTTTACAAAAAAAAAGGAAAATACAGCACGCGGGGTTTTACTGTCTTACAATGATTGGGGTAGTTAAAGAGTAACTGGCCACTATAGAAAATTATGTAGCCACACAACACTCTTTGATAAAGATGCAATTTGAAACACTTTAAAAGCACTCTATACTGATAGATGGATAGATAGATAAACTTTATTTAAAGAAGGTTATTGAGGGTTTTATTTCAGTAATCCAGCACCAGTTGAAAGCTGCGTTTTCATTGGCCCCCTAATACAGTACCACTATTGTTTGGTTAGGTTTAGGGCAATTATTTGGAAAGACTCTATTGTTTTTTAAACCAATCCTTAACAATGTTTCGATTTGGTGCTGGATTGCTTCTATATACTGATTTAGGAAAATTTGTCTGTTTGCCCTTGTCTTTGTACCATTTGTCATTAAACTAACCCTTATCTTTGTTTATTTCAGACTGTCATTACTATGTATAAAAATTGAGGAGTTTGTCACAAGTTATGAGAAAGTCAAGGAAATTCATTGTAAAATCTGTAATGTGAAAATGTTTGTCACATTTCTTGTTTGAAAACACAAGGACAATTATTGGATTAAAGTCAACTTTTTATTGATTTATTCTTGTCTTGTAATATTTTTGACTTTTATTTATCTGTGAAAGCAAAAACAAGAGGCGCATTTAATTAATAACAAAGAGTTTATTAATATTT
Source organism: Metridium senile (assembly GCA_949775045.1). Taxonomy (NCBI): domain Eukaryota; kingdom Metazoa; phylum Cnidaria; class Anthozoa; order Actiniaria; family Metridiidae; genus Metridium; species Metridium senile. The sequence goes on from OX459109.1 coordinate 11,837,560, forward strand.
CACCTCGTAGCTCCAAGCAGGTCTCCCAGGAAGGTGATGGTGCATTCTTTTCCCCCTCTTTCCATCAATGCTCCAATTTTCAATCATTGGATTTCATTCACTAATGTCAATTTGCAAATGCCATCAGTCTTGGGAAGCTTTCTTGTTAACTGTGTTGAATGTTTTTGGGAGAAAGGCTTTTATCTGTTAACAATTTTTTCAATCCATTTTTTCAATCACTGGGTTTCTTTCTCATTAAATACCATCAGTCGTCGGAAGCTTTCTTCTTAACCAACTGTAAATAATTTGGGAGAAAGGCTTTTCTCTGTTATAACAATCTACTCAACCCATATTTTCAATCAGTGGATTCCATGTTCTACTGTTAACACATAATGCCATCAGGTGAGGTGAAACCTGTGAGAAGAGAGATGTCAAGTATTAGCGTGATTATCCCCTAATAGTGAGTGTAGTGTGTGTTAGTATGAGCCAGTCTAATCATATCAAGTACCTGAATGACGTGGAATGCACATCTATGGTCTTTGTAAGACCCCAGTAATGTCAAAGCACTCCAGAGTTTGACCAAGCCACTAAGTAAAAGAAAGAGTAATAGAACATAATCTTTATAAAAGCTTAACTTTTTAAGACCCATGGTCCCTTACCAGCATGCACCATGCAAAAGACTGAATTTTGTGGACCATGAAAATCATACATTTTGTTATCTTTTATGGTGTTAGTGGATATTTATGCTCTTACTAAATTGTTTAGCCTTTTGTTTTATTTATTTTCTCATAACATGACTGACAGCAAATGAATTATAATACTCAAAATAAAAAAAAAAATGCATGCCTGTAAGTTACCATGGGTCTTTAACTTTGGGGATAGCCTCCTTAGCAGACGTCATTTGTGTCGGTCTCATATTAAGGAGGCTACTTTGGGTAGGGGCAGAACTTTGGATGTGCTTTATATGGTGAGCTACATACCTTTCAGTAACTCTTAAAATAGCCTCTCCTGTATCTTGTTCGTACTTAAGAACATCAACAACTAGTGCCCCACCCACCTGGAAAGAAAAAAAACTTGTATGAGGTCAAGACAGGGTGCTAGTGATAAAGGTTGTGTTGGTACATAGTAGTGATATAATAATGGTGGTGGTGTGGTGATTGTGATGTGGAATTTGTGATAATTTATCAGAACAAAAATTAATGGTGACAATAAGCAATTATTGGATAAGGTTGAGCATGATATCGTAAATTATCAAGAACGAGGTCTGTGTTATCTACCGAAGCCTCCTGGCTGAGGCAGATAATACTGACTCGAGGTTTTGATAATTTATGATATCATGCGAAAACCGAATTCAATAATTGTTTTATTATACATTTTTAACTCGTGGATCGAAGATCCTCGAGTTATTGGGATGGGGCTTTTGAACCGGAAGTGTCACTCACTCACTCACTCACTCGCTCACTCGCTCACTCACTAGACCGTCAGTGTAAACTTTTGAGCCCCAAGATCTCGGTCAGCGTACTTCGAGCACATGGATATTTGAAGGAATGATTTTTCGGTCGAAGTAATCGCGAATACTCTCATATTTTATGTGCTCACGCCACACGATTCGCAGTAGAATTACACATAAGTTTATAAGAGTGAATGGTCTAAGTTTATGTCGAATGTTTTCGGAAATGGTCACTGTGAATTTTACTAAAGATCATGCAATTTACGAGCGAACTAAGCGAGCCAACTTATTATGATCAAATTTATCGAGATATCTTCCCTGCTATAAACAGAAGCTACTTTTTATCCATCCTTTCATAATGCTATGGAATGGATTCACAACCAGTTACAAAGGACGAAGCTGTTATTACTGGATATTTAACAGTATTTCCGGTAAGCATTCTTAGAGAGTACGATACACACTAGAAGTGAAGACAACAACAGTATAGTTGTTTTAGTGATGTTGTAGGGTAAATATATTGCTTATTGTAATTATTTCTTTTATATTTTTGATTAAAGTAACCAGTTTATCTGTCAATAGTTTAATTTTATTGACTACTATTAATTCGTACAAATTCGAAAGGCGATTGAAACAGGCGATTCTCGAGCTCTTAGCTTCTTGCACAGAACAACAAACTTATTCGCAAAATTTAAATCGCTTCACCCTATTATCTAGTAGTTCAACTTAACGATCTATGTATATGTAGATGAAAGTAATATTTCTTTCTTTACAATATGTGAGATAACGTGATCGGTTTTAAACCTCCAGGTTGACCTCGACAACAACAAATAAACAGCTAAAACGGCCTCTCTAAAAACTACCCCAACAGCCCAAATCGCCTCAAATATAACACCAATTGCTTCAATGACTATCTATTTTGCTTTTTCTGGCGTTTATTTTGCAAGAACAACTTAATAACACTGTTTCTTAGACACTCTTTGAACTCGCATGTATCTCTGCACGAACCGAAGATCGAACCAGGTAAATATCAGACTTGTCAGCGGATCACGGACTGAGGGAACGACGGACCGTAAGGGAAACGGACGACAACCAAAAAAATACAAATAAAACAACAACATTGAATACTTATTTTTCGCTTCAAATCATCTCAAGCTAATCCGAGAAAATAATTACATAATCATAATGGAGCGGTCTAAACTGTAAGCGCTTTCAAAATGTTCTAATTATGATCCACGAGTTGGCCATAGGTGGCCTTTGATTTAAAGTAAAAGTACAATTATAATCAGGTAAAAGAGACAATAACAAGCAAATCTCGCTGCCATTTTCACATCAACTCCCTGAGAACAGAGAGAGCCTGGGAACTTGACAGTGATAACTACAGATACTGCAATTATCACTGTCAAGTTCACATGCTACTCAGATTTAGCCGTGTGCTCTCAGCCAATCAGATTCAATGTAGTTAGTAAAATGTATAATAATGGTGATGATAATGAGGTTGTGGCTGTGGCTAAAAAATGTTGATATTATGATGATGATAGTGATAAAGAGCAAACAAACAAAGTTCCACCTGTCCGTGTAACTGCTCCAATGCTTCTAGTATTAGTTTCTTGTATAAAAATACATCCAAGACCGGCTTTTCTGAATCTTCATCACATTCTTCAAATTCTCTGGAAAACAAAATTGAAATATATCTCTTTTCAAACATTATATTCACTATCACTCTACTAAACACAAGAATAAATCTTACAAAGCAACTTTTAAGTAAAAATGCTCAGCTTTCTGCTTCAAGGTAAACTTTTCCATCGAAATTTACATCAACATTTATCAAGACATTTTCCAAAACATGTGGACGAACATACGAGCCCGCGAATCTGCTGACAGCGACAAGAAGTGGTTACCATAACAACATCACCCAAACCAACATGGCGGATGAATCACATAAGGTTTGACTTTTAAAGTTTTGACGATTTTTTCCACAATTTTAGTATTTAAAACCCGATTTTCTTGTTTTAGGAGGTCGAGGAACAGTTGAAGAAGAAAAAGATATCTAAAGACAAAGATGTTATTGAATTATACTTGGGAAATAGGTTAGAATTTCAAAAGAACATCGCCATGTTTTCGTTGTTGTTGTTTGCGGTTTTCCTCCATTATTAACTTTGACTAAAAATACCCCGCTTTTTGCATTGCTCTTGCGTTCTCTTCTTAACTATAATTTTAAACATCATTCAACATTTTCATTTAGCTTTTCATTGTTTGGATGGAAATACTCGGAGAAATTATTCTAAATTCTCCTTCTAAAAGAACAGTTTATAATTTTCGTTGTGGTTGTTGGTTATTTCAGGAGTTTGGAGACAGTCCATGATCTAAGCAGATTTAAATATCTTCAAAGAATATATCTAAATGGAAATAGGGTAAGCTAGTTAATTTATAGGAAACAAACTAGAAGCAATTCTTTGATTTTATCAAAAAATTTATATAATAAAAAATGATACAGGTGCTTTATTAAATTTCTAATATTCCCTTTGCAGCTTCGCAGGTTGAATTGCTTCACATCCAATTACCAACTAACGGCGGTTTACCTGCAGAATAATTTCCTACTGGAGATCAATGGTACCTTACAACATTTAAGATGTCTTGAAGTATTAATGCTGAATGGGAATCAACTTACAAAACTCACTGATGTTGTTCATGAATTTAGAAACATGCAAAAGCTCAGGGACTTGAGTAAGTGAATAATAGGAGCAAATTTATGATAAAAGTATAAGGTATGCTCATTGGAAATTTTATAATACACCCCTAAAATATACGGGAAGTCCTTAAAATAGACATGGTGTGGATGATTTTTAACCCCTAAAAACTATACTACACTAAAAAGCAAAAAAAGGGCAGTAATGTTTTAATTCTCAAAAAATATTCATTACTATATTTTTATTTAATTTTCAGACTTGTTTGGTAATCCTTTGTTCCAGGAATATGATTACAGGTCATATGTTATTCATTTTGTTCCTTCTCTGAAAGTCTTAGACAGAAAAGGTAAGATATGTCGTGCAATGGAACTCAACAGTTATGTTGAAGAACTCCCCAACTCCTGCAAAAATGATTTTCGCTGTAACAAATGTATAAATTTTTGTGATATTTTGTATCATCTAGAGATTCTAAAGACTGAGAGAGATAAATCCTTTAAGAAGTATGAGCCACATCGTGACATGGTCAAAGAAACTATTTCATTTGGTCGTTGTGTTGAAGGACCACCTCAACGAGTGTATTATCCTCCATCAACGGCATTGACCATTGGCAATACCGTAGCTGGTGAGTATAATAATACATTTCACATAGACTACGAGAAGTCCCTCTTTTCCCTCCAGAATCAGTAATTAAAAAAAAACAAGTGTTTTGGGATTCCTGTGGAGCGCGGCGGAAATACTGATCTATTTCCGGCGCACTCCACGGGAATCCCAAAACACTCATTTTTTTAAATTACTGATTCTGGAGGGAAAAGAGGCCGACTACCCATAGTCTACATTTCACATCTCAATGTGCTTTACAATAATTATTATCATGTGTATGGATAGCCTGATGTGCAGACAGTAGAATAGAAGATAGTAGAAGTAGAATATTTCGAGCTAAAAAAATTGAGTCTGAACAGCAAGCTAGTGTGCTTACAATCATGAGTATATGATGGTTTTCTTGTTTTTGCTCTATAAAGAACTCTAAACTTGAATAAAACAATATAAAACATCACAAGCAGGAAAGATAGCCAGCATTCAAAAAACATGTTTAAATGTGTTTCAGGAAAGTATCCCATTGAAGGTGACAACTTCTCAGAGTCAAGTATTGGAAGGTTTGTATATTACTCTGTTTTAACAATGATACAAAACTACTTCAAATCCATGCCCAAACTGGCACTTGAATGTGGATCACAGTGATAAAATATCCCCAATAATGATAAAATATCCACTTGGCCATCTATGGCACACATATTTTGCAGTAGATAGTATTGTTTATTCCTTCTGTCTAGTAAAATGGCATTTAAATGTTATTCTAAGAATGAAAATAAATAGATTTAATGACTGCAAATGGACCTTATTCAACAACCTTGTAAAATGTATTCACTCTCCATTCCAAAGTTACTATTTAATGTAAATCTATTTTTCCTTTTTTTTTGTAGTGAAACAGACCCCACCGAAGCAGCCATTGAGAAGCGCAGCTTACAAAGATCTATAGTACAGTATTCAACATTTGATTGGTCAACTGTTCCTCTCTCTGAAGAAAAGAGACTTGCAAAGGGAGAGACAAAACAGCCTAGAATATTAACAGTTAGATTTAGATAGCATAACAGAGAATTCATAGAATCACAGACAGTTATATAATGCTATTAAAGAGTAAGTACTTATTGACTGAGTGGGAGGGCCGTACAGGAAAATATTTGGCTCGCGGTCATGACGTACGGAACGAGCGCAGCGAGGTCCGTACAAATGACCAAGAGCCAAATATTTTCCCGTACGGCCCAAACTAACTCAGTCAATAAGTTTTTTATCATATGACCCACTCTTTTTAATTTAAAGGCCATTTTTGTTGTGATGTTTCGAGTAGCTGGTCCGTACGTGTTTGTACGGACCAGGTGAAAAAAGCAGTACGGACCCCATCACGTGACTTTTTACAAAGGTTTTCTTAAGAGCGCACGCCGGGCAAAATAGGGGTCATATAATAAGATGTATTCTTAGAATTTCTATCAACATTCTGGATATTTATTTCTTGAACAAAAATAAGAATATTCTTATTAATAGAATATAATTACTGTGCGACTCGCCGTACCATAGTCACTTACAAAAACTTTTGACATTATTTTGACATTTTTAATGGACCAATCAGGTACAAGTTTATATCAAAAGACGGAGACTTTAGAAACTTTGATGTCTGTAATTGGTCCAATTGAGATGAAAAAATGTCAAAATAATGTTAAAAATTCATCAAAAGGTTTTGTAAGTGACTACGGTATGGCGAGTTGCACAGTAAGATATCATTATTTGTAATAAAGGCTAGTTATTTTGATAATAACTTGTGGTTAAAAATGTTTAATTTCCCTGCAGTGAGATACACAACTTTTTACAAAATACTGTGTAAGTAGACATCATTTAGTTTTGTTGTCACCCTTCTTCTCTAATGGCACCACAATAGTGCAATTAGACAATACATCTTTAGTTTTGTTTTATGGATATTCAGTTGAATGTCTTAACATTGTCCACCAAAAAGACATTAACACTAAAAGAAATGTAGTGAGACACCACATAAGTATGCTCAAAATGCTTTCAACTGCTGAAAACTAAAGCCTGGTTTTCACTAGCAACACAACGCAAGCGCAAGCACAAGCATGTGAAAACGAGACATGAATAAGTGCAAGCGCAAACAAACTATTCACTAGTGCCACGCGCAAGCGCAAACGCAAGAAAAAAGGAAAATTGTTGATATCTTGCGCTTGCGCTTGCGTTATCACTGCGTCAAACGGTTTTCACGTCCAAATAAGGTCTCTTGCGCTTGTGTTTGCGCTTGCGTCGCTAGTGAAAAATAGGCTTAAGAATCATGTGTCACTTGTTGTAGTGTTGTTGGACAATATTAATGACAGTGACTGTATGTGTATCGTACTTCTAGTGTTAATAATAATAATAATAATAATTGTAAAATAAGCAGAACTAAAGTATTTTATTCCTATTTGAATGAATATATAAAAAAGTGTAAATCTAGCTACTACTTTGTTTGTCCTTTTTTCTTTTTCTTTTCTTCGTTTTTAACCTTTGTTAAATCAAAATCCTGTTTTGTATGTCCATTTGGATGAGATTCTATCTTTATTTTCTTGCTTTTAGATGGTTTTGCATCACTTTTCTTAGGAGAGCTAAAAATGAAAAAAAGGTTCAATAATTAAACAGCTTTGAAACTGAAACCAATATTTGGTAGAAATATATATAAACATAGACTGCGAGCAGTCCCTACTTTTCCCTCCGAATTCAGAAAATTTTAACTTTAATAAAACGAGCGAGCGGGGATTGGGGGCGAGTTGGGGAGGGGAGGAGGGGAGAGGAAAAGTAGGGACTGCAGACAACACTGTAAAGGTTGAATTACCGCCCATTTTTCACAGCTTGTCAAAACTATCATCGGCTCGTCATTATCGACTGCATGAAATCAGATCCAATTAAAACTATCCAATTAGAAATCAGTAAAAAGCATGTTTTCTGGGTCACTGGCAAGGTCAACTCTCTACATAAACTTCTAGTATAAAACTTCGCGAATAAGAATGATGCATGGAGACGCCTAAGACAAAAATTCCCTAACAAGAGAGGTCGGAAGGCCAGTCTTTCAACTGTAAACGATTTCTGTAGGGTTTGCAGTTATTCATTTAAGAACTTCTACGGTGATTTTGCCAAGAGTACAACGATTTCAACAGAGAATATATTTAACGTTCCAGGAAGATCTGGTGTAGGCAATCTCCCTCTTATATTCCTGTTTATTTGGCTATTCTATCGAACAGAAGACTCCTGGCTTTTCAGGAGACTTTCAACCGTAGTTCTCTGCTCCGTCTCTAAATATATCTCACGTTTAGAAAATTCACTAAACTATTAAACTTCAATGGACCTTCGGCTATGTTTTCATACTGTGACCAGTCCCGATAAGCCAACCGAAGTGTTTGTCCCTTGATAGTTCTGATTGACAGGACGATGAGTGATCGTTAATTCTGACCAATGGGAATTTTCCGTTGTGTAGCCAACGGTGAATTCAACCTTTACAGTGTTGTCTGCAGTCCCTACTTTTCCTCTCCCATCGCTCCTCCCCCTTTTCGCCCCCAATCCCCAATTTATTTAAATGCTCATTTTTCTCTCGTTTTCCTCGGAATCTGGAGGGAAAAGAAGGGACTGTTCGCAGTCTAATATAAACATTAACTGTGAAATAATTTGTCTAAAACGTTTTTGTTTGTTTGTCTCTCTTTATGCTTACATGCATCTTTGTATTCTGTTTGTGTGTATTTGTTTTTTTTCATCACACTATTCATTTTTATGCTTTGATTGCTTGCTTCTCTTTGTTGTTTTTTTTGCTTGATTCTCTGTCTTTGTCAATTCATCAACAACATTTAAACAGTGACCATGGTACCAGAATTAAAGTGCCTATAAACCCTGGCTGTTTGCTATTTCTATTAAAAGTACTGGTCTAAATAACAATTTTCCAGAAGAATAAAATACTGTGATAAAAACTGTGCATTTTATAGCGGTTTTAATATGCCAAAAAAGTGTTGTTTGGGCTTCCTGTGTAAAAAAATTGGGGTTTATTGATAGGAGCTGGTGACAATATCGATGTCCAGGAAAGAAACTATTGAAATTTGCAAGACGCTATTCCGGACACTAAGTCATCGATATTGTCCCCAATTCATATCAATAAACTCAGATTTTTTTTAGACAGGAAGCCCGAATAACACATTCATACCGCTATAAAATGCACTGTTTTTATCACAGTATTTTATTCTTCTGGAAAATTGTTATTTAGGACCAGTACTTTTAATAGAAATAGCAAACAGCCAGGGTTTATAGGTACTTTAATGTTATATGTAAGTTGTTCTCTTACCCATCAAGGGCTGTAATCATTCGGGTACATGTAGACTTGATATCCTGTGATCTGCTAGCTAGAGGTCCATTGAGGCATGTCTCCAAAGATTTGATGAGTGACTCTTTGCTGAGAACTTGCTCTATCTACAATAATGAAATATAATTATTAGAATAAAAAGAAAACTATGGGATGAAAATGCTGAACTATGACACCTATGAGGTTCAGTTAATGATTTGAATAAGCTATGAATATATATTTCATGAATGACAAGAATCAATGAATTCAATTAATTGTTATAATGATAATGTTGACTTTTAAATTTATTTGTACAGTGGTTCCTCTATTAATCAATCACCCTCGGGACTTTCCAAAGTGGCCGCCTAATAGAGGTTGGCCACTGAATAGAGGTGCCACTGTATTTCCATCACCATTGTAACCATCACCGTCATTACTATCATTCATCATAACCAAAACATCAAATCATGCTAATTTGTAACTCTAATCGTATTTTAAACATTTTTGGATAATCTTGATTGTTGATATATTTGCAAATAATTACCTCAAGAGTTTTGACTTCTTTGACAAATTTAGCCATTAGTTTCATGATTTCTTTGAGATGTTTTGCCTTCATGCTTGTACTTTCTTCACAACTTTCCTCAAGAATCTACAAGAACAAACCAAATAGAGGAATTACAGTGAGGAAACTCAAACCGTGAACACTTGACTTTTTTCATGTTATTATTTTCTGAACCTTCTACCACGCCGGGCACAAACGGCCCCAAAAACAGCACTTTAAAGTGTGACAATTTGCCATTAATTACGAATATTTTGATAAATTATTATCTTGGTGTTCTGAAATTTTCAGTGATGGTAATACGGAGGTAGCAAAAAGTTTTGATAAATTATTGAAATATTTTCACGTCATTGTGACGTCATAATAAAATGTTACAGAAGTCGAAAAAAATCAATTTTAGCGCTAGATACGATTTAAGGATGTATTTTATGAACCTGTGAGATGTAAAACACGTTATCGAAATTTTCATCAATTTTTGGTAACTGGAACTGGAGATATGAGGGATTTTATGATTTTGATGACGTCATCTAATATGACGTCACAAAAAAATAAAAAATGTTATTATTTATTATCAAGTACTAAAATTCTAATATCATCTCACTCAATAGTTGATTTTCAGTAAGTATAGCTTATAAAATCATCGATATCCCAGATAGGGGCTGAATAACATATCTTTAAATATATTTGTGACGTCATAATGACGTAGCAGTGATTTACTCACTTTTTCAACCTCAATTTATAGCCCCCTAGGTGCAAAAATCAAAATTCTAAAACGATACGATTTTCCGGCGTTCTTATATCATCTCCATCGCATTAAAGTTAGAAAGAAATGTTTTAAAATGAAAAAAATTTACCAAGCGATATGTTTTTTCAAAGGTTTTAATTAAAAATTTTCCCGCGAAATTTTCGCGGGAACGATTTTGGAGGTTAAAATCGCCATAACTCAAGTTTTCATCAACCAAATTAAAAACGGTTTTCAGTTTTAGACTCCTTAGAAGAAGGGGAATGATATTTGATGCAAAACAGAAATTTCATCATGAGCGCTTTTTAGGTCGTTTGTGCCCGCCGTGTACTGCTTCAAAACCTCTAAAAATGAAGCAGTGAGTTCAAATACACTAAGTGTTCATAATACATCTTATTTCTAATCTATTCGCTCATGGGATGTGGGTTAAAAAAGTAACAAAAAAACTCAAATTGTTCACAGTTCGAGTGTCTTCACTGTTAGTTATGAAATTATTGAACTTAAGTTACTAATCTTAATAATATCCTTTTTCTTACCGACTGAAGTGTTTCTTGTAAAACTGGAGCGACATTTGTCATGTGTTCTTTATATGAAGGGCACTGGTAAATGAGAAAAAAAATCAGGATTGCATGTGGTCCTGCAACATCATCATCATCATCATCATCATCAGAATTATCACAACAATCAGCATCAGCATCAGTATCATCATTACATTACATTACTGTCTATATCAGCACCACTACCATCATAATCACTAAATAGATAAATAATAATCATCCTCATTGCCATTATCACAACAATCAACATCATTATCATCATCATTACTGTCTTTATTAGGACCACTATAATAACTAAAATCATCATTTGATATTTTTTCTCTGTCATTATCATCAATCTCTGCATTAATATGAATTGTTGTTATGATAAAACATACAAGACAACCACTTACTTTGTGTGACAAGAGTTTTGTCAACATCACACAGGCCTGCATCTTTAAAAACAAAACATAAAATACTGTTTAGAAAATTAAAACTGCAAGTTCTTAAAAACACAAGGAACATTCATTTTATTTAATCCTTTTACCTTTCTAAAGTTGTTCACAGCATGGCTCATTCCTCTCACTAGTTCAGGTGATAATTCCCAAGCAAGAAACTAAAAAACAAAAACAAAAGTTGAATTATATTTCATTTGTGTCATCATTGTCCTAGAATTATAATACTGTATTACAATATTACAAACAGGTTCCCATTTAAATCTGCACTTTCCCATTTAAATTTGTACTTATGCAAATTGTGTTGATGTGTTTAGCACACATCGACACAATTTGCATAAGTACAGATTTAAATGGGAACCTGTTACAATACAATATCTTTATTTAAGAAGGGAGACTCAATAACCATTTACAGTTTTCTAACTAACGACCCTCAAATGACCAATCACCTTGGACAACCTTTTTGAAATAGGTATATATAATTCCTTACTAGCACCTTAGAACAATATAATACAATATCAATATCAATACAACAACCCCATATAATCCATAAGGTACCCGGTCAGTTCGCCCAAATGCCAATGCCCAAATATGTAGGAAAAACAATTTGGGCATTTGAAAGTGCATTTGGGCGAACTGACCCATATAACCCATATCATCACCATCATCATCATTATCATGATCACTTATCATAAAGTTATTGTCTTACTTGATATCTGTTGATCAGCTCTGTGAACAACACTGGATGAAGATGGGTTGTCCTGAAATAACACATTGTTCCAATTGCATAATTAATATAATATGAAACTTGAATTATTTATCATCATGATTCTCATGATTGTAATCATCATCACCATCATATTCTTCATCCTCACCAACATCATCACCATCAACATTATCATCATGACCATGATCATCATCATAATTCATATTATATTTATTTACATCATATCATCACTATCGTAATCACTATCATTATCATCATCATCATCACTGATCATCATGCTTATCACCACCAATACCAGAAACATCCATTGTCACTATTATTTTACATATTTTGATTACAAGTACAACTAACCTTTTTTCCATAAAGTCTTTAAGTGCCACTTTAAACATTTCTGCTACTCTAGGAATGTCTATCAGCCCAGCAGCCTCTACTGCCTTAGTTTCTGGCTGTGCTTGTGATTGCTTGCCTTTCAGTACTCTTATCTACGATCAAATGGATATATTATATAGAAGTTATTACATGGTCGCGCGGAGATATGAATTTTATCTTCGAGTGTTGATAAGATATCCCACGAGTGAGCGCAGCGAATGAGTGGGATATCTTTTCAACACGAGAAGATAAAATTCATATCTCCAAGCGCACATGTAATGTTCTGTTTATTATATAACAGATTGAAGAAAAAAAAAATATTTTGAAAGTTGATTGGTTGAGAGTGATATCACACATGTGTGATATCAATGATATCTTCATGACTAGGATAGGCTTTTTATCTAGTTGATATCACTCGGTATACCACTATATGTTATATAATAATATGTATTATCATATGACCAATATTTTTCCCAGCACACGCTCTTAAGAAAACCTTTGGAAAAAGTCATGTGATGGGGTCCATACAGCTTTTTTTACCTGGTCTGTACACATTGAGACAGATGGGAGATATTCAGTAGTACTAGTCGGGGTACCCGTGAAAAATTCACTACTTTTCCTAATGCTTGGGCTGCTCTTTGTAATGATTAGGCTCCCTGTGTCAATGATAATCCAAGATGGCAGCTGAGATGAGATCGCTGCGAGATGACTTTGATTTCTAGTTTTGCAAGCATTTAATTTCTCGTTCCAATTTACTCCCTATATTGCACCAACAATTACCTGTTCTTAGTATTTATGGAATTCGTTTGGTGGCACAGTGGGCGATTTTATTGGAATAAGATGTGGACATTTTTCACTTAGCGTATTAATATTATGATTATCAACTGCAAACTTACCAGTAGCATGCAGCCCTTGGTAATAAGTGTAACAATGTTCAATGATGGAGCTAAAGGACAAGGAATTTAATGTTCATATTAGTGCCATAAGAAAGAAACCTAATTTGGTAAAAAAGACAAATATCTGACATGGACATACCTGACATTGATTTTTCAAGGAGTGTTTGAAGAAGGCTGTGGACTTCATCACTATCTAATACTGTAGGTTGCTGAAACAAGTTGAAAGTATAAACTAGATAAATATTTTAAGATTATCATCACCATAAACATAATCATCCTCATTATCGTCATCATCGTCATCATCATCATCATCATCATCATCATTATTATCATCATCATCATCATTGTAATCATCATCACCATAAACATAATCATCCTTTATTATCGTCATCATCATCATTATTCTCATTATCACCATCATCGTAATCACCACCACCATCATCGTAATCATCATTGTGATCGTCATAACTATCATCATCATCACCAACCTCATCATCATTATCACAATTAATCATCACCATCATCATCATCATCATCATCACCAGTATCATAACACCATCATCATCAACATTGCCATCATCATCATCATCACCATACCACCATCATCATCAACATTGCCATCATCATCACCAGCACCATCACAATCATCACCAACATTGCTGTCATCATCAACATTGCCATCATTATCATCATCCCCAGCAGCAACATCACTACCATCACCATGACCGTCATGACCATCATCATCACCATCATCATGACCATCACCATTATCAGAATTCATCATTATAATCACCACCACCACCATCAATGTCATTATCACTATATTTTCACTTATGAGTAGTTATAAATTCATTACCTCCCTAATAGAGCATAGTTTATTTCTATAAATCCCCTGTGCACGTTCACCTAATGTTCCATATTCTTTGGAGTTAATTGACGACCAAACCAGTGATAGTAATGGCTCAATTAAATTCTGTAAAAACAAACATTGCTCAACAATAAATAACATATAATTATATAGCCAATTTCCTAAATATTGTCCATGTAAAGTAGAGATTAACACTACAACAAGTCACACATGATTCTTTATTCATTTGTTTTCAGCAGTTAAAATTTCAATTTTTAAATGTATAATGAGTAACATTGATTATGGAATAAGAATTAGGAAATCTATGTTAACAATTAATGCTAGTATCGAGCATTTAGAGCAAACTTATGTGGTGTCACTTTTCTTTTAGTGTTAATTTCAGAATGTATATTTGTCAATTGAATTTAGAATAAATATGCAGGTTATTATATAAAAAATCAATCAAGCTTTACCAAAATGAGAGGATTTGATTGCTGCTTTTTAATGAAGGTTTCTATCATATCTAGAACCCTGCAAAAGACAACCATGGATGCACATTATACTTCTATAGTATTATATGAACAAATAAAACAGTATTAAAAAAAGAATGTAATATGCTAGAAATCATTTGACAAACTGGTACCTTACCTCAATTTAAAATGTAAAATAGTTTTGGATTTATCTGCAAAGAAAAGTGTACCAGAAAGTTACACATTGATCACCAAAATATATTTATTTAGTAAAAGTGTTGTTAACAAACATAAATTATATATTGAAATATCCCTTGTGGATAAAAATATAAGACACATAAATTGATTATCATAAAAATGTAATTAGGTTAAAACAAGATGTTACAACAGCTATTTCCAGTCTTCATCAGGCAACATGGTGCAAACTGGATGGCAAAAAAATTGTTGTTTTTGCTGCTGCTGTTGCTGCAGTATATCATACCTTTTTTCTTTTTCTTTTCTTGAGCTCCTGTTGCTTTGGTTCTGAATACCATAGCTAAAGCTTCATCAAATTTGGCCATTGCTTCATCATCTAGGTCTTCATCGCTTTCCTAAAACCATCATTTAACATTTAAAGAAATCGTTTCAAGCATGTAAATATTAAAATGTATCATATAAGCTTAACATAAATATCAGGCCCCTCCAGATTATATAAATAGTTGTTGATACATGGCTGCTCATATTGTAAACATTACTATCAACATTGAATTCATTTCATGGTATACGTTTTACGCTTGACGGTTACTAACAATCCCTTACTTGTTCATCCTCTTCTACAGCAGCATCTCCCAAGGCAGCTTTGACCTCCGCTCTGAATGCCTCATCAATGTCATTATCATCACCATCATCATCATCGTCGTCATCATCATCACTGTCATCTTTTTCATCCTCATCATCTTCATCTGATTCAATGCCATTTTCTTTATCATCTTCTTCCATTTCTTCATCGTCTGAGAAAGGGAACAAAATTAAGACAATATTGTCATTAGTTTAATAGATTTCAGGCTTTCCCATGAAGTGTTTATAACATAAGGGAGAATTTGCAGTGGTTTTCATCCATAAAAGTTTGTAAAAATGTGACATTTTATTAGGTTGTTGATAAGCAAAATGTTCTGTGAATTCAGGAATAAGGAAAGTTTTTAACCTGATCCATCTTCTTCAACTTGTAAAAGTTCATCATTCCCTTCACCAAGACTCCTGGGATCTATAGCCTGATGATAGAATAACAGCAAAATATTATTATCTTTAATTCCCTCATCATCATTCAGGGACCGCGGAGCGGTATTTTATGTGGGGGGGCTGACGAGCGCCGAAGGCGGGAGTTTCTAGGGGGGTCCGGGGGCAAAAAAGTGCAAAAAGTGTAAAAAGTGGGGGGGCCACGGCCCCCCCAGCCCCCCCGTCTCCGCGGTCCCTGTCATTTCCAACATCGTCATCAACAACATTACAATCATCATCACCACCACCACTATCATCATCATTTTTGTCATCGCTATTGCAGTTATTTTCATCATTATGACCACCATCATCATCATCTTCACCAGTGTCATCATCATCATCACAATTGCCATTTTCCTCAATTACATATCAACAAGTTATACCATTCTATAATAAACTAATTTGTCATAATGATGGCAGATACCTGTATAACAATACCAAGAGCATCTTTAGTCAGGTGAGGAGCAATAGCTGTGAAGGCTTCATCAACAACATGACGTAACAAGTTTGATGGCCGTGTCAAGAGACTGAGAAGAATTTCAGTAAGCACTTCCACCCAGTGTGGCTCATCTGTGAATAGAAATAAGAAGTAAGAAAGTTTTTCCTGCAGTTCAACTTAATTATAACTTCATTTGTTTACTCACTCATTCATCTAATATTCATCTATTTCTTCAGCTAACAATTCATTCATTATTCATTCATTCAACTAATCATCTATCCTTTTCTTCATCTATCTAATCATTTATTTATTCATTTATTCATCCCTCCATTTCTTCATCTATCTTATCATTTATTTATTTATTCAACCATTCATTAATCCATCCATTTCCTTATCAATCTAATCATTCATCCATTCAACAATTCATTCATTCATTTATTCATCAATCCTAGACCATTCTAGTAACAATATTAGTAGTGAGTTAGATATAATGTCATCCATGTACCTGTATCAACACCCTTTTCTCTATCTTGTCTGTTTTTGTAGCATGATTTCACCTCCTAAAACCAACAACTTATTAATACTCTTATCTGTTTGTTATGTATCTACTCAAATCCTTCAAACCTTTCAACAACCTGATCGGAAATCATCTTCAGAGTAAAGAAACAAAAAGACAGCGGTGGTATTTATATGTCTGACGGATTTATATGTATTGACAGAATGCTTGAAGTCATTAATGAGTCTTTTATAAGAAGCCGGTAGTGTTATGCAACGGTTAAGTGGTTTTTGTTGCAAGCGGGTGTACCAGCTTTCAAGTATGTGACGTTGGTGATAGTTGCCAGTTAATGCTGTGCCAAGTATTTTTGTGATGTTTGGCAATGTGATTGTTGGGGTCTTTCTTTTTCGTAGCATGTTTATGTTCAGTTAGTCTAGTGTTCAAATTTCTGCCGGTCTCACCGATGGAAGTGGCATTACAGTCTAAACAAGCTATTTTGTAAATAGCTCGTAGTCTGTTAATAGGTTTGTCTTTGTCCTTAACGTTAGTCAATAAACGTCTAAATGTCATAGTACATGTAGGCTTGTGAGTAATTGAAGTGCTGCATGTTATCAATTAATTTACTGTAGTTGTTGACTTTCTGCAAACTCAGACATTCTAAAGGCTAGTTTGTGAAATATGTTATTGGCCTCTGTCAATCAAAAACTTACAAGGTGCCAATTAATCAGCAGCAGCCTAAAAACGTATTTCACAACTAACGATCGGAATATCTGAGTTTGCAGAAAGACGAAAATTGCAGTGATCACTTACATCAAGTATTTCAGTTGCTTGTTCTGCATCCACAAATAACTGTAATGTCATGTGAGATAGCAGCAGCTCAAATGCTTCATCTTCTGCAGTGATGGTACCATCTTTGTGCTGTAATTCATTAACAAATCATAAATAATTAATGAGAATTTAACAAAAAAAATAATGTCCATGACGAGTGATGTAAATCTCCTGACCAACATAAGTTTTAACTTCAATTTTCTTGGCCAGATTTACTCAACTTCAACTCGCCACTGTTACTGTATTTACCGGTATATATATGCAGCTCTTACTGTATATATTATGTTTAGTTTGAACTTGAAATTTCTTGGCGAAATTTACTTTAATCTTTAAAATTTTGGTAAAATATGAAAAAGCTAACCTAGACATTTTTTAAAGCCATTTACAACATTTGCGTCGTGTTTTATTGGCTATATAATCATGGGCCTTGTAGCTTGTCAATCACAGTAATACAATTACCATAACATCAACACCTCACCTTTTTGTGTATTTTTGTAACCATTTTCAAGGCACTATCAAATGACTTCTGGCTCTGAAAAGTTAAACATATTGTGGTTAAAAGTATAAAACATGTATTAGAAATGATCTAAGGATAAACAACTGTTACAGTGTAGTAATTAACTTCCTTTTCTGATCAAAGATTTACTAACAATTCTACTAACTACCTTTTCTGACCAGGATGGTGTTGAAACTACATGGTCTTCATCCGCCAGAAGTTTCTAGAACAAGTAAAGGAAAAATTAGGTGAAAGAAAGGAATAGATAGTTTGATAACAAGACACTTTAACAATAAGAAGAAACAAAATATATACTTTTTATTTATTTATTAAACTTCCACTGAGTAACTAAATAATTTACAACAAACTATAAGAAAAAAATGAAAACAACTACAATAATAATAATAATAATTATCTCAGCGAGGGACATTCACTACTACCAAGCTCCAACTAGGTGAAAGCCCATGAAAATAATTTTATTGATAATATATAAATATAATAACGTATTTGCTTTTGTACCTTGATATGTTTTAAAATAGTGAACATCCATGTTTGCTCTTCATCAGTCTTGCTTGGCTTTTTACCTTTAAAAACAAACAGGGACAATGATGGTGAATTGTGAATGTTTGGGTGCATGGCATTTTCCCATTAGATAAACAGGGACAATGATGGTGAATTTTGAATGTTTGGGTGCATGGCATTTTCCCATTAGACAAACAGGGGCAATGATGGTGAATTTTGAATGTTTGGGTGCATGGCATTTTCCCATTAGATAAACAGGGACAATGATGGTGAATTGTGAATGTTTGGGTGCATGGCATTTTCCCATTAGACAAACAGGGGCAATGATGGTGAATTTTGAATGTTTGGGTGCATGGCATTTTCCCATTAGACAAACAGGGACAATGATGGTGAATTGTGAATGTTTGGGTGCATGGCATTTTCCCATTAGACAAACAGGGACAATGATGGTGAATTTTGAATGTTTGGGTGCATGGCATTTTCCCATTAGACAAACAGGGACAGTGATGGTGAATTGTGAATGTTTGGGTGCATGGCATTTTCCCATTAGATAAACAGGGGCAATGATGGTGAATTGTGAATGTTTGGGTGCATGGTATTTTCCCATTAGACAAACAGGGACAGTGATGGTGAATTGTGAATGTTTGGGTGCATGGCATTTTCCCATTAGACAAACAGGGACAATGATGGTGAATTTTGAATGTTTGGGTGCATGGCATTTTCCCATTAGACAAACAGGGACAGTGATGGTGAATTGTGAATGTTTGGGTGCATGGCATTTTCCCATTAGACAAACAGGGACAATGACGGTGAATTTTGAGGTGTTAAGCAGTAGGGTAGGGAAAAGTATACAATATTGTTGTACAATGTGGTACAATTGTAGTGGTGTGTACGATGTGCCAATAAATAAGTCAGACAAAAAACTACAGTCCCTACCTTTCTCCTGACCACTTTGTGAAAGAGAACCAAGTTCTTTGATAAAACTCAGCAGACGCTGTTCACTAACTTCTTTGACTTGCTTGGACAATGGGAACTGGTGAAATAAAACAACATTAATAATTTAACATAGCTTCATGAACAGAATTGTCAACAACATTATTATTATAATGATTTTTTGTTTTTGTCATCAAAAACATGATTTACGAAGGTAAAGGATATCACAATGGCTAATTGGCACCATGACAGTGGACCCTGTAGTGTAGAAAGGTCACACCAAACCACTCTGTCATCATTGTATTCATTATTGTCATGAACATCATCATCACCAACATCATATTCAACATGTTGATCATCATCACCATTGTAATCATAGCCATCAACAATATCATCATCATCATCATCATGACCACCATCATCATGACCATCATCATCATCATCATCACCATCATCACCATCATCTGCACTGGTCAACAAATTGATAATCATCACCATTGCAACCATAGCCATCAACAATATCATCATCATCACCATCACCATCATCATCATCACCATCATCATCATCATCACCATCCTCTGCATCAACAAGTTGACCATCATCACCACTCGAATCATAGCCATCACCAACACCATCATCATCACTATCATCATCATCACCATCATCATCACCATCCTCTGCATCAACAAGTTGACCATCATCACCACTCGAATCATAGCCATCACCAACACCATCATCATCATCACCATCATCTGCATCAACAAGTTGACCATCATCACCACTCGAATCATAGCCATCACCAACACCATCATCATCATCACCATCATCTGCATCAACAAGTTGACCATCATCACCACTCGAATCATAGCCATCACCAACACCATTATAATATAGTACATACCTGCAATTTGTCTTCATCCTTTGTTCTCTCAAAGTAGGTTGTTTCAATAAGAAAGAAAAGCAATTTCTTCATCCATTGACCAGACTGACATAAACTCTTATTCTTCCCAAGAGCAAGAATCTACCAAAAAAGATTGAAAAATTCTAGAAACATCACGGTTGCAGCAAGAAATGCACATGGCACTGGACTTTTATTTATGATAATTTTGCATTACATGTAGATTACCTGGTTTAAAATAGATAGCCTGATGAAGTCAACTTCTCTTTCCGATGGTCTGCAAAATGACACCAAACAATTGAACAAAATGTCAAGATATTGAGAAAGTCTAAATGTGTATGGAGATTATCACCATCTGGATATAAATGAAACCAATAATCTAATAATGATCTTAATGATACCTTTCATTGTCTGCAGCATTTGTATAGCCAGCTTTGAAGCAGTCTATCAACCATGTGACAATCCTTTCCAGCCCTGATCCTTGTAGCTATCACAAGAAAAACACAATTATTATAATAAAGATGATGATAGTGATGGTGATGGTGATGGTGATGATGGTTATGACGATGAAGATGATGGTGATGATGATGAATGTGACGATGATGGTTTTCATGATGATAATGAACAAGATGATGTTGACAATGATGATGATGGCTATGATTGTGATAATGATGTTGGCTATGATGGTGATGACGATTATGATGATATCTATGATGGCAATGATAATGATATGATTGTTTTGATGAAACTGATGGATGATGATGAAGATGATGATGATGAAGATGATGGTGAAGATGATGATGGTGAAGATGATGATGGTGAAGATGATGATGGTGAAGATGATGATGGTGAAGATGATGGTGAAGATGATGGCTATGATAACAATCATAATAATGATATGATTGTTTTGATGATGATGATGTTGATAAAGATGATAAAGATGATGACGATAAAGGTGATATGATTTTGATGGCTACTTTGTCGCTGGTTCTGGTGATGATATCATTATGGTGATGATGATAACAATGATGACTATAACAGTAGCAATCAAGCAAGCGTAATGCTACATGGCATGTCTTGTAGTTAGACAATGATACCTTTCCTAGTAATAGTTCCACTGTCTTGGTCTTTGTCAGCCTATCAAACTGAATGTTTCCTTGTCTGAATAAAGAAATAGTCAAATCAAATATTGTTTAAATTTAAAAACTCCAAAGTTAATACTGGAATGCATACCTTCCAAGTAACTGCTGTATGACAGAAGCAGTAACATTATGGTCTTCATTTTGACTCAGTCCAGTTGGCATAGAAGAGGCCTGGGTAACAAAGCACATACGTTTGTAACTATAATAGCAAAACTGCTGTAATTCAATGGCATTCCTGATATTGATGTTTGTATAATAGTTGTTTCAGTAAGTGTTTTTGGCATGAATAAAAAACTCACCAGATGTTTGGCAGCATTGTGCAGATAATTCTGACTTGAAGACAAGTTGTTGAGCAGTGACTTGACAATATTCTTACTGAACACAATTTGAACCTGGAAAAATTTGAAAATAAAAACCCATTCATTTTCTATCTACTGAAGAAAACACTCAATCTTTATAAAGAAAACATGCTGTTGCAATTGACCTTTCCCAAATTCACTTGAATGATGACAAAACAATGGTTTCAAGTAGAGTGATAAATAAAAGAATCAGGTTCATTCTCCACTTGGAACTTTTGTCTTGTAATCATTCAGTGTTAAATGCATGGCATATTATTTCACTTAGTCAACCTGTAAAAACTTGATCAATATACTTTTCCTGAATTCACTTGGATGATCAAAAAACAATGGTTTCAAGTCCAGGTTGGCCTTGGTAAATAAAAGAATCAAGTTCAGTCTCCACTTGGAACCTTTGTCTTGTGATCATCCAAGCCAATTCGGGAAATTAAGGCCTATTGAAGTCCGACCAATGAGAACATTGATACAGAGTGACACATATGGCTAGGGACATCACGTTTAAAACTGTCATCCGATGAGGACTAGCATCTCCTATTTTATGACCAGCATCATGGAATAAACATGATTGTATAAATTATATTATTAAGTATTTGTTTAATAGTTTCTCTGCATACCTGATTTTCTTTCAGCTTTGGTAAGATTTTTGCAATCAGTGAAAACCCAAGATACTTCTTACCATGACTTGATACAAATAACCCATCTAAAAGCATGGTACAAAACAGTTAAATTATATGTAATGAGGGAAGTTGTTATCAATTATATGGGAATTACAGCATCAATAGAAATCCAAGTGTTGATTATGATATTGAAATGATGATGATTACAATGATGATGATGATTTGCAAAGTACTAATGATGGTCATGAAGATAATCATGATTATGACGATGGAGATGATGATTACAATGTTGATGATGACTTGGACAGTAACAATGATGATCATGAAGATAACAATGATGATGATGACAATGAGGATGGAGATGATGATGATGATGATAATATGATGATAATAATGACAATAATATTAGTATGATAAGGATGATGATGATGACAACAATGATGTTGATGATGATGATGATAATGTGATGATGATGATGATAATGTGATGATGATGATGATAATGTGATGATGATGATGATAGTGTGATGATGATGACAGCAGCAATAATGGTGAAAATAACTATTTTTTTGATATTTCTATGACTTACTATCAATAACAGTATTCCAAAACTCCTTGAAATCTACATTCTTGTCCTGTTCATATATCTGTAATAGAAGCTCGTCCCATACACAGTGCACATTGGGATGGACATTGGTAGTCTCCTGTATGGACACATCACAGAAATTAGTGTTTGATTTTCAATCTGTGACTTCAGTAAATATTACTCACAGTGATATTTTGAAATATATACAGTTTATTTTAATTTATAGTTAACTAGACACACTAGTGTGTTTATTCAGGCTACGTCATAGAGTAGTTGTGGTTTAATGTGGCATTACGTCATGTGTAATCTTGAGACAACGATAGACCCATAGATAGAAAAGGTAAACCTAGACTACTACAATCAACTTATGTTTAGGCCCCAACTTATGTTTGGCCAAACTATGTTCAGGCTCCAACCCTATGGTAATGATGATGATAAATGGTAATGATGATGATAGATGGTGATGATGGTGGTGGTGGATAGTGATCGATGATGGTGGTGATAATGGTTATGATAGATACTTGTAGTTCATGATAATAGATGTAGATGAAGATGATGACAATGGTGATGATGATGATGGATGAAGATGATGCTAATGGTCATGATAATGATAATGATAACTGCAATGATGATGTTGATGATGATGATGATGGATGATGATGATGCTAATGGTCATGATAATGATGACATTAATGTTGATGTTGATGATGATGATGATGCTAATGGTCATGATAATGATAATGATGATGATGACAGTAATGATAATGTTGATAGATGATGATAGATGATGCTAATGGTCATGATAATGATAATGATGACTGTAATGTTGATAATGGATGATGATGATGATGATGCTAATGGTCATGATAATGATGATGATGATGACAGTAATGATGATGTTGATAATGATAGATGGCCAAGATGCTAATAGTCATGATAATGATGAAGGTGATAGAAATGATGATAATGATGATGACTATGATAACAGTCATGACAGTCATGACAATGGTCATATACCTCCAAAACACCAGGCATCTTGGAGTAGTTCTGTGCATCAATAACACTAGATGTATTCCAGGCTTTCTTGAATGCTTTCTTATCAAATAGTTTCTATAGAAAAATAAATAAATGAATGAATGAATGAATGAATGGATGAATGAATGAATGAATGAATGAATGAATGAATGAATGAATGAATGAATGAATGAATGAATGAATGAATAAGATGTTTGTTTTTTGTAGTTTTCATAGTAAAAACCTTGTTCTTTTAAATTTTATTATGAAAATAAATAAATAAAAACACTGCCAGATAAAAGTCACAAGGCTTTTCAGAAATAACACAAACACAACTTACTCCAAATCTTCTCTGTGTGTACAAAGCAATCAGAAGTGATTCTGGTGTAGCTTTGGGCCAACCACTAAATATGTCATCATTGACTGATGGAAGGACATGCTCCTTGAACACATCAAAGGAAACCTGAAATAAAATATTTCAATTAGTTTTAATTTATGATAATATGATATTGATTTGATGGTATTGAATTTCACAACAAGTACTGTTATTTCTAATTAATATTTTTTACAGGGTAATATATTTCAACATATTTGATATAATTAAATAAATATATAAATAAATATAATTTGGATAGAGAAAAATGTGAAAAGAAATTAAATAAACTAAATTGTATTCACAACGACTCATTAAAAGACTGTCTCATCAGGAAGATGACTTTTTACATACAATTTCTTAGGCTAACAAAAAGCCCAAACTAGAAAACATTGAATAACATTAGCTGTATTATTACCATGGAGGTGATGTCAACTATCGATTTCATGCAGATTTCCTTGATGTAACTTTTCTTCTCACTTAATCGTTTTAATGCTTCAACAACTTTGGATAGCCAAACACATTCACTTGTCTGCAAAACAAACAAAAATCAAAGAAGGTGACATATCATAACAATAAATAGCATACCTACCACAATCGTCATTCACATTGTGACCATCATCATCAACTCAATCAATGTAATCATCATTAGAGTCATTAGAATTACCAGAGGCAGATTCATCACCACTGTCATCAGTCACATCATCATCATTATCATCATCCTGATGAACATCATCATTCACATTGTGACCATCATCAACAACTCCATGTTCTCATCTTTAGGGGGCTTAGTATATTAGTATATGGGGGAGGAGTCGGCAATATTGAGGGGGGTCACACTATTTTCGGAAGCAATATAGGGGGTTGTTAAAAATTGTATGCTGTTTTATAGGGATTAAGTAAAAACTGGACGAACATATAGGGGGGTTATGATATTTGCCAACCAGAAAGTGCCCCCCCCCCCCGACGTACCTTAGTATTTTCATTTATGTCATGTGACTTGACTATAGCCATTAAACCAAAGATATGGCCAATATAGGCATCTCTCTCCTCCTGTAATAATAATACAAGAAAGAAAATATTTATTATTATTATGTTTATCGAAGTAACAATATTTGTCGAAGTAACAATATTTGTAATAGGATCATCCGGGTGGATGTAGCCCTCAGAAGGGCTGTTTGATGTGACTGACGTTTCGACATCCTGTGCAGAAGTCATCTTCAGAGTCAAGTGAATAAAAAGTCAGATTGAGTGATATTTATACTCCCACGCTAATTAATGGATGTTTGCGTCATTAGCGGCATCGGTCTTGTTGTGTGACTGAACCACTTGGGTGTCATTAGCGGCATAAGTCACATTGTGTGGCGGTACCATTTCGGCGGCGTTTTGTTTGTTAAGTTTGTTTACAACTTTGTGACTTATGCCGCTAATGACACCCAAGCGGTTCAGTCACACAACAAGACCAATGCCGCTAATGACGCAAACATCCATTAATTAGCGTGGGAGTATAAATATCACTCAATCTGACTTTTTATTCACTTGACTCTGAAGATGACTTCCGCACAGGATGTTGAAACGTCAGTCACATCAAACAGCCCTTCTGAGGGCTATATCCACCCGGATGATCCTATTACAAATATTGTTACTTCGACAAATATTGTTACTTCGATAAACATTCATTCACCTGGGTTCAGACCATTCAATACAATATTATTATTATTATATACATGTACCTCACAAATAATCCTCCAATCACATCTCTGTATTTTAGTCATGTGGCTAACCATTATTTTACAATATTGGACAGCAGCCTATTGGACTGCAACCTTTTAATTGTTTACTCAAGATATTTTGAAAACAATTATTTATTTGTTTGGTATAATAAAACACCTATAGGATTCATCCTTGCCAATTATAGCAGATATTCGAGTCTCGATTTCAATATTAGGCTCGACCTGTGGTCTTGCCCCAATATTGAATTCTCAACTTAAATATTCTGCCATAATAGGCTCGGATGAATCCAATAAGACAAAGTGTATAATAATAATATCTTCATCTCTAAATAATTCCTTTTTTGTTATTTGTCTATTTTTTTGTCTAAGTTTTCCATATATGACAGTGTTTTTGCAATAATTACATATCTTTGGAGAATATTACCTGGCTTTTTGCATTTCCAGAAACTTGTAAACTTTTTTCCAGTAATTCTAACACTTGATCAGTTTGAAGGCAATCAAATTGATGCAGTACTTCTGTCAATGCTGTTACAAAGCCTTGTCTTGCTCCCTTCCTTGACGACGCCAGACCCTTACATAGACGCTTGATACTATAGTCCAGATCTGGACATAGTGTATCTTGAACTTCTCCCTGGTAATAACACAATTAATATTAGTAATTTAATACAATATCTACGATTAGTGATATAGACCACACAAATCTGGATGATTAAAACACATCAACATAGACCGAATCGAAAAATGGAGTACTCTTATTGTTCTTGACTGTCTAGCCTCGTGTTCACATTGGAAAACAATAGAGTTTTCACATGTATGCGAGGCTGGGCAGTCAAGAAGAATTGTTATTCAAATTGGCCGCCATGTTTCGATACGGTGTATATTGTGCTTACACCTATGTCTTAATAAAAAATGATGATGATGTTGATAATGAGAATAGTAATGATCATGAGGGTGATGATAATAAAGGGAATGATGAGACAGATAAAATTTTATGTATAATGATGATGATAGTGATGATGATGATGATATAAATGAAAATGATAATGAAAACGATGCCACAGGAAGCCCACCATCATAAACAGCCCTTATCAAAACTACATCACCATCAAATAACATTAAGCACTTGATTTAAAGTAAAAATAGACAATACTTCGATCACAATATCTCTACCTTTTTAACGTGTTCGTTTTGAGCTTCAATCAGCGAGTTTATGAGTCCACAAGCAGACTTCAACCTTTCGTCCTCATTTGCAGAAGCAAGGCCCCAATAGTGGGATAAAACAGTTTCTGAAGCCATGAATAAAATATTTACCTCTTCACAGTCTCAAAAAAGATCTTTCAAAGCTAAAAAGAAAAGAGATTTATCATTTTTCACGAGTTTTACAAAAAACTTTCATACAACTGGAACACACGTGCAAAACAAAACACGAGCCCGTAAAACAGCTGGTCTGGGTGTTGTTATGAAATAGAAGCGTGCGCACGGGGCTATGTTAAAACCTCGGGTCGATGTAGCGCGGGCGTGCGTAGTGAAATTCGATGCAGAAATTACATGTGACTAGAAAATAATATTTATAACAGTACTGCAAAATGATTTCTTCATTGTTATTACGAAATACAGCTAGAACAGCTTTGTCGAGGGTAAGTTGCTTTTATTTATTATTATTCTCATTGAATAACAAGACGGAACAGAAGTTATTGCGACTTGACAAAGTTGAAAGTTGCTTCCGCGTTTCATTGGAAGTCATGCATAGCGCTGTAGTCTTACTGCATTTGTTTGGTTGATTAGATCAATGAATCTCCTTCGCAAATACTGTTGTCCCGATGCATGGCAAACTATTCCTATGGAGGATACAGGAAGAAGAGGCCGATGCCGCACAATACAGTAAGTATAGTGAGATTGGAATTTTGCTGACAAATCATGATGATGATGAATGATCGATGGTGGTGATGATGATGATGATGATGATGATGATGATGATGATGATGATAATAATGATGATGGTGGTGGTGGCAGTGGTGAAGATGATAATGAGGGTGGCATTGATAATGGTGATGATAATCATGATGGTGATGAACGATGGTGGTAGTGAAGATGATGATGATGTTGATGATAATCATGATGATGTTTAAAAAGATGATGATGATGGTGATAACGTCCGGCAATGATGGTGATTGATGACAATGATGATTATAATGATGATGATGATGGTGGTGGAGGCAGTAAAGATGATGAATATTTATAATGATAGTGGTGAAGATAGTTATGATAGTAGTGATGATGATAATTGTAATGATACTATTGAAATTAATAATGATGATGATAATTTTTTTTTTGTAAATAATGTAATGTTATTTACAAGTACAAAGTACACAAGAAGACTTACAAGTACTTGATTTTGAGGTAGAGAGTACCACGTTAGATGTGGCTAGATGATTGCGAACATGTTATATATCTTTTTAACTATTTTTCCTCATCAGGTCATCAAATTTGTCCCCCAACAAGAAGCCTGGATTATCGAAAGATTTGGGAAATTCTACAGAACACTGAATCCTGTAAGATAACATTTTGTCAATGAAATATTTTTTTTTCGTCATGTGTATAAAATGAAAGGAAAAAAATCCCACTTTAGTCCAGCTTTGATCCAGAGACTGATCACTTGTCAGGCGAATGCTGATTGATCGATCGCTGAATACTGGTAAATCGAATTGTAAATCTCATTTTATGCTAGCAGAGGCTACTATTTCCATGGTACAGGCATTTACTGGCATGGCTCGGTGGAAAAAGTAAACTATGCTTGCAGGGAATGAGATTTACCATTGGATTTAACAGTTTCAATGATCAATCAATCCAGCACCATTTTGGGTTACTCTCTCAAACTTGTTCTCAGTATTTTCATTGATGGCCAACAAAATGCTAGTTTGACAAACGAGACAACAATAATAATAATAATTATTATTATTATTATAATAATAATAAATAATAATATAATATTTTCCACAGCAGATTCACATAGTGGGTATTCTTCTGCTGGCACTCACACTCACTACCTCTACATTGACTATTTTTCATACATCACTCCTCACATGTTGATTTTTGCTGAGGGAGGAAAACCGGATAACCCGGAGAAAAATCCTCATGGCATGGTAAAGAACAACACATCAAACAAACTCAATTCACATATGATCCGGTGCCCGAGCTGGGAATCAAACCCAGATCACAGTGGTGAAAGGCCAGTGCCCTCACCACTTGGCCAACCATGCCACCCAACAAACAACATTAATGGTAGTAAATATATACAGATGATATGCCTGTAGGGTATTTTATGTCCTTTTGTTCATTATAATCACCTGCACTATTTTGCTAATTGATTAAATAGATAATATAGTAATGTATTGTTTTTGGTATTTCAGGGCTTAGCTATCCTTATCCCAATCATTGATGAAATCAAATATGTACAAAGTTTGAAAGAAACAGCAATAGAAATACCAGCACAGTCAGCTATTACATTAGGTAGGGATGACCAGATGAGTCTATAAAATAGTGTCAAATCTTATTATAGGATATGATATGATGTGATATAATGATGGGCTAGAATATAATGTGACATGATTTGTTATAATGTGATGCAATATTATATAATGTGGTATGATGTGATGCAATGTGATATGATGTGATGCAATGTGATAAGATGTGATGTGCATACTGTATACATTTTATTTTTCTTCCTATAAAAGGTTTTTCAAGAATAATTTACAATGATAACAAACAGTTATTTGCATATAAAAAATACAAAGTATGATAGTTATAAAAGCGTTCGAGATATAAAATGGTAGAACAAGATGTATCATATAGTACTATTTATGGAAACTGTCTTTTAAGTGATTTTTTTAGTTCTTTTTTGAAAGAGTTCAGATTTGTTGTCTGTTTTCAAGAATCGTCTAATTGGTGATATGATGTCAGGTGATATGATGTGTTGTGATATGATGTAATGTAATGTGATGCATTGTGATATGATGTCAGGTGATATGATTTGATGTAATGTAATGTGATGCATTGTGATGTGATATGATGTCAGGTGATATGATTTGATGTAATGTAATGTGATGCATTGTGATGTGATATGACGTGTTGTGATGTCATGTGATATGATGTCATGTGTTGTGATATGATATGATGTCAGGTGATATGATTTGATGTGGTGTAATGTAATGTGATGCATTGGGATGTGTTATGATGTCAGGTGATATGACGTGTCGTGATGTCATGTGGTATGTGTTGTGATGTGATGTCAGGTGATGTAATGTGATGTGACACATTGTGATGTGATGTGAACTTTTATTCTTTGTTTCCAGACAATGTAACTCTACATCTTGATGGTGTGTTGTATTTAAGAGTTGTTGATCCCTTTAAGGTGAGTGATGCTTGCAATCTTTACCCAAGCAAGTAATATTACTATAAGCAACCTTATCCACTCCTTTCTGTCATTGATGATTGATACAACATCTTTGAAATAGTGCCCTTCTAAGTCCTTTATAATGCTGTCTTGCTATCTCATACTTTGTCAACAGGGCCTTCATGTTCATAGAGGATTCTTTTGTGTTCCTAGTAGGTTTCTGTTAACATAGGTATTCATTATTTGGTGTCTCCTTCTATTATTGTTTTACAGGCTTCTTATGGTGTTGAGGACCCTGAATTTGCTGTGTCACAATTGGCTCAGACTACAATGAGATCTGAGTTAGGTAAATAATGTATGGACTGAATGAATGAATACGTCCATGAATGGGTGACTAAATGACTGAATGAATGCATTACTGACTGACTGAATGACTTACTGAATGAATGATTTACTGAATGAATGACTGAATAGATGAATGAATTGCTGAATCACTGAATGAATGAATGAATGAATGAATGACTGACTGGATGAATGAATGACAGAATGCATGACTGACTGACTGAGAATGACTGACTAAATGAATGAATGAATGAATGCATTACTGAGTGACTGACTGAGAATGAATGAATGACTGACTGGATGAATGAATGACTGACTGAGAATGACTGAATGATTTACTAAGTGACTGACTAATTAAATGAATGAACAATGTTGATTCCAAAAAAACATTCCCAAAACTCAACATTGATATGGTGGAGAGGGGGAAAAGGAAAAATGATGTTGAAATATTTATCATCTAAAAACCAGATAATGTCCCAAGGTATTTTGCACATGATTGTGGTTGAATAAGTCAACCATTATATTTACTGAATAATAATGTATTTCACACTTTCTTAAATGTCCTGTTTCATTAACTGCAGGTAAAATCAGTCTTGACCACATCTTCCAAGAGAGAGAAACTTTGAACCACAACATTGTTGGTAAATATGTGATAACAAATATCTCTTCTAATGATTTTCTTTGTAAATTTCTTTGAAACAGCAAGTGGGTAATGATTTTTCTGTGAATAAATATATATTTTAAATGACTTTGAATCACAACATTGTTGGTAATATGTGAAAACAAATTTGTTTTCTAATGATTTTCTTTGTAAATTTCTTTGAAACAGCAAGTGGGTTATGACTTTTTATCATATGACCCACTCTTTTTAATTTTAGTTTGATTGATTGAAGAAGCCATTTCGAGTAGCGGGTCCGTACGTGTTTGTATGGACCAGGTGAAAAAAGCTGTACAGACCCCATAACTTGATTTTTTCCAAAGATTTTCTTAAGAAAGCGCACCCAGCAATATGTGGGTCATATGATAATGTGTGCTATTTGATTTTAAATGACTGCATGATCACTTCAATCTCATTAATGTTATTTTTGTTATTTAGAGGCCATTAACTCTGCCGCGGAAGTATGGGGAATGAAATGTCTGAGATATGAGATCCGTAAGAAACACATTTGATGATTCAAATATTATTTTTTTGTTTTTATTCTAAGATAATTGTATTATTTCTCAGGTGACATAACATTGCCTAAGACAGTTGTAGAAGCCATGCAAAAGCAGGTTTGGCTTTTTATTTATTTTATTTTCTCTTATATTGAATCTTACTCGTCTTGTATTTCCATTATGATTTCAATAATGGAATGATGATAATTATGATGGTGATAATGATCGTGATTATGATTAGGGTTATAATTGTGATGTTGTAGTATTAGTGACAGCAACAATGATGGTGGCGTTGACAGTGATGTTGACAAGGACAGTACATTAATCCAATTCTAATTCTAAAATCTTTATCTATTAAAGGTTGAGGCAGAAAGAACGAAGCGTGCCAATATTTTGAAATCTGAAGGTACAGTTTTCTTCTATTCCACAAGAAATCCCAACAATTATGACCACAGAATATCTTAATTGCCTATTGGGTTGCCTGTGGTGCTTTGTACACAGGAAGCCCAATATATACATTGTGTTTTTTACAGGTGAAAGGGAAGCAGCCATCAATGTTGCTGAAGGAAAGAAACAGAGTCAAATCTTGGCATCTGAAGCTTTTAGGATGGAACAAATTAACAAAGCTTCGGGTAAAAACTCATTATGACGAAGATGATTGTTGTGGTGGTGATGATGATAGTAATAGTGACAATAAAAGACATTGATAAAAATATTAATGGTCTCAACATAAGTAGGGATAATGAAAACTGAGAACAGATATCTCAGTGTACATGATGATAGTAATAGTGATAATAAAAGACATTGATAAAAATATTAATGGTCTCAACATAAGCAGACTTAAGAGTGAAACAATTAAACAATTGTTTTTAATGGTCTCAACATAAGTAGGGATAATGAAAACTGAGAACAGACATCTCAGTTTACATAATGATAGTAATAGTGATAATAAATGACATTGATAATAATAATAATGGTCTCACCCTAAGCAGGGATAACAGAAACTGAGAACAGGCGTCTCAGTGTACATAATGATAGTAATAGTGATAATAAATGACATTGATAATAATAATAATGGTCTCACCCTAAGCAGGGATAACAGAAACTTAGAACAGGCGTCTCAGTTTACATAATAATAGAAATAGAGGTTATTATATAACATATAGTGGTATACCGAGTGATATCAACTAGATAAAAAGCCTATCCTAGTCATGAAGATATCATTGATATCACACATGTGTGATATCACTCTCAACCAATCAACTTTCAGTATTTTCGCGCGCTGTCACAATCTCTCTCAAATATTAATATTAATGTTAATACTAATTTATCATATTTAACTTTACTACAAATTTGTAGAAACATAACTTATTTATACGCTTAACAGATAAACTATTTTCATCGCTGACGATTTGTCAATAACAAGTTGTAACAAAACCATTGTTTGGTAATAAAATATTTTTTTTATTTGTTTCAATCTGTTATATAATAAACAGAACATTACATGAGCGCTTGGAGATATGAATTTTATCTTCTCGTGTTGAAAAGATAAAATTCATATCTCCGCGCGCCCATGTAATATCTTCTATATATTACATATTACATGGGTGAGTGGAGATACCAATTTTATTTTCGAGTGTTGAAATGATATCTCATAGTGAGCGCAGCGAAATTCGTATCTTCAAGCAACCATGTAATGTGAACTGTTTATTATATAATTATCAATGAAAAGAAAAGAAAACTTTTTTTGACACAAGAAGTTTCCGTAAAGCTGTGTAACCATAGAGACAGATGTGGTAACAACTCCTTGTATCTCGACATAAGACAATGATTTATTTATTTATTTATTTATTTATTTATTTATTTATTTATTTATTTATTTATTTATTTATTTATTTATTTATTTATTTATTTGTTTATTTATTTATTTATTTATTTATTTATTTATTTATTTATGACCATTATAAATAAACTTGATAATTTAAAAACACAATATGATAAAATATGTCATCTTTTTCCAGGTGAGGCTGAAGCTATTGTTGCCAAGGCAAAAGCAAGAGCTCAAGGAATCCTTAAAGTAGCAGATGCCCTTGAAGCTAATGTAAGATGTTACAGTGTTACTTCATACATCTATAGAAAATTACTAAATTATTAGCTACAACTAAATCACCATAAAGAAATAGGCTATAGAAAATAGGTGCTTATTAATATATAACTTAATTATTAGCTACAACTAAATCAACATAAAGAAATAGGCTGTAGAAAATAGGCACTTTAAAAGTATTAATAACCAAATCATTAGCTACGACTAAATCACCATAAAGAAATAGGCTGTAGAAAATAGGTGCTTATTAATATATAACTTAATTATTAGCTACAACTAAATCAACATAAAGAAATAGGCTGTAGAAAATAGGTGCTTATTAATATATAACTAAATTATTAGCTACAACTAAATCAACATAAAGAAATAGGCTATAGAAAATAGGTGCTATTAATATATAACTAAATTATTAGCTACAACTAAATCAACATAAAGAAATTGGCTATAGAAAATAGGTGCTATTAATATATAACTAAATTATTAGCTACAACTAAATCAACATAAAGAAATAGGCTATAGAAAATAGGTGCTTATTAATATATAACTTAATTATTAGCTACAACTAAATCAACATAAAGAAATAGGCTGTAGAAAATAGGCACTTTAAAAGTATTAATAACCAAATCATTAGCTACGACTAAATCACCATAAAGAAATAGGCTGTAGAAAATAGGTGCTTATTAATATATAACTTAATTATTAGCTACAACTAAATCAACATAAAGAAATAGGCTGTAGAAAATAGGTGCTTATTAATATATAACTAAATTATTAGCTACAACTAAATCAACATAAAGAAATAGGCTATAGAAAATAGGTGCTATTAATATATAACTAAATTATTAGCTACAACTAAATCAACATAAAGAAATTGGCTATAGAAAATAGGTGCTATTAATATATAACTAAATTATTAGCTACAACTAAATCAACATAAAGAAATAGGCTATAGAAAATAGGTGCTTATTAATATATAACTAAATTATTAGCTACAACTAAATCACCATAAAGAAATAGGCTGTAGAAAATAGGTGCTATTAATAACTTAATTATTTAAATAGCTACAAATATACTGGTCAACGCAAAATAATTATAATTTTATAAATTGCCTATTGCCTATTGCCTCTTCCCAGTCTAGCACAGCTTCCTCCGCAGGCAAAAAACGTACATGAGGGGGGAGGGGTGCAGACCGTAACAAAGGAAGCCCAAATGTAGAGAAAAGGAGATGAGTGCGGAGGAGGCGAAGTCTAGCACTAGAGACAAAAAACATTTTCATTTTTTTTTTATTTAAATTTCAGCGTGGTGACAAAGCTGCCAGTCTTAATATTGCAGAGTTGTATGTGTCTGCATTTGGAAACCTTGCCAAGTCTACCAACACTGTTATTCTCCCAGCTAGTGTTGGAGACGCTTCCTCTATGGTGGCACAGGTAAGTGGGAAACAATGAAAGTGAAGCAAAGAGAAGAAAAATGGAAAAGAAGTGAAAGGAAGGAATGATGAAAATTAAAACAAACAGGTTCCCATTTAAATCTGTACTTGTGCAAATTGTGTTGATGTGTGCTAAACACACAGATCAACCAATCAGAGAAGTTCACTTCAGAAATAATATACTCTGATTGGTTGATCTGTGTGTTTAGCACACATCAACACAATTTGCATAAGTACAGATTTAAATGGGAAAGTACAGATTTAAATGGGAACCTGTAACAATATTGACCGAATGCCAATATGGCCGCCACTTCATTATCATATTTCTTTAAATTCATATTTTAATTGACCACTACATCAAAATTATAGATTAGGTAAAACGTTTCAGACAAAAATATTAAATTCTTGAGAAGCTATGAGAATTTCAAAAGTGTGAAAAACAACACAACGAGGCTAGCAAGGAAACAGTTGACTGAACACATCTCTGTAATTTTGATTCCAAATAGTTTCATTTGAATTATGTTTATTGCAATGAAACTTTCCAAAAATACATATTTCTGCTTGCTCTTTCTTATGGTGCTTGTTTTTGTTTTTAAGATTAGGTTTACATTTTTGAATGGAAACTAGCGAGTAAATTAGTATAGGCTGCGTCGGTGTTTGATATAAACGATAGGTAATATAATGACATTTGTAACATCGTAAAAAATGTTGACTTAACTTTACTGACGTTTCGAGCTTTAGCCCTTCGTCGGAATAAAAGAGAGATACTAAGAGAGATACTGAGTATAAATAAGAAGCGGGAAAAGTGATGAACCAATCAAAAGGCGATATAAAATGTAGGAGGAGTTAAAGAACAATGGAAAAAGAGAGATACTGAGTATAAATAATAATATTTTTGAGTCAATTTTAATCTGAATTTCCTTCCAATATCATAGGCATTAGCTGTATATGGACAAATTACACGTACAGGCGGACCTCCATCTACAAAACCTCCAGGGGAACCAGAACCTACTCTCCCACTCCCTCCAAGTGACTCCACAGACCTCCCCCCACAGTCAAGTAGCAAGAATAAAGCCTTTGGGTTTAAGGACACTACTTTGGATGCATTTGATGATTCAGATTCATCACGGAGTAAATTTGATGGTCTGCCACACTTTACTGCTGCCAGCTCACCAACACGACCTACAGATTATTAAACAGATTGCATATTTGTAATGTACGGACTTTGTTGTTTCCTTTATTTGTGGGATTCCTGTGTTAGTGCTTTTGAACTTTGCATCTTTGTAATGTACGGGCTTTGTTTTTTCTTTTATTTATGGAGTTCCTGTGTTCGTACTTTTGCAGCTTTTGAACTGAGCCAATGACTTTTCACGAAGAGTCCTGAATATTTTTTTTTATTTTTTTTATTCTGCTTGAATTGTTTTTGCATCCGAAAGATTTTCTGTGACACAAATTGTTTTCTGCGACACTAAATACTTTCTTCTGTGACACTCAAATGGTTTCCTTGACTTCTGACTATGGCCAATTCAGCCAATAAGCGATTTCGATGAGTACGTCTTAAATTTCCTATATTGCTATTGGCTGATAGGGAATTCAATCTGTAATTTGTAATTAGATGAAAAATATACGGAAGCTAACATTTCAATATATTTTTTCGCAACAACATCGAAAACTTAATACTTTTTTAAGTTAAATGGAAACTAGCGAGTAAACTAGTATTAGGCTGCGTCGGTGTTTGATATAAACGATAGGTAATAGAATGAAATTTGTAACCGTAAAAAATAGAAATAGAGAAATTTGTAAAAAAATACTGACTTAACTTTACTGACGTTTCGAGCTTAAGCTTAAAATAAAATGGACTTTATTTTGAAACAACATGCGTCTTTTCTTCCCGTGCGGAAATAATGAATATCAAAACAGCAATACCAAATTAATGTTGAACATTAAAATCCTTTAATATGTCATTTATTGCCTCTAAATCATCTTTTAGTTGACATTTAGTTATAAAAAGAACTAAGACAAAAAGCACGTCAAAAGTCGTCAATTTAGTTTTGTATTATTAAAATTTTCCGCTTTCTAACGACTTTGCTTTGAAGTTTACCGACTTGCTACAAATAATGTTGCTATTGCTTGCTAAAAAGCGTTATTTTCGTCAGTTAATTTCGTTGCCAAGGAGCCAAACTTTTCTTTGTTAGTAAAGATTAGCATGATTTACACAACGATTCAAGAAACTTTAGAAAACTCACGTCAACAGTCCTAACTTGAAACTTCCACGGAGTTTTCAGAGAAAAAAGTTCAACTTTTTTAATTTCTAAGTCGTTTTTTTGTAACATCTTTTTCGTTTTGAGCCAAACTTTATATGTAGTTCTCCCATGAAAATAAAACTGTAGTTTGCTTATGAAAAATGGAGTTTTTAGTTAATCCCTTTGACAACAACAGTCTGATAAAGAATGATTTAATTGAATATTCAGCGGTTATTACGTCTGTATAGCAGCTAGCTACGAATGTTAATTGGAGTCCAACTGAAAACGTCCTTGAAGATTTAATTAACTGTTGTTATTATTGAATAGCAATCAGTTCAACGATGGAGAGGAGGACAAATTTGAATCTTTCCTCGCTTTAAGAGCAAGGCTTTCTTCTGTTTTAAGCCAGCAAAGCCGATGTGACATTACTAAAACGTCGAAAACCCGTTCCATTTTCACGAATTATTGAGGTATGTAGTTTATAAAATGCTCGTTCACAGTTTCATCTTTGCTTCATTAATGACTTTAATCAAATTGAACCTCGAAAAAACGTCTTCAAAACACATATTTCAACTCCTCTCAAGTATAAATATATTTACCCAGCTATCTCAAACGATAATAATTAACTTTGAATTCGAGAAAAAAGGTACTTGAAAGTTTGGTTTTGTTGAAGTATTAAGGTCTTTTTGAACAAGATTTCTATTTATTAGATACAACGTTTTTCTTTGAAACATAGAATAAAAAATTATACGGGTGGTAGACTGCTAAACTTCGAGACTTTGTTTATAGTTTTAACTCTTCATCAAGACCGCATGAAAAAATTGTAGAATTTTGAATTTTTTCACATGCATAATATTTTTATCACCTTTTTGGCATATTTTCCGCGTTTTTCTGAGTGAATTTATTCAATACTTATTGTTTTTTTGTCATTGATTGTCTTTGACTTAAGATATTCTTCAAATGCCTTATGTAATTGAGAATGCGTATCGTGTATTAAGGGGGTTTCAATTTAAGTAACCGTTATACCATCCGACAATTAGCTTAATCACTCGACATAGTTTGGCTTAGGGGCTGTTTATATGATAAGGGAGCGTCATTTAAAGACGGGCATGGGCATACACCTATTTCAAAAACGTTGTCCAAGGCAATAGTTCATTCCAAGAAAGAAAGGAATTATAGGCATACACCTATTTTAAAAAGGTTATCCAAGGCGATAGTTCATTCCAAGACGGAAAGTAGTTATGGGTATACATCTATTTCAAAAAAGTTGTTCAAGGCGATAGTCAGATTCCAAGACGGAAAGAAATTATAGTTATACACCTATTTCAAAAAAGTTGTCAAAGGTGATATATAGGTCATTCCAAGACGAAAAGGAATTATGGACATACATCTATTTCAAAAAGGTTGTTCAAAGCGATAGGTCATTCCAAGACAGAAAGGAATTATAGGCATACATCTATCTGCCTATTTCAAAAAGGTTGTTCAAGGTGATAGGTCATTCCAAGACGGAAAGGAATTATAGGCAGACACCTATTTCAAAAAGGTTGTTCAAAGCGATAGGTCATTCCAAGACAGAAAGGAATTATAGGCAGACGTCTATCTGCCTATTTCAAAAAGGTTGTTCAAGGTGATAGGTCATTCCAAGACGAAAAGGAATTATGGACATACATCTATTTCAAAAAGGTTGTTCAAAGCGATAGGTCATTCCAAGACAGAAAGGAATTATAGGCAGACGTCTATCTGCCTATTTCAAAAAGGTTGTTCAAGGTGATAGGTCATTCCAAGACGGAAAGGAATTATAGGCAGACACCTATTTCAAAAAGGTTGTTCAAAGCGATAGGTTATTCCAAGACAGAAAGGAATTATGGGCATACACCTATTTCAAAAAGGTTGTACAAATCGATACTGGGTCATTAGTCATTTTAGAAATTAAGGAAAGGAGTTTTAGGCATACACCTATTTCAAAAAGGTTGTTCAAATCGATAGGTCATTCCAAGACGGAAAGGAATTATATGCAGACACCTATTTCAAAAAGGTTGTCCATAGATAACCACAGCTAGACTAGAAAGCACACTGGAGTCAAGCGGGATGTCAAAAATTCCCTAACTCCCATTTGGTCGTATGGTTTTAGGTAAATCAATTCTAGAATCCTTTGGAATAATATCAACGTAATCCACGTACATATTTACTCGGCTTAAAATGACAGATTAACAATCCAAACTGTCATTCAAACTGACGACCTTTGACATTGCAACACTGTAAATGTTTCAACCATTTAATCCATAGCCACGAAATTTGTAACAGTATTCGTAGCATCAACAATTGGAAGCCCATTCCTTGAAAGTATTATTCCTTCGTAGTAAAGAATGACAAGAAACTCGTACAAGGTAAGCTAAGGGTCGTTTCAGTATGCTTGGAGCGTAGGATTGAATCGAAATCTAGAAGAAACTTTAATACAACACACATCTGGAAATTATATTTTTCGTAATCTGTCGTTTGAAAACTTTAACACAAAAGACTTGGTTCGTTTTGGGCCATTCGTTTTGGAGAATTGTTCATATAAAATAAGAGTCCCGCTGAATTTAGTTAAACGCAGTTTGAAGGGTAGGTTAGCTGGTTAATGTACCTTGTATATTTTAAAAACTTTTAAATACTCGTTTTAAAAAAATCGTCCTTTAAAGTTTATATATTTAAAAACCGTGAAACATTTTTGTGTCTAGTACACTGCATTCTGCTAGTAGTCAGTTGAAAAGGATGATGATACTCAGAAAAAAACTTGTATCGTATACAACAACTTTTGTTCATGGAGAGAATGCAAAATTGTACAATAATTGTACACGGTTAATGAAGACAAAAATTTACAAATCGTTATGTATATTTAAATATGAGTGTTCTACAGGAACAGAATAGCAAAACACGACAAGTAAAGACACACTTTAACTCAATTTGAAGACTCGTTCTCACAAACTTCAAAGGATAATGTTTTATGGTGTAAAATAAAGAATATACTATACTATACATGAAGTCAAAGGTTACTATAAAACACTCGAAACTGCCAAATTCTTCCAAGTTAAACCAGCATTAGCATTAGCCCAATAGGGTTTACTAAGAATTTAAAGGATGTGTAGTTAATAATCTGGCTTTGAACTACTGAGCCTTTCGCACATAGTAAATAGCAGTTTGTATACAAAGAAATCAGAAAGAGTTGTTTAAAAAGAATATTAATTCCACTGTGTAAATTAATGAATTTGCCGCAATGTTCTTCTTTTTGAAGGAAAAGTGGAGGAAAGGATAGGGAAGAAAATATAATCTAAAACATCTGAATGAATGAGGATTGATTGATTGATTGAATAATTAAATGAATGAATGCATGAATGAACGAATGAACGAACGATTGAATGAACGAATGAATATAGAATGGATGAACGAACAAATAAATAAATAAAAGAACGGATGAATGAATGAATGCATGCAAATAGACGACTCACCTAATAAATGCCTAACTATAATGGATATTGAAAATATTTGTTCGGGCATATATTCGAATTAAGAAAGTGATGACGAGAAGCCATTTTTTTCGGTCATCATCCGATGACCATCATCAGAAATAAATGTTAACCTTTATTTTCCCGCTCTTTTCGGTTGGTGGACGCGCTTAACTTGGATTTACCCGCTCTTTTCAGTTGGTGGACGCGCATATACATTTTATCTACCCGCTCTTTTTGATTGGTGGACGCACTTAACTTTTATTTTCCCGCTCTTTTCAGTTGGTGGACGCGCATATACATTTTATCTACCCGCTCTTTTCGATTGGTGGACGCGCTTAACTTTTATTTTCCCGCTCTTTTCAGTTGGTGGACGCGCATATACACGCTTACCTTTTACATCTTTACAATGACATCTTTTTTTACATCTTTTTTTTTTTCATTCTACAGTGACTTTTGTGACGCCAGATGGATGACCCCAGAACACTACAGAGTGAATATCTACAGTCACTGGACCAACATGTGTCATACAGCCGCACTAAAGCAGAGAAAATCGTCGAGTCACTAGCTCTATGTCTTCTCTTCGTGGTATCATTTCTAGCTAATGGAATCATCTTCACTGTGTTATCTCAATCAAATCGCCGACAAACTGTGACAAACATATTCCTATTTTCACTCGTGATCGCAAACTTTCTTATTTCAATTCTAGTTATTCCATTTATTATTTCATCCGTTATCGCTGATGAATGGCTGTTTGGGGATTCATGGTGTGAAGGGACTGGGCTGCTACTCAACTGCTTATCGACAGCCTCGAACTCGTGCATCGCTGCCATAGCAATGCATCGCTTCTACATAGTAGTAAAACCGCTGGCCTTGAAAATTGACTTAAAAAGAGCAAACTGTATTGTGGGGTTCCTGTGGTTCTGGTCTCTGACATGTGCAATGCCTCCTTTATTCGGTTGGAATTCTTATATATTTTCAGGAAGTAAAGCGG
The DNA here is from genome assembly GCA_949775045.1 of Metridium senile. Lineage (NCBI taxonomy): Eukaryota > Metazoa > Cnidaria > Anthozoa > Actiniaria > Metridiidae > Metridium > Metridium senile. The sequence continues at coordinate 11,880,024 of OX459109.1, forward strand.
GGTGTACCTTATGGTGGACTTCGGGAGGGGCTGCGTTGGTCTACACTATATATTACATGACTATTACATTTATTGCTCCGTTAATCATTACTCTGCTCGTTTATCGAGAGATTTACAAAAAAGCCAAACGACAGCGCAAACTCGAAAGCTACGTCTTCAATGGAGTGAATGGCCATGTGGGAGGAGTTAATCATTCAGAACACACGCGCATGTGCAGTTGCATACCAAATTGTACATCACAACGATATTCTTCGTCTTACTACAGGTCGTCATCACGAAGCACTTTAAGACAGGTATCCCGTCATAGTACGGTCATCCAACAAAGAACGTTTCAAAGTGTGACCGTTATTCTCGTCTCCTTTGTTGTTTGTCAGTCACCATACTTTATCTTTAATACCTGGGTTTCCATTCAGCGTCCTAGCTCAATTTCCGGTATCGTTGACTTCCTAGTCACGTGGTTATATCTGTGTATGACAGCTGTCAATCCAATGACGTATGGATACTCTAATAGGCAGATTAGACGAACAGTTAAAAAGCTTCCTGTGGTAAGGCGCTTTTTCAAGCAGGGCCGAGATAGAACGTATCAATTGGACCCCAGTACTGTATTAAGGGTACCACGGCGAATTGGCGGACTAGGAAGGTTTAGTCAGAGTAACGACGGGTTGGAATCTAGTGAGCGTTCATGAATAGATAAACACAGCGGTCAAACGACCACGCATGCGCGACAAAAACAAGTAAAATGATTCAGCACACAAATCTGACATTCGTACGGACTCTATACAAACTATGCAGTAGACAACTTTCATCGCTTTTTTCTCAAAATGTAAACAAGAATACAAAAGCATAAACTAATGTTAGCTTCACAATATAACAAAGGTTATGTACACCAACTTCAAGCTTATATATATATATTCAGGAAATTTCTTATAAATCGACTTCAAACACTGTAGTACGAAATTCCTAATGTTTACGGTGGCAAATTTACACGCTGTGAAAATATTCCCACGCATGCGTAGTCGTTTGACCGCTGTGTTGAATAGAGTATAATTTATTAGGTTGGTATTAATATAATTACTTGACATGGACAATTTGACTACAGCCTGTGGTAATTTAAGGAATGTACACATTATCAAACAATTGAAACTCTTCAAAATTGAACTGGCTATAGTCAAATTCTAAAGAATATATTACACGCTCTTTGAGGCTGAGGTCTATTAGTAATTTAATCTGAATATTATTACACTACTGAAACATGTATTGAAGCTCTATAAAATATTCGCATTAATTAGATACTGGTGGCATATTTTCCCGGGGGGGGGGGGGGTACGGGTAGAAAATGGATAGGGGTGCTCGACGGATCTTTTAATTAGGGTCGAAAATAAGACCTTCGCGTACCTTTTAGGGTCTAGAACTGGCACCGTACCTTTTAGGGTCATTTTTCGAACTTAAAATTATACATATTGGAAAATTTTTTAATGTGGCCGTACCTTTTAGGGTCGGAAATCAGTAACTGAGTTAATTTATGCGTACCTTTTAGGGTCATTTTCAAAACCTTCCGTCGTGCACCCCTATCCATTTTCTAAGGGAGCCCCCCCTCCCCGGGCATATTTTAAGCCATAGAAATTATGAATGAATAAATAGTCCCCTTCATAGTTCCCTGCACCATCTTGAAAGGTAGCCAGGCCTTTGAATCGAAGCGAGACGAACGGTGCCTGGGTGAGCGTACAATGATAGAGACCTTTTAACACCTTGCAGGACAATTATTTACATGTCCCGTGTAAAATTGCATGAAAAATAATAAAAATAGTTGAATAAATGAAATCTCTTAGATTTAGGATTAGTCTATCAGCAGACTTGAGCCATGTACCTTGAATCCGACAGAAATATCACCCCACAGGTGCAAAATGAAATATAAACACAAAAGAAAAAAAATATAATGGAACGTGAATTTTTCATTCAGAATTTCAAACCAGAATATGGGACCAAACATTCTGGTAATTTTCCATTTGCTCAAAAACTGCTCACTATTTCCTTTCGAATCGAAATTCCTGGATTTTTTGGTAAATGGTAACAGGAGCAATGGGCTCCTGATGGTAAACTATGCTACCACTGAAAAGGTGAGCCGAGTTGTGTGAAAAATAATTACTGCGGTTTTCGACTTCAGACATTTCAACTGCTCGTTGCGAAATACGTTTTTAGCTGCCGTCAATCAAGGATTTAAAAGGTACTGACTAATTAGTTTTGATTGACGGCAGCTAAGGGGTGGACCATTAGAAGTTGGGGGAGGGGGGTGGCAATATTTTTGTGTAGGTTATTTTTTTTCGTCCCACGGGTTGTGCAAGATTTTTTTTTCGACCAGAGAGGTCTTGCACGTTTTTTTTTTTTTACAGAATTTTGTTCTCTGAAATTCAAAGCGAAAACAACTGTTTGTGTTTTGGTTAAACTTTTGAAAATTCTGTTTTCCGTTTAATTTATTAGTCCGGTACAACGCGCAGATACTTCGCAGCGATTTTTTTTTACTTTCGGGCGATTTGTTCACTTTTTGTTGGGAAAACACACCGAGGTCGATTTTGTTTTGGTATATTTTGTATATTGATACAAAGAGCGTAAGTCTAGGATTTTTGTGTTTTTGATGCCTCAAAGTCTCGGATTTTCGTGTTTTTGATGCCTCAAAGTCTATATTTTTGATGCCTCAAAGTCTCAGATTTTCGTGTTTTTGATGTCTCAAAGTCTCGGATTTTTGTGTTTTTGACGTCTTAAAGTCTCCCCGGGAGTCTCGGATTTTCGTGATTTTGATGTCTCGGAGTCTAGAATTTTTAAATACAATAAATGCATGAGCTGATATATTTCTAGAATCTCAGGCTCGGATTTTAAAATTTTAGCATTCACAACCCCTCAAGGTTCTGCACGTTTTTTTTTTTTTTAGCTTGGCTCTGTGCAGGATTTTTTTTTTGGGCGCATTGGCCTTGCACGTTTTTTATTTTGGGAATTGCCAACCCCCCCCCCCCCCCCCCCCCCCTCCCCCAACTTCTAATGGTCCACCCCTAAAAACATGTTTCACAATAAGCCGTGGGAATATCTGAGTTCGCAGAAAGTGGAAAACCGCAGTAACGTAGAGGTAGTGAGTGTGAGTGTGAGTCTCCCCAGTAAGTAGGGCACACGTGTCCAGCTAGAAGATTGAGACGTTCAAAAAATGTTTTTTTTTATTTTAAAATCCCAAACATTTCTGAATGGAAAGCCCCCATCCCTCCGTCTTTCCAACTGAAATGCCTGGACGTTTTGGTAAATGGTAAACCATGCCAGTGAAAATGTTCGTATCCCCTAAATGTCTGTCATTCATGGAAAGCCCCCCATCCCTATCTTCCCAACCGTTTTGATTTCAAAAGAAACGATTGGAGACAATCTGTTTGTTTATACGATTTTTAAGCCATTTAATTTTTTTGTTGGAAATGGTAAACATCAAACATGCATGACAAACAATGACAAACATGCTAGTCTATAGTCTGGTAGAGTAAAATTAAGGTCCAAAGTACAACAGGACTGACTGGCGAGGTTGCAAAATGCAGACGATAGTCAGTCACATTATTAAAAGTTACTAAAGTTTTGCACTCAAAACAGCGATTAACACAGGTTGGTAAAATAAGGTGAGAAACACAATATTGTAATTTTAATTCTACGTGCGCTTGCCTTAATGTTTTCCTAAAACGCAATTCTCTTGTTGAATAACGATGAACATAAACTCAAAAATTTACTGATTCAGTTTGCACTTTCCTGCAATACCTTATTCGCTCGCCCAAAACAATCTTCCCAGTTACAGGATTTCGCTGAAACTGAAAAAAAAAGAAATCTTCCAATCTTATATGACTATATCGTCATTAATGGCCGTTAATCTTTATACGTCATCAAAATTTTCGCTCATGGCAAGCGTAAATGCTTTCTTTTTCCTTGGGAAACTACAATAGCTCAGTAGAGATTGTATTTATATAGAGTATATATTCGATCCAAACTCACCTCTAGCATACAATTTCTCAGAAAGGTCTCGTCACTCGTGCATACATGTCGATATTTAATCAATTTCATATCAATTTCATATCTCACTGATTACAAGGGTAATTTATTTTGTTAGCTCTTTTTGACAATTTAAAAACTGAGAAAGGATACACAACATACCAACTGCTATAAATTTCTTGGATATTGTGATCCGTAATAGAAAAGCGCACTGATAAACATCACGGTCGCGGCAAGGCACGCACACGGCACTGAACTTTTCACGGTCATACGAAATCTTCCCTAATACGATGTGCGCAATACGCCAGAATGCGAAGGAATGGCTGCGGAAGAGTCTATATATATAATACACAAATTGATGGAGAGCACTGGAATTGTGAACACTTTAATTTTTTTGTTACCTATTTTAACCCACATCCCATAAGCGAATTAAATTATTATGAACCGTGAACTCACTGCTTGATTTTGAGAGGTTTTGAAGCAGTAGAAGGTTTAGAAAATAATAACATGAACAAAGTCAAGTGTTCATGCTTGGACTGTAATATTGTTATCAAACTAGCATACTTTTCACATAATCAAGGATTTTCCCATGAGTAAACATTCAGTTAGCAGCGTTTTGTAATAATAATTGAGTGCATTTCTACAAATGTAAACAGTTTTTGACAGCTCTTATCACTAAAATCAGAGTAAAAACTTTCCCAGATGATGTAAAGTCTTGTGCGGTCGGTTCTACGATGGAGCCAATGCGGAACAGCATTCAAAATGAAGCATTTTACTCTCAAGAACACTTGACAAGACTTGCCATTACCCGAGCACAAGTTTATGAAGACTATAATCATGTGATTGCGCTAATTCAGGTCAGTGTTTCTACGATAAACAGTTGATATTCAATGCGCACTTTGCGATAATAAAACAAAGCCAGCTGCGCTAGATTTGTGTATAAATTCTTGAGATGTTTCCATTTTTACAAGACCAAACATCAAATTAAACCCTTCAAAATGTGCAGCCTGCACAGGGTCCTGCACAAGGTCCTGCACAGGCAGTTCAAGCTGGAAACCTTAATTTTGCTTAGCGAGAGAGGGCGATAGAGGGCGGTTTAAGACTCGGTGGTGGTCTCACTCAGTTGAGAATAAAATGGATCAATTTTACAAATACAATCTTTGCAAATTTTCACTTATAAAACACATGATGAAGCTGACGACAAACTTAGTGATTCATTTTTAATAGGGTTTTAATCGTCAGCTGAAAATTGCAACGTGTCAGCAGTGTCCTTCTCGCAGCCGTTTTTAGTGCCGGGCTCCCTGTGCAGTTTGGTGGCGCACAAAGAGCCCGACGCTAAAAACGACTACTTTTGTGACGGCGACCGTCGATCGAATCGTTGCGCAATATTTATCATTTTGCCTTTTTCGGTTTACAGTAATATCAATATTTTTCACGGTAATAAATAGAAAGGGTATTCAGAAATTCTTCTACACTGTTTCCAGGGAAACTACTTCTCTGACGGCAAAGATCTCGTCGCAGTCTGGGACGACGCACATTATCGTATCGCGCAACGAGACAAGGGAAGACCGCTGACCCCACTAGAAAAATTCCGAATACGACAAAAGTATGTGTGAGAGTGGGCTGGAAAAGACAGTTGATGATCATCGTAGTGAAGATATTGAGTATGATGATGATGATGATGATGTTAAACGCGATTGTAGTGATGATTATGACGATGGTATTAATGATGATGCCGATGATGATGCCGATGACGATGGCAGTGATTATGAAGTAGATGTTGAAGATCATATTTAATGCGATGGTAGTGATGATGACGATGATGTTGATGATAATGATGACGATGGTTGTGATGATGCTGATAACGAATGTAGTGATGATAATGATAATGATGAAGATGATGATAATGATATGATGATATTAAATGCGATGGTAGCGATGATTATAACGATTATAATGATAATGATGAAGTGATGGTGATGATGATGATGATAGCGCCGTATAACGATAGATGGTATATAGTGATAGTCACTATCACTATATACCATCTATCGTTATACGGCGCTATCATCATCATCATCACCATCACTTCATCATTATCATTATAATCGTTATAATCATCGCTACCATCGCATTTATGATGAATAATTATAGTAAGGTATAAATGATATGCTAGCTTGGTATATATAGTAGTCATAGTGTTATAAGTTGTTATTTTTATAACTATAGTCCCCTTCACAGTTCACTGCGCCATCTTGAAAGGTAGCCTGGCCTTTGCATTGAACGTTGAGACCTTTTAACACCTTGCGGGACAATTATTCACTTGTCTCTATCATTGCAAGCTCAACGTTCGTCTCGCTTCGATGCAAAGGCCCGGCTACCTTTCAAGATGGCGCCGCAGGGAACTGTGAAGGGGACTATTGGGTAAAATGTTGCATTTCTCCAAGGTTTTTGCCTCCACCGAACATCAACCCAACTCTCCGCCGTCAAACCAACACCCATTCATACAGAGCTAAGCAGACACTGCAGGCCTGGTGGAAACATCACTCCTCCAATCCCTACCCCTCTAAGAATGACGTTATGTCTTTGGCTCATCGTACTGGACTGACCTTTCTACAAGTAAGAACAATGAAAATAACTCGTTCCCAGGTCTTTTCCATTCCCTTGTGGTTGGACCGAAGAGCAAGGCCCTGGGGACGATGTTGGTTTTTCAGTGAATATGTTTTGCATATTGTCGCGTTTTAGCCTGCCTGCCTGCCTGCCTGCCTGCCTGCCTGCCTGCCTGCCTGCCTGCCTGCCTGCCTGCCTGCCTGCCTTCACCATCTTTGCCTAAAAATTTCTTTTTCGCCTTTAATTCCCCAATACACAGGTTAAAACGTGGTTTGCCAATACAAGAAGACGACATAAACACAGAGAATCTCTCAATCAAACCAACGAAGAAAATATCATAGAAACTCAATTTATTGACAACGAAATCTCAGTTGAAGACCACGGCACGTCTTACCCCTCGACGGCAGTGCCTAAAATGATGGCTCCATTTATTGATCATGTACCAAGCACGTCTTTTCACCCCACGGCAGTGCTTCCGATGAATAGAGTCCCTACAACGAAGGCTCCATTTCATGATCAAGTACCAGGCACGTCTTTCCACCCAACGGCAGTGCCTCCAATGGATATCGTCCCTACAACGATGGCTCCATTTCATGATCAAGTACCAGGCACGTCATTCCACACAACGGCAGTGCCTCCAATGGATATCGTCCCTACAACGATGGCTCCATTTCATGATCACGTACCAAGCACGTCTTTCCACCCCACGGCAGTGCCTCCAATTGATATCGTCCCTAGAACGATGACTCCATTTATTTATCATGTACCAGGCACGACTTTCCACCCCACGCCAATGCCTCCGATGGATAACGTCCCTACAACTATGACTTCATTTCCTGATTACGTGCAAGGCACGTCTTTCCAATCAACCCCGCCTACTGCCCATGTATTTCGCCCGTCTCACCAGCTGATCACACCAACGCCTGAGGCCCCGGTTAATATGAACCCAGTTATGTTCCCTGTTCAGAATAATCATTGGCCAAGGTCGTCTTTCAACGTATCGGTTGAGCCCACAATCGAAAACGACCCTCTAACAAGTCCCCCTGTTACTGATCATTATTTAGGCACGTTCTTTCAACCACCGGTAGAGTCCCTAATGTATAATGACCACACAACATTGGTCCCAGAAGATGGCCAAGTTCAAAGCACGTCTTTACCCGAACTGGTTGAGCCCCGGGTTAATCTCGTCCCTCCTCTAAAGACCCCTGGAAGTTCTGCTATTCTGCGCATGCGCAATGCTACTGTATTCTCTTGGCAAATTCCAACTATCAAACGGCTTGAATATACCGCTGACTGGGGTACTTCAAGGGCTCATGAAATATGTGAAGGTACTAAATAAATCAATTTTTTTGTGACGTCATGATGGCCATGTTGGTGCACACTCATAGCTACAGTCCACACTCTTGAAGCCTGAAAAGGATGTCGGTATTTCTTCTCTTGTAATTATCGATTTATTTATAGCATATTTTGTGTTATATGAACATATCAATTTGCTGCAGTGGTGGATGATGAAACAAACATTACTTTAAAAACCGTGAAATAAATAACAAACTATGTTCATATTACCGACATCCTTTGCAAACTTCAGAGTGTGGACTGTAGCTTCGAGTGCGACAACAATTTTTGAAATAGATGTTTACGGAATTTTCTTTTGGCAGGTCGTCAGGGTACTGTACTGGAACCGTCAACTGGCGTGGTTTCGTACCCGGTTTTTCCTGTTTCATGGTAATTATCGTCATCATCATCATAATAGTTATCATCATCATTATCGCCGTCATAGTTATCATCATCATTATCGTTATCATAATAAATATCATCATCATAGTCATCTTTATCGTCATCATCATTACCATCATCATTCAATACCATAATCATCAATAACATAATGTACGTGATCATAATTTGTATTAATATAGACCGAATCGGAGTATGGTGTCCTCCTATTCTTCCTGACTGGCTAGCCTCGTGCTCACGTTGAACACAATAGAGTTTTCACATGTATGTGAGGCAAGCCAGTCACGAACAACAGCTGTTCAAATTGGACCCCCCATAAGGGAGTCATGTTCATAATATTAATAATAATAATAATAATCTTTATTACTTATGTGCCGCAAATATCTAGTATATGTATATATTCAAATGTACAAAATGGTATGTTATGCCCTCAGTGTTTCAAAGCTTCCTTCCATTGTTATTATAAACGAATATGTTTTAGTGGACTAGCACGTATGGTGCCTATGTTACCTTCTAGTCTTTCTCCACTGCATATTTTCTAGTATTGTTTTAATACATATTTGTTGTATTTTTTCCTCATTAGTTTTCTTGTAGTTTATGTATCTTTATTTTTGCTATTATTTTTTTCGAATATACTAGCAACTATGTCCCTTCTATAGTCCTTCTCCACTGCATATTTTCTAGTATTATTTTATACGTATATTTGTTATATGTCTGCCTTATGAGTACTATATACAATATGTGCGGCCAATCTGTATAGGATATACAGATCGGACGCGAATATTGTATAGTACTTATCAGTAAACTCCAACTTTAGTTCTTTCATATTTTACTAAAATAGATAAAAGAGTAAATCTGGCCGAGAAATTGTTTATTTCTTATGAATTATTACTGCGCGGTTTTCCACTTTCTACGAACTCAGACATTCCCACGACTTATTGTGAAACAGGTTTTTAGCTGCCGCCAATCAAAACTAATTAGTCGGTGCCTTTAATTTAAATCCTTGATTGCCACAGCAGCTAAAAACGTATTTCACAACGAGCCGTTGAAATGTCTGAGTTCGCAGTAAGTCGAAAACCGCAGTAATGAGTTTTATCAGTTTTCTTATATAGTTTATGTATCTTTATGTTCTATATTATGTTCAGTTTATAATGCAGTGAAAATGCATCGATTATACATTAAGTATATTTCCTCCTTTTTCAAGGATGATGTCATCATGTCCTAACAAGTGTGTTCCTAGAGAAGGCCTTCAAGAACCGGCGAAGGATACGACACCGCCTCCATTGATAGAGAATGCGCGTAACGCTGCGTACATCTTACTTGAACTGGCGAACACACGGTCAGGGTATTGTAAGCCTTATCAATCAAACCCTGAAATACTTTAAACCTGTTTGTTACAGCATAACGCGCCTTACCGTGGCCACCCAATTAAAGTTTTGTACAAGTTAGCTTAGCGTTCAAAAGTTTCTCTTTTCAAATTATTTGCTACACCTTTTCAAATTTAAACATCCTGGGAGGTTTTTCAGACACTTATAAACTTCACTCTTGTCTATGCTTTGAAAATTTCAAAGTGTTTAGCGTTTGACACTCGGCGTGTCGTTTATATTAAGGTCAAATTCTCGCTTTCTGATTGGTTAACTTGTACAAAACTTTAATTGGGTGGCCACGGTAATATGATGTGCGTCGCGCTGTAAGCCTATCACGACCCATGGTCATTTACCGGCATGCTTTGCGTTCTTTTTTATTTTATTTGATTGTTATAATTTTTTTCGCAGTCAGTCGTATTATGAGAAAACAAATAAAAGAAAACGCTAAACGATTTAGTAAGAGCGTAAATGCTCACTCACATTGCAAAAAGATGTTCGATTTTCATGGTTCACGAAATTCAGTCTTTCGCGCGGTGCATGCTGGTAAGTGACCATGGAGTTTTTAAACCTCGGGACTTTACACTCCAAGATAACCTGCGTGGCGGCTCTAGACCTTTTTTCTCCTTCTCCCCTCCACCCCTCCCCTCCCCCTCTCTCTCCCACTCTTCCCCAATCCCCAAGAGCCGCCACGCAGGCTAACTACAAGAGCACCGCTGTACTATTTGACAAAAGGCGCATTTGCACAGGGATAGCCTTGAATCACAGTAAATCTAAAAGTGTTTTTTTTATTGTTAGCGATAACAGTTTTTCCATGTTTTGCTTGGAGTTTTTGAATATTTTTAAAACAAATCGATGCTGAGACTGTGCAAATGCGCCTTATGTCAAATAGTACAGCGGTTCAAGATAACGCGAAACTAGAGTATTCTGCGGACCAACAAGTAACGCAGACTATACTGACAGTACATAAAGCAATTGGCCTTTTCCAAAATGAGTAAAGGACTGGGTACTAGTTTCCCTAACTAATGTAATTAAAAAAATGAACCTTTTAATTAAATAGAGCACATCAAGATATGTAAGATTCCTGAGTTTGGTTGTATTTGGTTGTATTCTGACCAAGATACAGCCTCATGAAATGCCTAAAAATAGAAGGAAATGTATGGTTTGGAAGGACGCCTATTCTTCCAATCCATACATTCCTTTGTAATTTTGGGCAGTTTTGAATGGCTGTAACTCACTCAATATCCAACCAAAAGCACCAAATCTCACGAATCTTACATATCTTGATCTGCTCTTTTATATTCTATATATATAATATTTTATATATTATATAGGTTCATCTCTTAATTATTACATTAATTAGGGAAACTAGTACCCAGTCCTGTACTCGTTTTGGAAAAGGTCAATTTATCGTAGTATGGATCGAGCGGAATTGAAAACATGTCGGTTTTTTGTTCGGGTTGGGTTTTATTATGAACAAATTTGTCGTGTTTATCAATTATGATCATGTTGTTGTGCGTTAGCCTGCGTTGCGGGTGGTCATTAAGGGAGAGAAAGAAAGAAACACTTTCATTTTCTCTTCTTCGCAGCCCTGCAGACCGCCGGCATCGCAGGCTAGGTGCGTGTTACACGTTTTCGTGTTTGACGTTTGAACCCTGATGCAATATCCTGCATTACATCCCCGGGCTCTGGTTTGAGTTGAATTTCTACCTCCCTTTTCTAAATAAACTTAAATTAGGACTGTGTGACAGCTGAACACTTTGACTGCGGGCGCGACTGGTTCTTCTGCCCGTATTTGGGCTTAAAAGGTTTCTGTTTTGTTGAGGTGGAGCCAGTATCTTGCTCGCTCGAGGTGTTAGCGATGTTCTTTTCTGGGATAACGAGGGATTAAGTGTTCTTGCAGAGGTGTTTCTTGTTATTCGTTCTTCTTTTTGCTTAGGTGGTGGAGGATTTAAACGTTCTGTTTTAAAAGAAAATAAACATGTTTATATTGGTTTTATATTTGTCTTTGTGACTGTTCTTTCTTAAGCCTAGTTTTCACTAGCGACGCAAGCACAAGCTCAAACACAAGCGCAAGCGCAAGAGACCTTATTTTGTCGTGAAAACCGTTTGACACAGTGATAACGCAAGCGCAAGATATCAAAAGTTTTCCTTTTTTCTTGCGTTTGCGCTTGCGCGTGGCACTAGTGAATAGTTTGTTTGCGATTGCGCTTATTCACGTCTCGTTTTCACTCTAAAATTAACCCTTGTGTTTGCGCTTGCGTTGCGTCGCTAGTGAAAACCAGGCTTTACTGCGAATGCAGGGAATATAGAGCTAATGCTCCCGTAGCCTGCGTAGCGGCTCTTAGGGGATTGGGGAAAGGAGAAGAGGAGGAGGTGGGGAAATTCTCCCTCTTCCTCCTTTTCCCTCTCCCTACCCTCCCCCTATAGAGCCGCTACACAGGTTAATTTTAGCTGGATGAAAAAGTGACTATTTTTACGAGAGAACTTGGATGAAATTTGATCGGCGTGAATGCCTTTCATCTTCAAATAGTCTTGTCAGGCGTTTTTGTTTTTTATGAGCTAGCCTCGACAGCAAGTGATATATTATTTTGTTAAGTACAGCCCGATGGGAGGCAAGGTAATGCACACAATAAAGGTAAAGCTCATGGTATAAGGCACACACCAGCTAATCAACCTCGTTCCCAGGGCCCTCTCCCTTCGCTTTTGGTGTTCCCGCCCCACCCAAAAGCGAAGGGAGAGGGCCCTGGGAACGAGGTTGACCAGCTAATAAGAATTCTCAGGTATCCTGCGCGAACCATTACCGCGCGCGATCGAGTTGTAATAATAATAATAATAATAATAATAATAATAATAATAATAATAATAATAATAATAATAATAATAATAATAATAATAATAATAAAACAATATTTTGTTGACGCGCAAATTCGCATTAGCAAGCTTTCAATCAAATAAAAAGGAGCAATATAGTTCTTTTACCCAGAAATTCTTTGTTGTCTTCTAAACTTTCGAGCGAAGGGACAAACGTCATTCGGTCGTCATCTTGCTCTGTGTCAAGAAAAAATTATATATTCATGTTCATGTCAGAAACAAACCAAAAAGGAGATTTCAAAGCATTAGATCACAAACATTTTTAACCGTAAATGTTTTTGTCTTGTAAAAAAGCATGTGAGATTTTCACAGATACAACGTTTCACACAAATAAACAATTTTTTTTTCTCCTCCACTGAACTGCGCTATGTCGCACAAATCACAGCGACAAATGGAAGCACTGAATAACCACGAAACGACCTGTCGCAGCAACTTGTCGCCGTGTGTGTATCGGCCGTTTTTAAACACGGGCTCCAGTACCCGGTTTAAGCTGAGAGATGAATTTGAAAATGGCGCGGAACTTTTCCCATTGTACTTACTTTCTCCTTTGACTAGAATAAGTATTTCTCTACCTGTGAGAAATTTACTTGCATATTCAAGTGGATTGTTCAGTAGGTTTTTAAGGCAGCCCGTCTCGTCAGACAAATCTACAATATCTACAACAAGATGAAAGCAAAATGTTGAGTTACTCGGTTCAGGATTCCTGTGGTATATGATCGTTTCGTGCATTATGTAGGGAGGGGAGGGAAGACTCAATATACGAAACAAACAGTCAGACAGACAAAAAAAAAAGAGTGAATGAACGAACAGACAAACAAACAAAATGTCGAATAACAAACGAAAGCAAAAAGAGAGGGGAAAAAAAACTAAAATACAATATTTATTTAGTGAATTTTAGATCAATTGACCGAAAGAATATATACATTTTCGGAAACACTTTTTTCCCTTTTCACATTCTCCAGTTAATAATTTTCTTTTCAAAAATAAAAATTATATTTTAAAGATTTTCTTTTTGTTTGATTTTTGTTTGTGGTACTTAATCTATTTACATCCTCCGTTGCTGTGGTTACAAAGGAAAGATTTATACTTACCATCTTCATCACAGTCACAGCGCTCCTTGATGTTGCTTAGCAACAAGCAACTTCGACAATTTGGATTGAAGAGTTCTTGTCTGTCATCTAATAACAAAGCCGAAAACAACAGAAAAAAAATGATAATACCGCCTAATAAACTAAAGCTGTCTAGAGTTTTATAGTTTCCTGATACTAATTCACTTCTAAGTGACTTTAATAAGGATTTTTCTTTTAATTTGGTGGCAAAGTGAATGGCGTAAGACTGCGAAGACAGCTGTCCGTCGTGTTTGCCTAGTGAGTGTATTTGATGGATTACGGAAAAGTTGAGTGACGAAGAAAAATAATATCGTCTTTGAGGAAAAGAGGACAAAAACGACAAATAATTCCTCATTGAATCGTTTTATTTTCAAAAACACCTAAATCAAACAAAGAAAAAGCGAAATAGGCTAATTGTTTCTGTAAACTTTGTAATAATTTGACAAGAAAATGGGGATCAACATTTTAAGAACACGTTTTTATAATTGAAAAAGACATACAACATAATTTTATATGCTAAAAAATGTACGTTCAAATTATCTTAAAAAGCTACTAAAACTATACACTGTAACAAATGGTAACTGAATAAATGTGTTATTGAAATGTTTCAATATTGCGCCGCACAACACATTTTACGCTGCGAGAAGATGAAAAAATGCGCTAAATACAAAGTTCAAAATGGGAGTCAGCCCATTAAAAAGGCCGCACTTTCATAATATCAGCGTGAAACTAAAGATTTTCTTTACCAACAGCATGGAAAATTATTTAAGCAATTATCCGTTTGAATACAAACGGATAATACACAACTCGTAAAATAGGTTTGGCGGCTATATTTTACAAGTAAAATCATACATATTGTTTTGAATAAAGAACTTTAAATTTCAGTATTCATTGAAGAAAATGCATGAAATAAAACTTTAGGGGAATTTTGGTAACGGGAAACTTTGCATTTTAAATAAACACAACATCTAATTCACAACTTTTATACCGCAAATAATTATACAACAAGACCACTTCTTAACGTTTCAGCGAATAGAAACATCAAACAAGAAAAAAAACGTACTTTATAAAAGTCTAAACTAGCCAGATAACAAGCACTGAAATTTTAATAATTGTCTTTTTCAGCACATAATTTGGAAAAAGAAGTGACAACGTTTTTCCTCTTCAGTGCTATTTACAAGAGAAATAATACCGAAAACCCTTCTTGAAGCCCTTAATGTCTACTTTTCGCCATAATTGCTTGAAGTCAGGCGATTAAGAATACAAAAAGAGTCACTTTTTTATCTTACCTGCATATTTCACTGTGATAAACATTGAGAAAACTGTCCAGTTGAAAACGCGCTCAAAATTTGTCTTGTTCTCTGAATAATCAACTGCTCCTTTGTCATAAACAACGGTGATAAGGATATTTATTACAAGCTATGGACAGGATTCACTGGGGGTAAGTGCTTAGCCAGTTTATTTATGTTTTTCTGGAGGTAATGTTTTTGGTCTATTGTTTTTGCGCACCTGCCGCTAAAAGAATCATCTGCGTTACAAGTGGTTTCCCTGTGTTGGTTCAGACCGAGGGAAAGTAAGTCACACAAACCAAGATGGCGGACGAGTCGTGATTCAAAGTTTGTGTTTTCGAAATTTACCGATAAATATCTCTTCGAAACTGACGCTTTAAACATTTAGAAGTATTCTCAAAGGATATTTTGTTCATTATCAACGCGGAGGATATGATATATTTGTAAATAAGTTTGTATTTAAGTATAGAAAAATGAAAATGGTGACGAGGTTTGCACCTACCAACTCACTTATTTGCTGTTTCCAGAGTTTAAAATGGCTACAGAAGACTCCCTGGAAGTCCAAAATACGACGAAAGACAACCAGAAGCTTGTCTCAGATCTGATGTCACAAGTAGAAGATCTTAAAAATGAAGTTCAATGCTTAAAGAAGAAATTAAAGAAGACAGAGTACGAGAAAGACAATGCAGAAGGACATGTCAATAACTTGAAAAGGGATCTAGATTCCGTCAGAAAGGAATTCTACGAAGAAAAACAGAAGTGGAAGCAAGAAAGAGAAGCTCTGGCTGCAGCATGTAAGAAAGTATTTGTTGTTGGTATTGAATATAACAGTTTGGGACATTGGATTTGTGATAGTGTAATGTTGTTTTTAATAGTATTCTGTAGTGTTTTCTATCATCATCATTACCTTTATCATCACCAACACCATTGTCAATAACATTAATTATCATCACCAATATATTATCACCACCATCATCAGTATCATCATTGTCACCATCATCATCATCATCATCAGTATTATTATCATTGTCATCATTACTGCCATCATATGCATCCTTGTCATCATCATCATTATATTGCCATCATCATCAGTATCATTATCATTGTCATCATTACTGCCATCATCATCCTTGTCATCATCATCATTATATTGCCATCATCATCAGTATCATTATCATTGTCATCATTACTGCCATCATCATCCTTGTCATCATCATCATTATATTGCAATCATCATCATTAGTATCACTATCATTGTCATCATTACTGCCATCATCATCCTTGTCATCTTCCTTATATTGCAATCATCATCAGTATCATTATCATTGTCATCATTACTGCCATCATCATCCTTGTCATCTTCCTTATATTGCAATCATCATCATTAGTATCACTATCATTGTCATCATTACTGCCATCATCATCCTTGTCATCTTCCTTATATTGCCATCATCATCAGTATCATTATCATTGTCATCATTACTGCCATCATCATCCTTGTCATCATCATCATTATATTGCCATCATCATCAGTATCATTATCATTGTCATCATTACTGCCATCATCATCCCTGTCATCTTCCTTATATTGCCATAACCTTCAGAATCATTATCATTGTCATCATTACTGGCATCATCATCCCTGTCATCATCATCAGTATCATTTTCATTGTCATCATTATTGTCATCATCACTGTCAATATTATTATTATTATTATTATCATTATTGTAAACATGATTATTGACATCATCATTATCATCATTCTTACCATTGTGCTTGTACTAATTATTATCATAATTGTCAACATCATTATCATCATTGTTGTTTCAAAGGTCAGAGAGAAACGCATCCTATTGCAGCATTAAACGATGAAGTTTCTTCTCAAAATAACTTGAATGAAGATGACAAAGACAAGGTAAATATTAATAAAGAATTACAATAATAATGATGACTAATGTTGGTACAAAAACAATAATATAATAATTACTTTCTTTCCAAGGACATTAAAACTGTTCTTGCAGAAGCTGCTTCTCAAGCGATTGCTAAAACTGGCTTTGTTTATGATGAAAATAGTGGTCTGTATTTTGATTGGAGCTCTGGATTGTACTATGACCCGGTAAGTCTATTCATGATTAAATATGTGAAGATTGTTTATTTTTAGTTGATATTCTATTATGTTTGTCACTTATTTTCAAGTGACAAACAAACAACACATATTTAATAATGAATCCTGATTGTGTTACAAAGATATTTACAAGAAACTTGATTAAAGTATCTTTGCTTGTGATATTTAAAATAAACACTAACACAAGTAAGTTTGATTTTGATTTTAATTTTATCGATGTTTCAACGTCATCCAGTGTCATTTTCAAGAGAACATTAATATTCAAAATAAGGGTGTCTTATAGTAGTAGAAAGTCCCATAGTAATAGTGCTGACATAATTAACAAAAGATCTTCACTCTAGAGTGCTTACACTATGTCCATGAAATAAAATCTAAATAGTTACTAACTAATAGTTTTTATTTAGTGATTATTAGTGACTATCACTCAACTGGAACAGCTTTAGTAACAATACACAATGAATAAAGTATTAACTTTCTATGGTTTTGAGTATTTGATTTTCCTTGTGTATTGTTTATACTAAAGCTGTTCCAGTTGAGTGATAGTGGCTAATAGTCACTAAATAAAAACTATTAGGTAGGAACTATTTATATTCTATTTCATGGACATAGTGTAAGCACTCTAACAGAGTCTGATTTACAAGTAAAGGTTGCAAAAAAAATTTGATGAAAAAAACTCTTTATAAATAACTGAATGTTTAAAACCGGAGACCTGTTGTGATTAGTATCATCAACAATAATTTTCATTCAGACATATACCTTTTGTCTAAAACATTCAATATTCTTAATAATTATTGTTTTTGATGATTATAAAATATATAATATTTTGTCATTCCCAATGTTTTTATCAGTGTTTAAACCTTTTCTAATGAGTTTTTATTTCTTCAGAACTCATGTTTATATTACAACAATGTGTCCGGGACCTATTACTACTTCAACGAAACAACAAATAGTTATGAATTCCACTCACAAGTTGAACTGCCGGCTGAAAATGAGAATGATGTAAATGAACCAGCAAAAAAGAAAAAGAAACCAATAAAAAGAAAGAAAGAAAAAAAGAAAATAGAATTGATTAAGATAACAGCATCATCAGATGAAAATGACAGCAGTGAAGGAGAGATTATCAGCTCGGATGATGATGATGATGATGATGATGTTACAGATGATGATGATGATGATGATGTGCATCATAAAGTAGCGCCATGTATAAGAGCTGTTGTCACAGATTCAGATAAACTGAAGTATGGAACTCTTTTCATTGTAACATGCACGGGTGGAACTTTGGGAAGGTACTAAAAATACACATCAAATAATAGTTATTGGTCAGGAGCACTTAATAAATAATAACATTGTCAATAAGAAAATGAAAATGGTGTTAAAGTAAATATTGATATTAAAAGTCAAACTAAATCATTGTTTCTAAATTATAATAAAAAACAGTTTTCCATATTATGTACTCAGACTGATCTAAACACACAAAATGAGAAGAGAAGCAAAGGGAATCAAGACGTGAAACAGAGTGGTTTCAAGTTCCTCAAATGCTCTATTAATATCCAAGTGACCAGTGAGCATATGGAAAATATCAAATTGACATTAGAGAGCTTGTTTGACTGTTTAAAAATAGATTTTGGCTAGTCAACATGCTCATACTATCACAATTATCTGATAATGACCATTCACTCTAATTATTACATTTGTAAACAGAGAAAAGGATGCTGGACATTCGATTAGAATACCTGATGTAGCAATTAGTAAGGTAAATAGAAGCCCTTTTGTTATTGGCTAATGCAATATAACTAGAAGCCCTTTTGCTATTGGCTCATCCAATGTAACTAGAAGCCCTTTTGCTATTGGCTCATCCAATATAACTGGAAAGTCTTTTGCTTTTGGCTCCTTTTTAAGAAATTTTTAAAACTAGACTTATCAAATGTAACTAGAAGCCATTTTGCTATTGGCTCATCCAATGTAACTAGAAACCCTTTTGCTATTGGCTCATCCAATATAACTAGAAGCCCTTTTGCAATTGGCTCATCCAATGTAACTTGAAAGTCTTTTGCTTTTGGCTCCTTTTAAAGAAATTTTTAAAACTAGACTTATCAAATGTAACTAGAAGCTCTTTTGCTTTTGGCTCATCCAATGTAACTGGAAGTCCTTTTGCTATTGGCTAAACTTGTCCAATCAAAATCAATGTTCTTTTAGGTAACAAGAAGCGCTCTTCCTATTGGCTGTTTCTAAAACAATTGACCAATCTAATGCCAAGTTCTTGTTTAGAATCACTGTAGGTTTACCTATGATGAGGAAAGAAGACAATACTTTGTGTTTGATTTGGGAAGTAGAAATGGAACATTATTAAATGGAAAACAGTTTGGACAGGTAATGTGGTGCTGTTTGTTATAATAGCTGTTATTACAGTTATATGTAAAAACAAACATTTCTCCCATCCTCGGGAACCCAGGGGTAATCTTCTGTCGCTCGTTTCTTGCTCCCAGAAAAAATACCCTGGGAACGTAGTCTGTTGGAGCTTGTTCCAGAAGTCAAAATTCAGCTCTTTCCTGATTGGTCGACCTGCTGAGGTCGACCAATGAAAATCAAGATAACCATTCAAACTATTATTTAACGACTTCCTTTGAATGGCTAGCTTGATTTTCATTGGTCGACCTCAGCACGTCGACCAATCAGGAAAGAGCTGAATTTTGACTTCCGGAACAAGCTCCAACAAACTACGTTCCCAGGGGTATTTTTTCTGGGAGCGAGAAACGAGCGACAGAAGATTACCCCTGGGTTCCTGAGGATGTGTTTACAACTTGAGCGGCCGTGTTGTATCTTAAAAAAAAATCTAGGTTAGCTCTTTCATATTTTACCAAAATGTTCAAGATTAAAGTAAATCTCGCCAAGAAATTACAAGTTAAAACTTATGCAAATCAGGATATACAACACTAGTGTTTTATCTGATATAAACACTTGTCATGGTCTTGATTTCTTTTGTAAATTTCTTAGTTTTTTAATTTTCATTATCAGAGTGATAAGGACAGCGACCCAGAGGTTTTAACACATGGAGATAGTCTTGGTGTTGGAGGTACAACACTAGCAATACACATCCATCAGGGTAACGAGACGTGTGATGATTGTGAACCAGGTCTTCTACAGTCAAGACTTGACAACACACAACAATATCAAAGTAAGCTTGTTGTCTCTGATGTACTACCCTGGGTACCAGGGAGTTAGAAAAAAAATTGTTGATGGGTTTTTCTTATGAAGCACTAAATGCTTCTTTAAATTCTTCTAATTTTTATGATTTTTGATAAAAATCAGCCCAATTTCGGGTCTACGTTGACGACTTGAAATTTTGTATACATTAAGTAGTCTGAGGTTGGAACAAAATGTGGGCTGTTGATGGGTTGTTACAGTACCCTGGGTACCAGAGGTTATTTTCTACTTGCTTTAGCGTTTGTAAATCTGACTGTTTGTGAAGCAACGAAAATTAAACCTCTGGCCAAATGAGCTTAGAAACTCACTTCTATGTTGATTTGATTAACACTAAATTATAGCTGTATTTGGAACCTAATCTCGTCAAATTGTCAAATTATTTCCAATCAAATCTTTTCAAAGATTTAAAACCAATCAGAAGTTCAGGGTAAGACTCTGACTCTCCACTTCTGATTGGGTTTGGCTAGAGGGTTTCTCTAGAGAATAATGTACACAGACATACAAATGATAAATGCAAATACTAGATCAAGAAACCCTCTAGTGGTACTGATGTACAAACTCCAGATATTGTATTCATTGTAAATATGGCCTATTTTAGGTGGTTCATCTAGAGGAAGTGCAGAAGACCAAAGAAAAAAGTTATTGAAAAATCTTAAAAAGTCATATGGATTACAGGTTTGTGAACCTTTTGCTTTCATTATATATCAATGCTATTTTAGATAATATATAATGAAAATAATGTTTATGATGGTGGTAATGATTATGATGGTAATGATTATGATAATAATGATTATGATAATAATGATTATGATAATAATGAATATGATGATAATGATAATAGTAGTGATGGTGATGATGGCAATGGTAATGATGGTAATGATAATGATTATAACGGTGATGATGGCAATGATAATGATGATAGCAATTGTGATGGTGATGATAGCAATGGTGATGATGATGATGATAATGATGGTGATGATGGCAATGATAATGATAATGATGGTCATGATGGCAATGGTAATAATGATGATGGTCATGATGTCAATGTTAATGATCAATGCTATGCTCCTTATAATCATTACTGTTGTTGTGATGATGTTTCTATTACAGAAAGAAGAGTATACTGAAGGTTCTGATACACTTGATCGACGGAAATACAGAGACCGTGCTGACTTGAGGTAAACTACATCACCATACCAATGAACTCATCATTGGAAATCCTCCTTTCTCTGTTGTTGTGAGGTTAAAAGAACAGAGATCTGTAGCACCAGAATGAGATACGAAATGTTAACTGAATGGACCTTTTCACTGTTCTCATCCACAACCTCAGCCTCGCTAGCGTTTAATATATTCTTTACAATTTGACTACAGCTCGCGGTAATTTCGGAATGTACACTTTATCAAACAGTTGAAACACTTCAAAATTCCACGGGCTATAGTCAAATTCTAAAGAATATATTACACGCTATCGAGGAACCGTGAAGAGGTCTTTTGAAAGTCATATAATATATGTCACATATGTAGAGGATATTACATGGGCGCGCGGAAATACGAGCGACCATGTAATGTTCTGTTTATTATATAATTATCAATGAAAATAAAATAAATTTTTTTTTTTGACACAAGAAGTTTCCGTAAAGCTGTGTAACCATAGTGATGATATCTTCACAATGTGAAGATATCAATTTTTAGAAACAGAGAAATATAGGTATTTCATTGACAATTATATAATAAATTATTATAATGAATAAAATACTGATGTTATTATTATTGTAGACGTGTTAAAGTTGGAAGTGATGCCCCAAACCAACCCGATGCTGCACCTTCATCCGTGCACAGGTAAAAAACAACATTTGATAATATTATGATAACTGCGACTTTCCTAATCACGTGACCACAGAAACGTCAACAAGAAAAAAGCGTTTTACGCTGCCGTCATTCAAAAATATGAGTCGGTACTTTTAATATATTGATTGAGCTCTAAATCTCTAGAACAGTTCATAGCGCATTACAATCTACTAATGTGTATTTGGAGGACTTATCGGACTGCTGAAAACCAGCAGGTTTACAATTATGAGTGTTGTTAGTGAATGCCTCCGAGGCCTGACTGTTGTAAAAACGCCTGGTCGGGTAAATCTGCTTCATATTCTATAAAGAACTTGCAAATTTTGGGTGACTTTATCTCTTTGTTTTCTTTGCAGACCAATTAGCTATGATAATAAAGGAAGAAAAATGCTGGAAAAGATGGGATGGAAACATGGTGAAGGACTTGGAAAAGAGGGTTCTGGTCTCAAAGAACCGGTTTGTACTGTTTCTTGTTGCTCTTCTTCTTCTTCTTCTTCTTCCTCTTTCTTTGTTTCTATTTTGTACTTCCAGGAACTGTTTTTTTTCCTGTTTTAAAAAAACATTTGAACTTCCGCATTCTTCTTTTCTTCTGAGAAGCCGGCTCATACTGGTTTTTCCTGTCTTAAACAGGTTTTTCCTGTCTTAAACAGGTTTTATTAGAAATAACTTGTAGGTACTTTACTCGTACTTTCTTTACTCGTAGGTAATGGCAACGGTGCACGAGAAGTCACGTGGTCTAGGGTGTGGTGTTAAGAGGTCAATTGAAACTACAAGTATTAAAATAAACCCGTCAAATGCAATGTTATCCAAGACTAGAGATCGATATGAACAATTACTGAACACTGATAACGCGGTAATAAGTAAGAAAGCAACACTATTTGTACCTGCAGTGAGCAAAAATCGCAGTAAAGACGAAAATAAGACTAGTTGAATTTCACTGATTTTCTGTGATTTCAAAATTTTATCCGAGACAGAACGATGTAAACACTTATTACACTATTTAAAATCATTATACTGTATATAAAAAAGTCATTAATAAACGTGATGATGTTGTATGATGGCTTGCAATAGTAAGTTATAAGGGACATTGAGGGTATAGCCTGCGTACAGCCGGTCTAATTATCCGTATTACGGGTAATTAAACCGGCTGTACGCAGGCTATGAGGGTAGAGCACTTTTCGTTTGACTAAGCCTACTCCGAGTCATAACATCGCCTCAAATTGCTCAAAATCACCTAAGATCGCCTGGGATCGCCTTAGATTTCAGGAGGTTTTTGCTAAGATCGCCTTAGATATTAGGAGCTTTTTGCTAACATTGCCTAAAATTACGGCGATTTTAGGACTCGGAGTAGGCCTTATGGCTATGAAAAGCTCACGGCACGAAGGCACAGCAAGACGCGTCAAAAAAATTCTAGAAACATCACTTTCGCGGCAAGGCACGCACACGGCACTGAACTTTTCACAGTCATATGAAATCTGCCCTAATGAAACCACAGTACCGCACACTCATTCGACAAAAACCGCATACACCACAAAAAGTTCAACACAAACGGAAAAAATAAAAAAAACGATTAAATTATGCTGTAGATGCATTTTACTAAATGTCGGAGTCCAACGCGACAAAAACCGCTCAGTTAAACGTTGCACTTAGGGGGAGGGGGGGGGGGGGGGGGGGGAGGGTGACTAAGGGGTAAAAGTATAAGCATACCCGATACTTTTACTCACCGAGTCCACCCCAGGGGTATATGTTGTATGGAATACCGTTTCTCGAACCTCCATGCCGAGTGAGCTATCGCTTAGAATCCATTTTTGCTTGTGTATCCGCGAAGAAACCGTTACGTGTTGACCGGTATTTATCTGACATTGTAAGGCTCAAGGAGTTTTCTTTTCAGTTAGTAAGTCGCGGTTTCGTGATGACAAAATATGCGGATGTTCCAATTAATGCCAAAAGTCTGCCTGCCAAAAAAAAATCATTTCTTTTGTCCTTTTATGTTTCCGCAATGACTGAACTTATTTATCCTCTCTTGCTGAAAATCATTCGTTCCCTCCGATTAATTATGAATTGTTGAAGTAACATTGATATATATATATATATAAACGCGTTCTTTGTGTTGGTGTTCATCAAGTTTAAACCATCGGCACATGTATTAGCGGCAACTTCAAAGCATTCATAGAAGTATTTCGCAATATTAATCCTTGTTCTAAAAATAACTCTGACGTAAATTGCACGTGACTCTAACGTATAGAAACGTCAAAATATCTTATCAGAAAAATTCACAAAAAGACAGTTTATATTATTTCAAATATTGATTTTTTTTCCTATTATGTTTAATAGTTTTCAGAGTAGATTTTTGTGGATTTTTTTCTGGTAAACATATCTTTTTTGGAATGCGGGAAAATTTTTAAACTGCGTACATTTTTCGCGTGGGACTAAATACGAAACCTAAACAGATTTACAGCGCATGCGTCAGTAAAGTTACATGCATTTCAAAAACCGACAACAAAATGGACGAGGTTGCTGAATTACGGGTAAGTTTTACTCTAAAATAATCCATTTAATTTCATATTTTTACGATAAATATTCTCCTAATAGTTGTATTATTTTGTTCTTTTATTTTCAGCACATGCTTATGAGTTTCCGAGTCTCTGAACTCCAAATTTTACTTGGTTTTGGCGGGCGGTCAAAATCCGGCCGTAAACATGAGCTTATGGGGCGAGCGTTGCAATTATTAAAATGTGAAAGAAATTATCAAATACGGGCAAAAATAAAAGACCTTTATCGTCAAAGATATCCTAGAAAAATGGCTCCGTCACCATCGAAACTAGTACAGTCATCGTCTTCTCGTGCCACGATATCAACAAAAAGTATTCCACCACTACGGACAAATCATGACCCCTCTAATTCTATACCTATTCATCCCGACGTGCGTTTAACTTCCTTACCATTTTACGAATATATTGACGATTTAGTTCGTCCTACAAGTTTAGGTAAGGCTGATAATTATGTATTTAACACATGAATAGTGTTAAATGAAAAACAGGTTGTCAATATTATTATATCAAAGATTGGATGACTTTTTTTGGCTCCCATATTCCCCTAACAAAGAAATCATTAGCGAAGCGAATAAATTACGGTTCTCGCCGTTAATAATGATGATTGTAAAGGTTTTATTCATAAACATTCCTCCAGTGAAATAACATTTCGACTTTGATTTATATTAATTGAAATTTGAGAATATTTAAAGCACTTGAATTAGATGGTAGAAATGTCGACTTTCGCCAAACGAAAATTTCAAAATGGCGGTCAAATAATGTCCCAATGTTGATATGAAGATATTTATAATTGTTGATTTTAATATTTATTTGTCTCTTTTTATATGGTTCTTATAAAATTGTTTGAAAGATTATCCGAAATTTACATCTGTTGTTGTGATAAATTATTGTATTATAATTCTAGACTTCCTTATAAAAATACCATTCTTGACAATATTAATGTTTTATTTATATCAACTGTCTGGTAAATTTGTAATTTATTGTTTCAGAATCAGCTGATTCACTAAAAATATTAAATAATTTATGCGTATGCTTGTTTAAAAAATTGTTATTGCAGCAAAAGCTACAGACAATATTTCAATGACTGCAAATAATGTTGGTTTTTATGAATATCATTCATTGATTTATTGTAATTTTTTTCAAGAAATATTAGTTTCATCTTCAACCACTGCAACAACCTGTTACAGTCGTTTGCATCTAAGCGTGAACTTTTGACTCTTAAACATGTTTTAATTGGTTGCTGAAACGTAAGAACGTTCATGTTTGGTGCGCCCCTGGCTTTTTGAAATAAGCCGTTGAAGCTCCATCCCAGGGGGGACTCCCTTAGAAAATGGATAGGGGTGCTCCCCGGGAGCCCTTAGAAAATGGATAGGGGTGCTCCCCGGGAGCTCCATGAAACACAAAGCAAGTTTATTTTGTTCACATATAATCATGAAGGAAAGAGTTGACATAGCAGACTACATAATATAAATATGGATTTAGTGACATACGATCCCAAACTTGAACGCTCTGGTTGACTAACTCTTAAGTTTTGGTAACCAATTACAACATGTTTTAGAGTCAAGTGTCCACACTTAGATGTTACAACTGTATGGTCATATCAACCATCTAAGGTTTGACCAGAGTGCTAGACTGGTTTTCCTTGTCCACTTGAGAAAAGCCCTCTGACCCTGCTCAAATTACATTTTACCAAGATAATTTAAGAGCGTGGAGAGGAAAAATAGCTTCTTTCAAAACTGAACTAAAAACTCATCTTTTTCAAATTAGCTTATTCTTTGTAATTACGTCTTTTTGTTACTGTTGTTGTTGTTTGTAACAAACAATGTATAGCACTTAGAACAGATTTGTATTTGCGCATTATAAATAATAATAATTATTATTTTTAAAGTATTTATCGTCATCATCATTATTGAAATTATTCTGTTCGTTTTTCAGTTCCTAGAGGAATGTCCCCATTTCAAGAATCTTATATTGTTTTTCATTTAACACCTCGTCAAGTTAATTTAATTTCTAATTCGAGGTAAGTCAATACATTGTTTTTGTCTTTCCTTTTTTTTTTCTTTTTTTCAGTCAGCATATCTTTATTTTTTTGCAATGAATAATTATGTTTATTTTTTTTTTGGTCCGGTATCTAATTATTTAACGACTTCCTTTTAATGGTTATCTTGATTTTCATTGGTCGACCTCAACGGGTCGACCAATCAGAAAGCTGAATTTTGACTTCCGGAACAAGCTCTAACAGACTACGTTCCCAGAGGTATTTTTTCTGGGAGCAAGAAACGAGCGACAGAAGATTACCCCTGGGTTCCCGAGGATGAGTATTTACAGCATACAGCACTCAACTCACATGCTAATTTTTGCAGAGGGAGGCACCCAGTGTCTGATCTAAACCATGAGGCAATTGAGAGAAACACATATTAACTATAAAACTTTTATATAATACATTGTAAAGTGCAGTTGAACCATGGGGAATTAGCTCTCAATAAAATATAATTTATTATTATTATTATTATTATTATTATATAAAAAAAATTACATGCATTTTTATATCTAAATATTCTAGCCAGACACAGGTGTCTAACTGGGGAGATCCAGACACACACACATTACTCATACAGTTTACATTTTAGCACACATCTTTAGTACACAACTCACTTAAAAGGACTCAAGTCCAAACCATATAGTAGAGAAAGGCGCTTGTGGCTCTTTTTCTTAATCTTATATTTACCATACTTCTTTGTATTCAATAGGGATACGCGTCCCAATTCTAAAAATGAATTTACTGTTCAAGTTCAGTTAAGGTGAGCACTATGAGATTGATTACTTGATGTGGTATCCTCTCTCTGAAAATCTTTCAATAAGAATGAAAATGATGATGTTGATGATGATATCAATGGATATATATGCACACATAGTTTGTGAATTGAGTGTGTGATTCCATATTTTTCTACCTTTCATAATGACCATTATGTGACTGCCTACACCAAGTAGTTACCTATCAATGATGGTGATGATATAGTTGTTATGGTGATGATGATAGTGTTGATGGTGATGGTGATGGTGATGATGATTTTTTATGGTGGTGATGATGATGATGGATATCAATAAGAGCAATAACATGGATGATGATGATGATTGTGGTAATGGTGATTATGTGATGATATATATAGCCTTGGTGGTAGTGATGACAATGCCAAAACATTTTCTAGTTTCAATTAAATTCTCATCATATTATGTTGTATTATATTTGTTTGTAGATTTTGTTTATTTGAAACAAGTTGTGAACAAGCAGACAATTTCCCATCTTCTGTATGTGTAAAAGTCAATGGTAAAGTTTGTCCATTACCTGTAAGTAAACTAAACTAAGACTTTCAAACTTTTAATTTATACATTAGTCTATCTTACAGCATCTTTCAAAATTTTGCGCCAATCATAGTTCAGACAACAATGTATGAAAGGCTTTTTTTCAACTGCCATCAATCAAAATATCAAAGGAACCAACTGATAATTTTTGATTAACAGGAGTTTAAATCGTTTGTTTGATATTAGTATTTGAACGTTAGTGGTAGTGTAATTCCTACCAAGTTCACTCAACTGTTCACAGCCTAAAAATAACAACCGAAACAAATTTGGACGACCAAAATAATCACATGACATGTAGGATATGCAGTGCTGTACAGCATAAGCCAATAACCATTCAGTTTTTTTAAATGACTGAACAACGCTGCATGTCACACATTTATAAAAAGCTGATGTATATTTGTAACACTATCCGCCTCAATTAGCTCCACTATTTGTTGGTATGTGTATTGTATTTGTACTGTAATATTGTATGGAATTTAAATAAAGTGAAAGTGAAATAAAGTGAAAGCAAAGCACATGATCATTGGGGTTACCTGAAACTAGTCACTGAAAAACAAAGAGGAGTCAATCATTGTTTCATACTCTGAACAGTTCAGTGAATTTGATAGTATGAAAGACAATGTAACCACATTGATTTAATATTACAGTGCAAATCACAAAACCGTGGGCACCAACAAATATTTTAGAAATCGTTTTTTGTTTGTTGAACAACTATATCACTGCAAGAAGTTTAACTGATGTGTAATATGACAAACGTTTTTTGTATTTAGAGTTGTTTGTGAGTTGTTCAACGAACAATAAACAATTCTAAAACATTTCGCGGTGTCCACGGTTTTTCGATTCGTACTGTAACAATTTATATGGTTTTTCTTACAGGGATTTGTTCCACCTGGTAGTACTGAAACTAAGAGACCAAGTCGACCAGTCAACATTACAGGCTATTGCCGGCTATCTTCTACTGTACCAAACCACATTCACATTACCTGGACACCTAGAAATGGATGTGTAAGTTTATTGTCAACATTGACATCATTATCATCATCAATGTTTTTATAAATGCCTTCAAACAATCAGTCAACTTTATTTGAAGAGGGTAGCACATAAAAGTTAACATTGACAAATATGTGACCCTCTAATAAACATACAGTCAATGTCATAAACATTGTCTACCGGAAAAAGACATTAAAACTAAAAGTGATGTCACGTGACACCACATAAGCTCGCTCTAAATGCTCAATACTAGCATTAATTGTGAACATAGATTTCATAATTCTTAATCCATGTTCAATGTTATTCTCATCATAGAGTTCAAATTTGAAATTTCAACTGCTGAAAACAAAGAATCATGTGTCACTTATTGACATTGTCATTGTTATTCAAATAATGATGAGTATATGGTTATTTTTTTAGCGACATGTTGCTTTAATTCGTCTTGTAAGACAAGTCACTTCAAGTTGTCTAATACAACGGCTCAAGAGTAGAGGTTACAGAAACCCAGACCATTCACGTGCACTGAGTAAGTTATTCACTAACAGAAAATTCTTCTTCTTTTCTTTTAAATTTATTTAACTTGCTTTACAGTTAGGATATTTGAACTGTGATCAATTGACTTTTTTATGGTATTATATTCTAATCCTTCTTCTGCTTGTAAGCCTCTCAAAATGAAGCAGTGAGTTCAAATACACCAATTAAGTGTTTATAATTAATGGTATTTCTAATCTATCCGCTCAAGGGATGGGAGTTAAAAATGTGTTTATGGTTCGAATATCCTCACTAGTATAATAATAATAATTTCCATTTAAATGCTCCATTGGACCCACAGTAATTGTTCAATCATGCTGTTGTGGGCTCCTGTCCTTGAATGAAGTTAAATAAATAAATAAATAAATACATTTCTGGAAGCTCAGTGGCGCTTTACAAAGATTGCTAAGATTGTTTTGTGTATTTTCTTAACTTTTAGTCAAAGAGAAATTGTCTCATGACCCAGAGAGTGAAGTTGCTACTACAAGTTTGCGAGTGTCTCTACTTTGTCCTGTAAGTATCGAAGACTGTGTTATTGAACATGTTATTCTGCATTTTATACAGATACAGTGAAGACACTAGAGTACAAATATTATACCCATGAAACAAGTAGTACTAAATAGTGCTAATTAATAAATAATCTTTAATGAGGATACCAACTTCACCTTACGGTGATTTACAGAAGGGTCCTAAATAAAGTAAAATAATAAAAATCTAAAAATCTAATTAAACAATAGAAAACAATAGAATTAGCCTAAAATATCACTATTTAGTACTATTTATGTTTCATGCTTTTAATGTTTGTACTCTAAACCAGTGAAATAGATATTACACTAATGTATCTAGTTAGTAGTCTCTAATTCCATTGTTTTCTTTTGCCTCTATTTGACTTCCTCTTTGAGTAGTAGTATTGTTTGACATGTTTAGTGCTTTCACCTTCAGTTAGTTGTCTCTAATTCTATTGTTTTCTTTGGCATCTATTTGACAATTACACTTTACATAGTAGACTTTGTTTCTCTGGTTTAGTGTCTTCACTCTATTAGACTAATACATCTTAGTAGTCTCTTATTGTTGTCTTTTGTGTCTTTAGCAATGACTACTTAAACACTTTGAGTAGTTTCAATTTCAATTTTATTTTCACTATTTAGATATTTTACATATTTTGTTTTCTCTTTTACTTTTTTATAGTGGTTTTGTATAAATATATATTTCAATAATCATAAGAATTTGTGAACGGCAACCAAAGGAGCATAGCTTAAAAAGTAGTAGACTTTGATTCTCTGGTTTAGTGCCTTCACTCTATTAGACTAATATATCTTAGTAGTCTCTTATTGTTGTCTTTTGTGTCTATTAGCAATGTCTACTATACACTTTGAGTAGTAAACTTTGTTTCTCTGGTTTTGAGTGATTTTCATATGACCGTGAAAGGATAGGCAAACTATTAGTTAGTAGTAAACACTAAACCCATTGTTTTCTTTTGTTCTTTATCAACTACCACAAACAAAATGGTCTATTTTCTTGCACAGTCATATGAAAATCACTCAAGTGCCTTCACTCTATTAGACTTGTACATCTTAGTAGTCTCTTATTGTTGTCTTTTGTGTTTATTAGCAATGACTACTTTACACTTTGAGTAGTAGACTTTGATTCTCTGGTTTAGTGCCTTCACTCTATTAGACTCAATTAGACTAATACACCTTAGAAGTGTCTAATTCCATTGTTTTCTTTGGTACATGTCTGTTTGACTAGATTGAAAGCACAAAACTGGTCAGTGAGATAAATATAAGACTAATACACCTCTAATTGGCCATGTTCTAAATGACGAGGGGCAAGGAGGGGACTGGATACTAGTTTCTAGATTTAATGCAATTAAGAAATATAGCCCATAGCATGAAAGAGCACATCAAAATATACAATATTACAGAATTACATTATATTCTGTTGAATAATGACCAAGTAGCAGGCTTTCAAATATGTGAAAAATTATAAAGAAATGTATAGTTTGGAGGGACAGCTGTCCCTCCAAACCATACATTCCTTTTTAATCTTATGGATGTTTGAGAGACTATTGCAATGGAAATATACAACCAAATAGCATCAAAATTTGTGATATGGTATATGTTGATGTGCTTTTTCATGTTATGTAGTTTATTTATTAATTGCATTAATTCTAGAAACTAGTACCCAGTCCCCTCCTAGCCCATCCTCGTTTAGAACATGGCCAATTCCATTGTTTTCTTTGGTGTCTGTTTGACTATACGCTTTACATAATGGTTTTCATAAACGAGTGAAACACTATTTAGTGTATCACTCTTTAATACACTCTAATTCCATTGTGTTATTTTGTTGTTATTTGACTATTACACTTTAACTAATACTAATACTTTGTTATGCGGTTTAATGAAAACCACTCTAGACTTTGTTTCTCTGGTTTAGTATCTTCACTCTTAGTATTCTCTAATTCCATTGTTGTCTTTTGTGTTTATTTGCAATGACTAACTACACATACACTTTGAGTAGTAGACTTTGTTTCTCTGGTGTAGTATCTTCAGTCTTAGTATTCTCTAATTCATTGTTGTCTTTTGTGTTTATTTGCAATGACTACACATACACTTTGAGTAGTAGACTTTGTTTTTCTGGTTTAGTGCCTTCACTCTATTAGACTAATAATTTTGATCGTTATTGTTGTCTTTCTTTTTCAGCTTGGTAAAACTAGGATGACATTACCATGCAGGTAGAGATTTAATTAAAGACTGTTTAGAAGTTAAATGTATTTTTAGTTCATTTATTTCAACAAATGAATACTATTTTATACAGGGTATCTAATTTTGCATTGCATATTTACTGCGTTTTTTGGCTTTCTGTGTACTCAAAAATTTCAATGGATAGTTGGCAACCTTTAGGCCAAAAAGATTAATTCCCACTTCCCAGTTTATATTTGGACCAAATCCCAGTCAAAAATCACATAATCCCATCAGTTTTGCTCAAGTTTTCAATCCCATTCCCATTTTCCATTGTTCTTTTATTTGTAAATCCCAGTCCCAGTGCATCCAATCCCATTTTCCCAGTCAAAAATAAGGCCAATCCCAGCACCCATTTTACCCCTTCAGGACCCTCTCACAAGAAAACATTGTATAACTATTTTATATATTATATATTAATAAAAAGAGCATATGAATATATAACAGCTTTCAAGCATTCTAATTGGCTGTATTTTATATGATAAATATGAATATCTTTGTATTCACAGGGCATTAACATGCAGTCACCTGCAATGCTATGATGCAGCACTTTATCTTCAAATGAATGAAAGGTAAGTCTACAGCAAAAATAAATATTAGAATTGAAAGCTTAGGTAATATAATGAAATTTGTAACACCGTAAAAAATGTTTTTAACTTTTAGTTAAGTTAAGTCAACATTTTTTAAGTTGTTACAAATTTCATTTTATTACCTATTGTTTATATCAAACACTGACACAGCCTATACTAGTTTACACACTAGTTTACATTTAATTGAAAGCTTAGTAAGTCGATTGTATAGGCATTACAACATGGACGGAAATGTTATAAACAACTTTAAAAAACATGACAAGTATTGTGTATGTTGTATATCCTGATTTGCACATGTTTTAACTTAAAAATCTCGGTGAGATTTACTTTATTCTTGGACATTTTGGTAAAATTTGAAAGAACTAACCTAGATTCGCATCCATGTTGTATCGGCTATACAACCACATGCCTTCGGCTTGTAATTGTGTATGCCAAAACAACACAACAGCTCATGTTGCAAACACTACTAAGCCTCTCAGAGAATTTAAAAATTTAATAATAAGTTAACAAGTTAAAACTTATGCAAATCAGGATAAACAACACTAGAGCAACAAAAAAGAGCCATGGCCATTATTCATCCTAACATAAAGTACGAAGACGCTTTAAGTTTATCAAACATTGAATCATTAGATAAGCACCACGAACTATTATGTAGCAAATTATTCAACAACATCTTAAGTGATAGCAGTCATAGTCTGAGAGACTTACTTCCAACCAGGCACAAGGCCAATTATAATATTAGAAATAAGCGCCTTTTTAACCTACCTAGAATACACACAAATCGTTTTAACAACTCATTTATTATTAATATGTGTAGGCTTTACAATTAAGTAGTTTTAGCAGTGTTTAGACCATAAATATTCATATATTTTATATTTTAACTTAATCAATTTTAGTATATCTTTTAATAATTTAGTATTCTTATATTTAGTATTCTTATTATATATTGTATCAAATTGTAAATATTACGCAATTCAGTTAGTAACTACTACTGCAATGTAATTTTATTAATAAACCTATCTATCTATCTATCTAGTGTTGTTTCAGATATTCATTCTCTTCCACGGTTATGATTTCTTGTGTAAATTTTTCATGAAATGATAATTAGATATTAATATCAATTAAAACACAAAAAAATAAATAAACTATTAAGTACATTGGTGTTTTTTTTGTTTTGCAGGAAAACAACTTGGACATGTCCAGTTTGTGACAAGAAAGCTTATTTCAAGGATCTGTTCTTGGATGGGTAAGTAATAATTAATTGCTTTAATAATTGCTTTAATAATTGCAATAAAAAAAAGCATGTTTCTTATAGATTGGAGTAGTAAAAAATAAAGCTTATATACACTGTATAATTTATAAAAAAGACTTCAAATATACTGGTACTTTTAACCTTAGTTATTACTGCTTATGTGATGGTATTTCATGATTTTCCTTTTATATTTACTAAACTTTTTTCTTTTTGCAGTTTATTTAGAGAAATACTGGATAGTGCTGATTGTAAGGAGATAGGGTTCCATGAAGATGGTTCATGGAGACCCATTGACGCAGAAGGTCAAGGTACATAAAAATACCATACTTAGTGTGTGGAGGGGGGGGGAGGGAGGCAGATAGGAAAATATTTTGTGCTGTACGGAACCAGCAAGGTCTATACAAAAGCCAAAAGCCAAATATTTCCATTTCTTACTCTACATGTTGGTCTTGGAGGCATTAACTAACAACACTCATGAATGTAAACTGCTGGCTTCCAGCAGTCCGATGAGTCCTCCACAGTAATTAATAAATAATCAGTTATTATCAATGTCTGTATCTGTATTTCAACTCATTTTAAAAAACTGCTTAAATGCTTAAATGATTGAATACTGCCTGACATAAAACTACCCATACATTCAAAGGTTTTCTTTATGTTGTTTATTATTTACATATTTTATAGATCATGAAAGTAAGGCTGCTATCAAAGCTATAATCGCTGCTACTCCTACAAAGTCTGTCATCAGAAGTGGTAAATATGATAAACATTTTCAATTTCCTAAATATTACAAGTTTAGTAATATATACAATATCAGCGGCTGATGATAAAAGTAAATTAAAATAAAATAAAATATTGGCAAGTTCATTCCTTTTTTTCCACATTGCTAGCCTCTTTGAATTTAATTTGATGGTGGTGTTATATAAATAATATAGATATTTTACAACCATCACTCATCGTCGGGGCTCTTCCGTGAGGTTCACTTGCACTCACTACCACTACATTCCAAATTTACAACACACAACTCTGCTCACATGTTGATTTTAGCGGAGGAAGGAAAACCGGATAACCCAGGAAAACCCTTGTTGCATGAGAGAGAACAACACATCAAACAAACTCTATTCACTTGTCGCCCGAGCCGGGAATCGAACCCAGGTTACAGTAGTGAAAGGCCAGCACTCTCACCGCTAGTAAACACTCATGCCACCCATTATTATTACTGTCATAAATATTACTCAATGATCATAATTCCTTGTATTTTACAGTGTCTGTTCCTACAGAGATCATTGAACCTAAGAAAGAAATGATGGTGATTGACCTTACTGCCGAGAGTAGTGAAGATGAAGGCCCTGATGATGACGATGATGATGATGATGATGATATTGAGCAAGACATGGATTCAGATGATACATCATCCTTCATATCTTGGTAAGTATTATGGTTGTTTGGACATCATTGGCAGTTTTTGTTTTAGCAAATTAAAACTCCTTTAAACTAAAACTTTATCATTGATGTGAATATCAGCTCAAGGTGTTTCCCAGTAGTTTTTTATTGACCACACTTCTCATTTTCATTTAGCGGATTGATAAACTTTTCCTGGTCTGATCAAAATGAATTTTACACCAGACATCAAACATAGATGGAAGTTTTGATTGATGTGAATTTCAACTCCATTGGCGTAGCAATGATCGTTGAAATCAGTTTTCCTAAAATATCTCCTGTTTTCAGTGAGCTTCAAAAAAATGACTATATATGTGTTAAACTTCGCATTCAGGCGCAGCTTTTCAGATGATAATTAAAGTGTTTGATTACTCAAGTATGTTAAGGCCTGGTTTTAGCCGTGTTTCACGAAAAAACGTTTTTATTTGTCATTGCCACAAAACTCATCTGATTTTAATAAAACTTGGTACATTAATAGATCTCGGACTACTGCTCATCCTTAATTTGTAATTTTGATCTAAGGGTGGTCACGTGACTAGTTTAGATGGATAAGGGATTTCGTTTTTCCTTTGAAAATGCGGTCGCGAGTTTGAATAGGTAAAACAAACTTATACATTAAATGTACTTCTCTACAAGGTTTCTACAGGACTGTGCTTGGAGAATCTGGTTATCACTTACTGTTAAGGAGATATTTTGTAAAACAGGTCACGTGACCATAATTCTTATTCAAAATCCCCTTATATCTCCCTACCAAGCTATCGAATTCAAGTTCTCCAAATGTGAATTTATTTGTCATCTATTACTTATCAACTTTTGGCTTTTCGTTTTTATCTTTATCTTAAACTCACGACCGCATAAATTTTTAGTATTTTCTTGCTATTATGACGTCATATACCACGTGACCTCGTAAAAATCAGCACTAAAACATTAAGGACTCTGATATTAACATCCACAGCGATTTTCTTTGAAAACTAGCGAATATCTTAAAAGTACGAAGCCAACATCTTAATTATTGGCGGGGGGTCTTTTCACAACGAAAAACCCAGGCCTTAACATACTTGAGTATAGAGTTTGTATCATCCATAGTGCATTCTGGACTTGGTATGCAACACACAACAGAAATATCAAAGTTAATTTTTTTTAGTTAATTAATTTACTGTGAGAAATTGTCATTTAACATTGATTTTTTGTTGTTTCAGTGACAGGGTGAGCAGTAACCATGTAAGCAGCAGTACCGGCGGATTTCTCAGGAAGATGTCGTCAAGTTCAGTGATAATGCCGCCAGGATCACCAACCAGAAGACAACTTAACTCCACCAGTACTTCTGGATCTGCTAGTACTTCGCTATATAATCATCCTAGTTATTATTCTATCCCTCCTCAGCTAGATTTTCCAGGTATTGCAAAGATTTATATATGTTCATTTATTTCTGCATCCGCCCCTGCATTGTTGATTTGTTTAATCATTTGTGAACATTGCCATTCAAGTAGCATTTGTTCATTGATGTCATTTTATTTGTTTAAGGGTCATTTAGTCAAACTGTAGCACATGTTGCGCGATCTTTTTAATGGAAGGTTTCAACACTGACAAAATTTGGCGTTTTAACAATGTTGACGTAAAATTAGAAAAATAAATGAACTGACAAACATAAACACATACACTGTTACAAGTATAACTGAGAAAAACGATTACAACTTACCAATTTCCAAAAATAATAAGATCTATGTGCTGGAGTTTAAATGGTGAACACGGTTGACGGTTCGACGATAACTGACTGAATTTAAAATGCTAAACGAAAACTAGTACTATAATTTACATATTATGTTAAGCAAGTGAACACAAAAGAATGAAGGACACTGGCTACGGTAACAAAGAACGATTTCAAAGAACAATAACAAAGAGCGATAACATTGGCTATTGTACTAACACAAACTTTTTATAGTATTATCAATTTACTTTTCATGTAACTACCCATATTTTGTTTGCTTGTTCATTGATCAATTATTTGATAGTTTATTATCAATGAACAGTATTCTTAACCTTTCATTCAAGTGACTATTTGCAAGAATTAATTTTCTTTTTAAGTAGTTCTGTTTTGCTTTCTAACATGTTATGTATTTGTGATTTGTAGGTCTAGATCTTTATCGATACCTTCAAGGCTCAGATGAGGTGAGTGTTATGAATTTTTATATATTTCAGCAAAATGCTATGTCACCCTTAAGCCTGGTTCACACGGGGTCATAATCATAACCACGATTATGACTAAGATTGTACGTTTCACACGTGCGACATAACGTCATAAATATAGTCATAATCATAAGAAAATGGAAAATTCTCCATTTCTTATGACTGTGCTTATGATTATGATTATGATGCCGTGTGAACCAGGCTTTAGTATGCCAGCCATATGTTATTCTCTGTTAATAATGATAGTAGTGATGATGGTGATGAAGATGGTGATAATCATGATGATGATGGTGATAATAATGATGTTGATGTTGATATATTCATAATAAAGAGGGAGATGATAATGGTGATGTTAATAATGATGATGCCAATGAAAATTGTAATATGCTAATAATGGTGTTTATTTTTATATGTTTAAAACCCTTGTTAAATAAAGAACCCAACATTAATTCCATTATGAATTTTATTTTCCAGTTTGTTCCCGCCAACTTATTATTCAATGATCAAAACAGTCTCCTAGAACAACTTGGAGGTAGCTCATCAAATGTGATCCACTTAGACTGATTGGATGACTTTGTTACAGAGATCAAAGATGTCAACACCATACATTGTCATCCTTGTTGACTGACTGGTTGATTGTCTATCATCACAGCGGTGCCTTTAGTCTTGACTTACCGTTTGTCACAGAGATAAACATGTCAACACCACACAGTCATCCATGAAGACTGACTTAGTGACTGACCTTCGTCACAGCCATCACAGATGTCAGGGCTGTCCATTGTCATCCATGAAGACTGACTTAGTGACTGACCTTCATCACAGCCATCAAAGATGTCAGCGCTGTCCATTGTCATCCATGAAGACTGACCTTCGTCACAGCCATCAAAGATGTCAGGGCTGTCCATTGTCATCCATGAAGACTGACTTAGTGACCATCGTCACAGCAAACAAAGATGTCAGGGTTGTCCATTGTCATCCATGAAGACTGACTTATTGACTGACCTTCATCACAGCCATCAAAGATGTCAGTGCTGTCCATTGTCATCCATGTAGACTCACTTAGTGACTGACCTTCATCACAGCCATCAAAGATGTCAGCGCTGTCCATTGTCATCCATGAAGACTGACTTAGTGACTGACCTTCATCACAGCCATCATAGATGTCATTGCTGTCCATTGTCATCCATGAAGACTGACTTATTGATCATCGTCACAGCCATCAAAGATGTCAGGGCTGTCCATTGTCATCCATGAAGACTGACTTAGTGACTGACCTTCATCACAGCCATCAAAGATGTCAATGCTGTCCATTGTCATCCATGTAGACTCATTTAGTGACTGACCTTCATCACAGCCGTCAAAGATGTCAGTGCTGTCCATTGTCACCCATGTAGACTGACTTAGTGACTGACCTTCGACACAGCCATCAAAGATGTCAGCACTGTCCATTGTCATCCATGTAGACTGACTTTAGTGACTGACCTTCATCACAGCCATCAAAGATGTCAGGGCTGTCCATTGTCATCCATGAAGACTGACTTATTGACTGACCTTCGTCACAGCCATCAACAATGTCAGCGCTGTCCATTGTCATCCATGAAGACTGACTTATTGA
Organism: Metridium senile; assembly: GCA_949775045.1. NCBI lineage: Eukaryota > Metazoa > Cnidaria > Anthozoa > Actiniaria > Metridiidae > Metridium > Metridium senile. The sequence continues at coordinate 11,919,445 of OX459109.1, forward strand.
CTGACCTTCGTCACAGCCATCAAAGATGTCAGTGCTGTCCATTGTCACCCATGTAGACTGACTTAGTGACTGACCTTCGTCACAGCAATCAAAGATGTCCGGGCTGTCCACGCCATCCATGAAGATATAAAAGGTTATACCAAACCAACCAAATGGATGAAATCCAGTAAAAACAAAAGTGCTTTATTATAATTATAAAATGATAATGGTAATAAATAGGCCTTTTCACAGTTCCATTCAGTGACCACAAATAAAAGTTCAAGTCAAGGTTCCAGTTGCTGCACATAGCAAAACTATAATTTACCATGTGCAGCAACTCAAACCTCTACTTGGAACTATCATTGATGGTCACTGAACAGAACTGTGAAAAGGACTATTATCATTATTGATTGCAACTTATTAGAGTACAAACAATAAAAATCATGCAGCATATTAATTTATTAGCACTAATACTAGTAGTACAAAATACTTAATATATATTATCTCTATTGAAAAATAAGTGTAGAAATAGTACTAAATAGTGTAATCTCTATTGCTTAACTAATGCCTATTCATGCTAGTTAGTGCCATAGTTAGTGAAATATTTCCACACTTTTAGTGTTTGTACTCAATTTAATTGCTTCCTTCATTCATTCGCCTCCATGCTTTTGTCCTCTTTCTCTTTGTCTTCTGTGTCTTCTTTGTTTTTCTATTTTATTCATGAAACAGAATCCTTCAAGGCTAACATTTCATGACAGTGTCTTTTAGTAGTGTATTAAGAATATAGTTAACACAAAGTATTTTTTTTACAACTATCACAACTAGACTCTGTGTTCAGTTTCAAGTTTTAACTTCACTTGATAGACAGAAATTCTTAAATCTGTTTTAATGGCTAAATAAATCAGATCTTTCTTCAGTTTTTACTTCATTTATTACATTACCATGGGCTGTACATATTGTAGATTAATTAGTCAAAAATTGAACACAAAACCTGTGGTTTTGTAATTGTTTTTTTGATACATGCATTCCTTGCCTTAACATAGGTACTCTGCTAGCAGACGGAGTTACAGTGGTAACCCTCTATTAAGCGGTCGCCCTCAGTACTTTCCAAAGTGGCCGCTTAATAGAGTTTGGCCACTGAATAGAGGTATTAAATAGGTATAGGAATAGATTTGTGACTTTTTATTGTGGTTGCCTTATAGAGGGAGGACCACTTGATAGAGGTACCACTTTATTTATCTTTCTTCACAGAAGTGTATGAAAAAAGAAAACCTATGCTAACAGCTAAGGGTAGCTATACTAAATTCTAAAGTACATATTGCATATGCTACTGAGGCAAAACTGCACTAAAGAACTTAATAAAACTGGAGAATTATCAATTTTATCTCTACCACGACACTCTGTATTTTTCAACTATTTTATGGCCGCCATTCACAAATTTTAATTAAAGCGAAGAATATTAAGATGTTTTATGGATGAAAGAATTGTAATAAAAGATGTATATATATATATAGTTACAAAGATTTTGTATGTTTATGTCAATAATTATATGTTTCTTAAATGTTTGAATCAGAATTTGAATAAATTATTGTGGACTGAGTTATGTGATTGATTTAGTTTTTAATTGTGGTAGTGTAGTTTGATTCCAACATGGATTCTCATTGGTGAAATGATGCTGATATTTTGCTGAGAAACTGCAAATATTTGTCTTTTTTTGTTCTATATCCAACAAAATGTGACAAATTAACTGACTAAAATAACTAACCTCATACATGGTAACAAAATATTAACAAACATTTTACAAACGCTGTATTTTTCTTCAACATTTTTCTTCATTTACAAAGATATTTGTTTTTACAAACTCTTACCCTCTCCATCCCCACCAAGTAAATTTTCGTTTATTTTTTGTTACTTTGGGGGCTGGCGTCGGGAGTGCAAATGACATCAACACAGAGGGACTGGAATCGTTTGGAAAACAGCAGGAACCGGAGTTTAATCTAGTCGATAACTCAAAAGTAAGAGAAATATTATGCGTTATCTGTGGTAACTGAAGAAATTCATTTATTTATTTTGTTTTTTAAATAATTTTTAAGGCAGTTTAGGCGTTGTTCCCGGTAGACGTGAATAATCAACATGATGTTTACGGACAGTCGATCATCGGAAATCCATCAATCGCGAGGATCAATCGAAAGTCACAAGTAGTTTGTTCATTAATTACATCAATTGAAGACTCCATGTTAAGACATTATACATCTGAACCTCTCGATTTCAGTACTAGTTTTAATTATTGGTCAAAATTTGTACATTGAATTAAATATTCATAAAGGATTAGTCGAGACTTCCCGCAGCCATTTTTAGTATCGTCACGCAACGCTTCTGTCCACACAAGAGAATCGTTGCGTGACCACACTAAAACCGGTCCGAGACTGAAAAATTGTGTGCTTTCCTCTTTGTGTATTATTGCCAAGGTATATGTGAATTATAGCTCATGATGACAATGACATAGTCAATAAGGATATAGTGGTAGTCGTGATAATGATAATATTTGAGGATGATGACAGTATGATGATGATAATAATAATGACATGATAGTGATGGAAATGATTATAAAGATAAGGGATGATGATGACAATGAAGATATTGATAATCGTAATAATGATAATTGAGGATGATGACAGTATGATGATAATAATAATAATCATGACATGATAGTGATGAAAATAATTATAAAGAGAAGGGATGATGATGATGACAATGAAGATATTGATAATCGTAATAATGATAATTGAGGATGATGACAGTATGATGATAATAATAATAATCATGACATGATAGTGATGAAAATAATTATAAAGAGAAGGGATGATGATGATGACAATGAAGATATTGATAATCGTAATAATGATAATTGAGGATGATGACAGTATGATGATAATAATAATAATCATGACATGATAGTGATGAAAATAATTATAAAGAGAAGGGATGATGATGATGACAATGAAGATATTGATAATCGTAATAATGATAATTGAGGATGATGACAGTATGATGATAATAATAATAATCATGACATGATAGTGATGAAAATAATTATAAAGAGAAGGGATGATGATGATGACAATGAAGATATTGATAATCGTAATAATGATAATTGAGGATGATGACAGTATGATGATAATAATAATAATCATGACATGATAGTGATGAAAATAATTATAAAGAGAAGGGATGATGATGATGACAATGAAGATATTGATAATCGTAATAATGATAATTGAGGATGATGACAGTATGATGATGATAATAACAATTATGACATGATAGTGATGAAAATAATTATAAAGAGAAGGGATGATGATGATGACAATGAAGATATTGATAATCGTAATAATGATAATTGAGGATGATGACAGTATGATGATGCAGGAGCCCAATTTACCCTAATGATGGCATTATGATAGTGATGAAAATAATTATAAAGATATCATAAGTGATGATGATGATGACAAGATATTGATAATCGTAATAATGATAATTGAGGATGATGACAGTATGATGATGATAATGATGACATGATAATGATGACATGATAATGATAAAGATAAAAATAGTGATAATGATTAATGCTGATGATGATAACTTAGTGATCACATTCTTACAGCTTCCAGGAAAATCTTCCAAGAAAAACAAACCAATAATAAGTGGGATTAGAGGAATAGTTTCAAACCAGTAATAGGAAACGTACATTTGTGATGGACACTGCTCAATCAACAGCAGAAAATGTAAGTTATAAACAATTGTTTGGAAATACTTTTTTTCCAACCAATTCTTAACAATGTTTTGATATGGTACTGACTGTCTCTTGTGTGCTTTCTTTTACAGGAATCAGGTTTATATAAGATAATGATCCACCTTTCCACTAAAGATATTCTTAGATGTATGCAAGTTTGTAGATTGTGGAAGGTACGTATCCAGCTGCTACTCGATCATCATAACCCCCAGGGAGTAAAAACCAGCAATTTGGTATCTTTTAGTGTATTAAAATTTAAATTTAGAAATTCTTTTAGGGTAGCTTATATTGAAAAAGGTAAATCCCATCACTTGATATGCATGCATGCATTACCTGCATTTTTTGCTTTATTTTTAAGCATATTAAGGTATCTCTTTGCAGCTTTTTGATGGACTTCTGATGTGAATACCTGATTCTTTTACCCCTGAGTTCCCTCCAGGGTATACATACAATGAGATATACACAGTTTTCTTTGTGTGTGAGTTTGTTTGTATTGTCTGTAGTACAGTGTGTTTTCAGATAAGTGTACTGGTTGACCCCCTCAACCCACCTCAACCCCCTCCCTTCCCCCTCCTCCCGTATCACTAATTCAAATATGTTTATTTCTTTGTGCAAACATTACGATCACCTCTTGAAGTGATAACATCTTCTGTAGACAGTGCTCTCTGAGAAGTCTTTCTGGATAAACCACCTATGCCGTTACTATGATTTTACATTGAAGACAAATATTGGTGAAACTTATGACAATCCAGTGATTGATGAGTGGTATAACCCAGATAGATGGTAATATTTTATAATAATTGAATATATCTTGAAATATATATAACTATTGTTGTCATAATTAAAATTGACAATGAGAGAGATCTGTTGAACCTTAGACTTCTAGAGGCTTTCTATCCCGGGGGGGGGGGGGGGGTACTTGGCCCGGTTTCTGACGGGGACGTTCCGCTGGTACCTCTAAACCCTGACCCTATTTAAGACAGCAGAATCCTAAAAATACGTACCCTACTCAAGACAAATTAGTAAAAAGTAGACCCTATCAAAGACTCAAGGTGGAAATTGTATACCCTATGTAAGACATTCCATATAATAATGCTAGACTATCATAAATGAAATGTGTGTGAAATATTTTGTAACATTTTATTTATAGTAAGCAAAGCATCATGCAAGCATACATTCCCCACTTATATTTTCATTGTTAATGTTCGAATGTGTAAACAAATAGACAGTTGTAGGGATGGTTATTTCTTTCCTTGTCAGTCATTAAACTGCTTAAAGATCAAACACCACTTCACGGACAATATTGAATGGGTTTATATTCATGAATGAGATGTTAACATAGCCATGTAGTGGTCCCATAGAGATGTCAATATCCCATTGTTATTCATTTGACACATATTGACACCCTGTGTCAGGGACCGCGGAGCGTGATTTTCTTTGGGGGGGCTAGCGACTGCCGAAGGCAGGAGCTTATAGGGGGTTCGGGGGCATTCTTAAGAAAATTCAAAATGGCGGAAAAATTATTGGGGGGGCTACAGCCCCCAGCCACCCCTGCTCCGCGGTCCCTGGTGTAAGACATAGTAAATTTAGAAAGTTTAAGACAAATTAGGCTAAATTGTATACCCTGTGAACAAGATCTCCTTTTGTTTTAACCTTTACGGTTGATCAACTATAAGCATACTTCCAACATGTAAATTTAACTATCATTTAGTCTCTGATGATGCTGTTGACGGCGAAAGCTCAGACTCTTAATAAAATACATTCGTAGTAGCAAGGCCTCATTCGAACCCATCCTAAAATTAGTATTATTACAAATAAATATATATATATATATATATATATATATATATATATATATATATATATATATATATATATATATATATATATATATATATATATATATATATATATATATATATATATATATATAGTCCACACAACATTATAGGTACAGTATATGCTATTATAAAAATAGGGATTAATTATCCCATTAATGTACTAGCTTTTTTATCATTATTTTTTATTGTCTTTTATCATTATCACAACTTAAGCATCATGTTTTAATTCCTCTGAAGGTTTTGCTATTACAAAAATATGGAAGACCCATATGTGATGAGACCTTTCCCTTCAATATGGGAATGTGATGTGGTCCACCCTTCAGGTCTGGATCCAATGGCAGGAGACTTGAAAAGTTTACAAGGTTTCAGTCGATCACTGGAGATACTTTCTTACATGAAAAAAGGAATAAAGAAGTTTGGTCTTCTTTGTGGTAATATACCTCGGGAGGGGTACTCCCTTTTTCCAAGTGGTAGGGTGATAGGAGTACCTTTTTAGGGTAAAAATATTTCCTGTACATACCTTTTAGGGTCCTTTTAGAGTTTAGTTACATAACATGATTTCGGCCTGTAATTTAAGGGTCATTTTTACTCTGTTTTGTTGCTTTGTTGGGGTAGAAATCGACAATTTGGCTTTATCAGTGCGTACCTTTAAGGGGTCGTTTTCAAAATCGCCGCTGATCACCCCTACCACTTGGACAAAGGGAGTACCCCCCGGGTAATATACCTACAGTTAAATTGTGAAATAATAAAATGATGATTATGATGGTGATCAGGTGATGGTAATGCATGGTGATGGTGTATGATAGTGACAGTCACAGAGGTGGTGATGATCGATGCAGGTGGTGATGGTAATTGATTAGTCATAGTAAATATGTATGGTGGTGGTGATGGTAATGGTGACGGTATTTGTCAATGGTGGTGATGGAAGGTCATATTGATATTGATGAAGATGATAACGATAATTAATGATAATGATGATAACGATATTGGTAATATTATTGATCCCTAATTATCCTAGTCAGAAATCTACTGATGTTGGTATCAGTGATGATGATGATGATGATGATATGACTTGATTGTATATTAATTATATGGTGTTTAATGATGTGATTATTATGATAGTATATTCATCTTCTTTTTGTCTAGGAAACGAATGTTCTGTAGATGAAGGAGCTCATGATATTGAAGTTGTTTTGTTTCCTTGGAATGAAGAAGAACTTCCTGAAGCAAAGACAATACTGGATGAAATCTTCCACTTTCACCCTGAAATACTAGAAGAATACGTAGTTGAGAATAGTAATGAAGGAACATGGAGAAATGATAAGTTATATTATCACTTGCCCAAGGTGAGCAACTACTATGAGGATCACAGCCACGAATCGGATTGTTTGAATCGGATCTTTGGTTTTGGGTTGAAATATGAGGAAGGTGAAGATAAGAGCCCACAAAAGGTTGACCAGTTTTATTCCTGGTTACAAAGTATTATGGTTCCCACGATCACTATTTTTGCTGGAGATGGGAAGTTTAATTCTGTGGCTGTTTTTTGCTTGACAAAACTTGCCCCTGGATGGGTGGGAGGGGCACTTACTGGAGTCATGTATACATAAGACTCTTAAGTTGTTACCAAGGCTAAATACTGTTATATAGCTCATGCCCTGGATCTGCCCTTGCTCGGCTGGATTAATTTCACAGTTTTCTTAGCAAACTAACTATTAACCTTTTTTTATTTTATAACTATTGTAATATACTGGGAATTATATAATGGTAATTAAATAGACAAACATCAATACCATTAATTTCTTATTATGAACTGAAAACAATATGTGGCAGTTAATTAATTGATGCATGTATTAGCACTTAATCTTTACACAAGATTTACTATGCCACAACAATTGCATTATATGCACAGCCTTAATAAAAGAGGGGGCATAAGGGGGGGGGGGTTAGATACCGCAAAAACTGCACAATCGCTAGAACAAAATTTCCTAAAAATGGCAACTGCAATATTTGTAAAACCACAAAATCATAAATATCTGAGAATAAAACTGCACCTAAAACCACTCAAATCTGCATCACCGCAAACCCTCACCACAGGCAGCCCAGTCTCTTGACTTTTAATTTATAAAATTTAGCGACTTTTTCAACTTACAAAAAATTAATTAATTAGCAAATTTTTAACTAATACTGGGTACATAGCTTAAAACTACAAATACATTGATATTTTGATATTGAAGCGATTTGTGCTGTAATTTACTATTTTTTAAAATACCCCCTCCCCCTACCTCCCCCCTACATAAAAAGTGCCCTGATGCCCCCTCATAAAATCATGCTCACAAAAAATTTCTGAGCAAACATACAAACTTTTTTTTCGGCCTAGAACTAAAATCCAAGAAGATATTTATTTTTATTTATATATGGATAATAGTGTTTTATCGGAAACTAAAACACTTTTCCATATTTTCACTTCCTTATGCACTAGTCAAATAAAACCCCCACCCCTATGGTCCCGGGGCAAGGTTGGGGATCGAATCAGTTTTGAACGAAAATCTGTCCCCTGGGGGTGGTGCTTTTTATTGAAATTGACTCTAGGTTTTGTCCCCACCTGGAAACGAGTACTTTATTGATCTTGGGGTTCCTGTGGGTTTTTTTCCACGTGTATATGCAAGATGGCGGAAAGCAGGAAAACGGTGAGATCAGTTGTCAGACATATTGAAACATTGCTTTTACTATCTGTGTATTGCCTTATTCTCTTTCTGCTTCAGTGAAATAATTTTAAATCTATAAAAGGTGATTGTTTAATAAAATATTTTTTGTCCATATAATAAAAAGAACATAAATGTACACGTTGGCTTGAAGATATGAATTTTATTTTCTCGTGTTAAAAAAAAAAACATTTTACTCGCTCGCTGCGCTCGCTTGTAAAATATTGTTTTCACCACTCAAAAATAAAATTCATACCTTTGCGCCATCGTGTAATATTCTATTAATTCTCCAACATTTTTCTTCATTTACATGCTCTTCAAAAATTATTTGTTTAGACAAATTCTTACCCTCCCCATCCCCACCAAGTATAAATAATCGTTTATTTTTTTTGTTACTTGGGGGGCTGATGTCAGGACTACAAACGATTTTAATAACTATTATTATTACTATATTTGAATTTATAGTTGATGATAATTTCAAAGGTTTATGATCATTGATGATAATGCTGATGACAAGATATTGATAATCATAATAATGATAATTGAGGATGATGACAGTGATGATGATGATGATGACATTATGATGATGATGATGAAAATAGTGATAATGCTGCATGATGACAATGAAGATAGTGATAATGATAATTGAGGGTGATGATGATAAAGATGAAAATAATGATAATGCTGATGATGATAATTTAATAATGACATTCTTACAGCTTCCAAGAACATTTTCCAAGAAAAAAGAATAAGAATATTAAAGTGGGATTAGAGGAAAAGTTTAAAACCAGTAAAAAGGAAACATACATTTGTCATGGACACTGCTCAATCAACATCAGAAAATGTAAGTTAATGCTTGTTCCCTTGCAGGCTGTGAAAAACCTGTTTGATATACTTGTCTTTGATTAATGGAAATGTTGCTTCTGTTCTTTGTTCTAAACATGTCATAGCTAGACCAATAACCATGTTTTCATGCATGCATGTTGGAACAAAATGAAGTTTTCTCATGTATATATATGCGGCTGCCTGGTCTGTCAAAAACAAAAGTTTTCAAATTGATCACCATACATGTTAATTAGATAAGTGAATTTGATTGACAGATCGTGAATCATTTATATATTAAAGTTGTTGCTGGAGTAGATTAAAATATAGTAAAGGTATAGATAATTTCATTCCCTCCAGCCTCAACATATGAATGAATTGTTTATTGATCAATCATATGAATTATGGATTAAAGTTAATGTACATGTGATTTGTGTTGTAGAAACCAAGTTTTCCAGATACAGTTGTGTCAGGGATTAATTTACATGCAGATGTGTTGTATCAGATCATGATCCACCTTTCCACTAAAGATGTTCTTAGGTGTATGCAAGTTTGCACATTTTGGAAGGTAAAAACTTGTTATTGACAACAGTTATACTACCAGTTCAATGTTCTCCATTGCATAACCTTAGCCTTGAAAGCATTATATGTGTATATATTGACTTCATGCAGCCCAATGCAGGGGCGGATCCAGCTAGGAATCAAAGACAGGGTGGGTCGGAAAACTTCGTCCTGAGACAAAGGGGGGAGGGAGGCGGGGGCGGGGGCAAACCAAAGCCCAAAAAAACTTTTGGACACATAACTGCATTTCAAGAATTGATAGAACAGGTGAATCACTAACTAAACCTTTTATATTGTGCAAAATTACTATAATTTATTATTTTATTAAATCATGACCTGCCCCAGTCATCTAGAATAATACACCTGACCCCCCTTCCCCCCCCCCCCCCCCCCCCCCCCTTTCATAAATATTGACCGGTCCCTTAACATTATCTTTGTGTACTGATTTCTTTTTCTACAGACAATGCTCTCGATAAAATATTTCTGGAAAAAGTACATATACCATCACTTTGATTTGACGTTGAAGACTAGTTTTGATAGTAATTATGCAAGTGGACCAATTGCTGAGTGGTCTAATCCAGAAGAATGGTAACTAATGTAGTACATAAATACACTATATATCTAATGAGATTGCAAAACCCAAAATATATACTATACTTTATTTGTGTGTTTCATGCATATGCAATGATTGCCAAAATATATATTTTTTCTTTCTCATAACAGTCTTAATTATTTGCAGCTGTAAAAAAAATATTATTTCAGACATTTTGAGTATTAAAAATTGCATCTCATTAGATATTTTAATAAATTAGTTATTTGAATATTTCTGTACTATACATATACAGCAAGTTTCTGTAATATTGAGTGAAAATAACTTTTGTTTTTTATATATTATCATATATCTTTATAAAAATGCAAATATCCTTGTCATCATCATCATCATCATTATGATCATTATAATTGACCACCTCTATATATATAACCAACCACAATTACTGTCAGTGGTTCTTCTATTAAGCGGTCACCCTCAAGACTTTCCAAAGTGGCCACTGAATAGAGGTATAGAATAGGTATAGGAATAGATTTGTGACTTTTATTTGTGCCTTTTTATTTTTATTTAGAGGGTGACTGCTAAATAGAGGTACCACTATATGATCACTATTTGAACTATGTACAAATTATCATGATATTAATTGTACTGTTTTATCATCATTTTTTCATTGTTGATCTTCATCATTATCACAACTATAACACTGTGTTTTCTTTTAAAGGGAATGTTATTATGAAAATAGGGAAGACCCATATGTGATGCAACCTTTTCCATCAATGTGGGAATGTGATGTGGTCCACCCTTCAGGATTGGATCCAATGTCAGGAGATGTAAAAAGTTTACAAGGTTTCAGTCGATCACTGGAGATACTTTCTCGCATGAAGAAAGGAATAAAGATGTTTGGTGTTACATGTGGTACAGACTATACAATAATATAATGATGATTTTGATGGTGATCAGGTGATGGAGCATGATAGTGAAAAAAGGGGGGCCCACCCCTGTATGTATACAAAATTTTGAGCCCAGTGCTTTCACATGAATATGCAGATAGTCGGTCCTGAAGAATGGCTAGCAATTTGAATGACAGTGATGGTGACTGGGTGGTGGCGGTAATGGTCATAGTGATGGTGATGACATGGTGATGATCAGGGGCAAATTTAGGGGGTCAAAGGGGCTGCACCCCCTTTTTTGTTGCTCAAAAGTCTTCATTATAAAAAAAGGTCCAGCTTTCATACTGACTGAATACAAGGTTTTGTCTGTGCAAAACATTCCGGCCGCCCCTTTCCTAAATTCCTAGTGATGATGATAATGTGAAATGATATACCATTGATTGTAATCATATGGGGTCGGTTGAACGAAGCCTGCATATATAGCACTATATCCACTGCATAAATCTCTATCCAACAGATAAAACCTATACAAATTGTTAATTCTTTACTCTGGATAACTCTTATCCAGTGGATAACTTTATCCAGGCTTCGTACAATTGGCCCATATGGTGAATATGACTATATCAAGGCCGTAGCTCGAGAAGGGGCTTACCCTAACCCATGCCCCCCCCCCCCCCCAAACCATGATTTGAGTGTATTGAATGGTAGTTATTTTATTTTCAGAGCTATTTTCAGAAATCAATGGGTGAATCCCCCCAATTATTTTGAGGGTGCTACGGCCCTGTATATGATATTATAATGATAGTATTCATCTTCTTTTTATCTAGGATACCAATGTTCTGCAGGTGAAAGCCGATCACATAATATAGATGAGCATGAAGTTGTTTTATTTCCTTGGAATAAAGAAGAACTTCCTGAAGCAAAGACAATACTGGATGAAATCTTCCACTTTCACTCTGAAATACTAGAAGAATACGTAGTAGAGAATAGTAATGAGGGGACATGGAAAAATGATAAGTAGTGTTTACAACATGAGCGGCCGTGTTGTATCGGCAGATACAATCGCAAGCCGAAGGCGCGCGATTGTATCGCCGATACAACACGGACGCGAATGTTGTAAACTACTTAAAAAATGTCTAGGTTAGCTCTTTCATATTTTACCAAAATTTTTAAGATTAAAATAAATTTTGCCGTAAAATTACAAGTTAAAACTTATGCAAATCAGGATATACAACACTAGTGTTGTATCAGATTTACAACACTCGTCATGGTCATGATTTCTTTTGAAAATGTCTCATTAATTATTCATGAATTTTTTAAGTTGTATTATCACTTGCCTAAGGTGACCCAGTTAGTAATAAAGCACCACAGCCACGATTTGAAAGAAAAGCCTTGTTTGAATCAGATATTTGGTTTTGGGCATTATAACCCAATATTTGGGAGAAGCCAAAAAAAGGTTGACCAGTTTTATTTCTGGTTGCAAAGCATTATGGTTCCCACAATCACTATTTTTGCTGGGAAAGGAAAGTTGAATTCTGTGGCTGTATTTTGCTTGACAAAACTTGCCCCTGGATGGGTGGGTGGGGCACTTACTGGAGTCACTTATAGGTAAGTCTCTTGTAACCAAGTCTACTGTTATAACTCACTGCCTGAATGGGTAACTTGCACTAAGAGGTCACATGACCCGATGACACCCAACCTTGTTTCCAAAAAAGGAAACAAGGTTGAATGTCACCTTAAATCACTTAGCAGTATCTCACCTCCAAATTTATTGACCGGAATGATACTACTACTTATAGCCTGAGAAATTAAGAAAACAATTTAACAGTTCTGCAGCCGCATACTGAACACTTTAAAAGAAGTTCTAGCGGAGCGGTACTGTGGAATAATTTGCCACTAAAAATAAGTTGAGCATGGTCTCTTACAAGCTTTAAATCTCAAATACGTTGTCACTCATTTTGAAACAATTAATATTATTATTGCACAGCGCCCTGGTAGAGCAGGTTTTTATTTTAACTTCTTTCATTCCTTTTCTTCTATTATTGTATTTAATTGTAGGCATAGATTAGCTTTAGTGTATTTAATATTTCCTTGTAAATATATATAATTTATTATGATTATTATTATTATTTATTCCTGAAGGACCCATCGTGGGTAAATAAAGTTATCTTATCTTATCTTATCTTATCTTAGCTCTCAGATAAAAGCCCCAGAAGAAAAAGAGCACCTCCATATTAGTAAAAGTGCAGCTTGCAATGTTTATGACAGGAGAATTGATGGTAATGGCACAAGCTTCCCATCTAACAAATTGTCCTGCAATTTTTCCTGTGTTGTGTATATTATGTGGCAACTTTGCACTTTTATCAATATCAAGGTGCTCTTTCCGTTTCTTGGAGGGTCCTGAAGGGGGATCCGAATCCCATTTCCCAGTTTATATTTGGACCAAATCCCAGTAAAATCACATAATCCCATCAGTTTTCCTCAACTTTTCAATCCCATTCCCACTTTCTATTGTTCTTTTATTTGTAAATCACAGTCCCAGTGCATCCAATCCCATTTTCCCAGTCAAAAATAAGGCCAATCCCAGCTCCCATTTTACCCCTTCAGGACCCTCTTCTTTGGCTCAGTTTTGCAAAGCTATTTAATTTAAGGGAGATATAGGTCACGTGACCTCTTAGTATACAAGTGGCCTGGTGCTTGATAATTATTCTGAATGACCTTTTTATAACTTGTAATATACTGGAAATTAGTGTTCATTTAATAAACAAACTCCGAGCGAATCAAAACTGTAAATTTCTTATTATTTTAATTGTACATGTGTATATTTTTGAAAATAAAGCTATTCACTCCCGGGTAAAATAAAGTATCGGGATGCTGGTCGGAAATCAAATAAAAACCCTTAAAGATATCGGAAATTTTAAAGATGGGCGTGGTTTTGCGGATTTTTAACCCCTAAACGATACCACACATAAAAAAAACAAATTAGTAATATTTATAATATTGCTTGGCTGAGTGGGCAACGTTCGTACATCGTACCTTAAAGATACCAAACTAACTGGTGAGATTCTAAATTTCAATTTCGGTACCCTAACTGAGAGACAAAGTCGTCTAAAAGATACGACGAGCATGGGGGTAAGAGGGAGGGGGGACGAATCAAGTTTCACTGAAAATATTTAAAATGACCATTTCACGTTTTCAGAAAAGTCAAAAATTAGTGGTTCATCATATAATAATTTACACCAGTTTTTCAAAAAAGTATTTGTTTGACAAACGCTTACCTTCCCTACCCCAACCAAGTACCAAGTAAAGTCCTGGCATCGTTCTCGGGGATGCAAAACAAATCGACAAAGAAGTAGCCTGCGTGGTGGCTCTTGGGGAGGGGATCTGTGTTTTTCTTAACAAAAGTTGCCCCTGATCCTGAGGGACAAAGTGCTGAGGCAATATTCGCACGAAAAAGTGGGCGGGAGGGTGGGGGGACAAAAAATATTCGAGTAAACTTTCTCAACGCCATAGGATTACTTCCCCGTAACATCCATTTTCCCCTTTCATCATACTATCCGGTTTGATGTTGTTCGTCTCGCCAGTTTGGATAACTAAGCATGAGCTAATACCACGTTGCATTGTTTATATAGTCTTGCATATCATTAATCATCTCCCTTGGGAGTAGATGGCCAGTGGGAATAGGGATATTTGTCGCTTATTCCTCTATCAGTCAAAACGAAAAAATCGACTCAACTAGCGCTCTTTATATGTATACAAAATTTTCAGCCCAAGTGCTTTCACATGAATATGAGGATAGTGATGAACATGATCAGCTGGTCAATTGAGAAATTGTTGATTAATTTAATTCTTTTGTTTTGGACTGACTTTTATCTTACGACCCTCTTCCGCTAGCCTGCTGCGTTACATCCGGAATTTTCTTCCCGCGTGACACTATAACACTGCGCGACAAATGTACTATCCCATAGGACCGCTGACACCATCAGTATCGGTATCTGTGTCAGATATCTCGCTAATTAAAGTTACTGTTTGCTGGTGAGAGCAGATTCCAAAGTTATTGCCATTATTGGCTATAGGACAAGTAAGGATCATCAATGACATTGAGGCATAAATTTGAACTGCTGTCAGTAAAATTAAAGCTGTATTATTTATGCTATTGTTAATGTTTTTTCAGAAACAAAATGGCTTCCTCAAGCACGAAGGATGAGCATTGCACTTTGAAAGATGGCAAGATACTTGAAGATTTCCACTGCTTGCTAAACCAGGTTGATGAAAAGTCAGACAAGTTTTATGTCCTTCAACTGCTGCAAAACAGCAAGGGATATTTTGTGTGGACACGATGGGGACGTAACGTGAGTAACCAGTTATGTAGTAAAAAAACATGGTAGTAAAAAACATGGTCATAAGCCATGAGGCCCGGGGGGGGGGGGGGGGGGGGTTATTTCATATTGCATAAAATTTGTCATTGCAACCCCCAAAAAATACTCAAACCTGAAATTTTACACCCAAAAACATACATGGCATGCAAATTTCAAACCCAAAAAATTACAAGACTGTATGTTTCTTTTCGGAACTCACGCCTTACTGAACATTTTCTGATACACGGATCAAAACAAAAATTGAACTCAGAGATGTGGTCACCCAAAAAAATACCAAGAACCAAAATTGTCAACCCAAAAAAATACGTCGGGCCTCCCCGTCATGTTACCCCCTGAGTACATCCCCTGGGCCATGAGGGTCCTGAAGGGGTAAAATAGGAACTGGGATTGGCCTTATTTTTGAAAATGAAAATGGGATTGGATGCACTGGGACTGGGATTTACAAATAAAAGAACAATAGAAAATGGGAATGGGATTGAAAACTTCAGCAAAACAGATGGGATTGTGTGATTTTTGACTGGGATTTGGTCCAAATATATACTGGGAAATGGGATTCGGACCCCCCTTCAGGACCCTCAGCCATGAGTTTGGAATACTCGGGTGATGAAAGGAGCGTACCCCGGGTAAGGGGTGGAGGGAGGGGGAGGGGGGACTCCCTTTGTCCAAGTGGTAGGGGTGGTCAACAGAGGTGCATGATGGTAGGGATGATGATGATGATGAAATATGATGAAATATTGACGATGCGGATAATAAAGATGTATGATCGTAATATTAATGATGATGGTAATGATGATAACACTGGCACAATATCCATTCGCATAGGGTACAAATAAATAAATAAACTAGAAATTTAATAACAATATTAATGATGATGGTAAAGATGATATTGCTGACAGTATTCATTCTATTCCATAGGGTACAAAAGGGCAAAGTAAACTAGAAGGTCCTGTTGAAAAGTTAGCTGCCATCAAAAATTTCAAGCAAAAGTTTCAAGACAAAACAAAGAACAAGTGGGATGATACAAATGGTTTCAAACCAGTAAAAGGGAAATATACATTGGTGGTGGACACTGCTCAATCAACATCAAATAGTGCAAGTTCCTCAAGCACGAAGGATGAACATTGCACTTTGAAAGATGGCAAGATACTTGAAGATTTCCACTGCTTGATGAACCAGGTTGATGAAAAGTCAGACAAGTTTTATGTCCTTCAACTGCTGCAAAACAGCAAGGGATATTTTGTATGGACACGGTGGGGACGTAACGTGAGTATATAGTATACTGAAACATGGCCGTCATAAGCCAGGAGCGTGGAGTACTCAGGGGTGAAGGTGTTGTGTATATGCTTATATTGTATCTCTTAGGGGTAAAAAATCTTATTGGGTATTAAATTTGAATTTTATAATTTCGCTATTCCTTGGTATCTTGTAACGGGAGTGCGAATCAAACAACTCTAACTACAAAATGTTTATCATACTACACATCAGTCAAACTTTTTGCGGTGATATAGTTGTTTCTGAGTTGTTCCACAAATAATAAACCAATTTCTTGAAATATTTCTAGGTGACCACGGTTTTTTCGATTCGCACTGTAATCAAGCAAGAAAAGTTAATAACTAACAGTGTTTGTGTGTGTGAGTTTGGGAGGGGGTGGGGATGGGACAACTTACAAAATCTTATTCGTACCACCAAACATCACCTATGTTATCTATTGATTCCATGCTAGACTTCAAGGTTTATGGAGACTAGGACATCCTGCATGGTTTCTAGCTTGTACGATTTTATCTGCTGTTGTTCTCTCTACATCACTATAAAGTATTCGCCCAAGGACACAACCAGGCACAACCCAGGCCTAGAATTGAACCCGAACCATAAGGCCCAGAATCCAATCCATGCATGAACCTGATAATATGAATGATGATGGTAATGATGATAACGCCGACACTTACAATGTTCATTCTCATAGGGTACAAAAGGGCAAAATAAACTAGAAGGTCCTGTTGAAAAGTTAGCTGCCATCAAAAATTTCAAGAACAAGTTTCAAGACAAGACAAAGAACAAGTGGGATGATACAAATGGTTTCAAACCAGTAAAAGGGAAATATACATTGGTGGTGGACACTGCTCAATCAACATCAGATAACGTAAGTTCTTTCACTTTTAGGCTATATAGCTGACAACTCTCATTGGATTTAGTGAAAAATGAAGGCACAGCATCCTTTCATCATCCAGTTGAGCTAGATCGGACTTCCCACACCCTAACCCTCCAACCACTTCTATCCTGCATTGCCACGGGCAGTTCTTCTGGTAGGCAGCCCGTATCGTCCCATAATTGATCTATGAAAGTACTTGCAGAAAGACCAACAGAGGTGGTGCCGTGTTTGGACTGCCATAGTAAGAGATCGCTGGCCAATTCTTCTTTGCTGCGCCAGCAGTGGCCTGCAAACTGCAGTCTTCTCTCCCTGATGGTTATAGATATGGGAGGTATAGATCCGTATAGGTCTTTGTTGGTTAGATGGTCTTTCCTAGCCTGTGTTACGCGAACTACACGATTATATATACTAGATGCTGATCGGCTTTCGATGATGCTCTTTCTTACACGAACTCTCATTGGACAATTCAACATAACCAGAAGTATTGAATTGTCCATTGAGAGTTTGTGTAAGAAAGAGCATCATCGAAAGCCAATCAGCATCTAGTATATATAATCGTGTAGTTCACTGGGGGCCAGAACACGGTTCGTTGCTCTGATTCACAGACGGACTTTCGAGAGAAAAATTCCGGCTGTAACACAGGCTAGGTCTTTCCAGGAGCATTCAGGGCTGAATTCACCATCCTTTAGTTGTTATAAATAAGATTTATTATGAACAATCAGTGTATTTGCACTCATTTTTAGAGGTTTTCAAGCAGTGTAAAATGTTCACATGAAGTCAAATGAGCTCACAATTCAAGTACAGGTCACTATAACAATAGCCTTATTGTCTACTTCATTCACAGAGTCAGCAAAAGAAAGCAAATTTATTGGCTGGTTTGGAAGCTGAGGTACGTAATAATGTTGAAAATACCATCAAGGAATCCATTATCTATGCAATTTGTAATATATTATTAATACTTTCCCTGAATTTAATATGAAACTAAAGAATCATGTTATTAGGCTGAAGTAGATAAAATACTCTGCATACATGTATAGATTCATCCTCTCCAGCCTCAAATCAGTCATGTGAATTCTGTAAACATCTAGTATTGTATGCTTTGTGTTGTAGAAACCAAGTTTTCCAGATACAGTTGTGTCAGGGATTAATTTATATGCAGATGTGTTGTATCAGATCATGATCCACCTTTCCACTAAAGATGTTCTTAAGTGTATGCAAGTTTGCACATTTTGGAAGGTATCTATATATTATTGACACTAAATGTACTACCAGTTTATAGTTCTTCATTGCACAGGCTTAGCCTCCAAAACATACCATATTTACTTAAATTAGCGCTGCCCCAAAATAAGTGCCTCGTTCAAATAAGCACTATCTGAAATCTTCACTTTTGGGACTGTATAAATATATTTATTCGCACATGGTTTTCATACACGAAGTAACTCTTGGTACCAGGACCGCTCTTACAAATTATGCAAATCATTCAACATAGATTAAGCAAATTACAAAGGAATCAATGCACTTAAAATCAGTTCGGAACACCATCCTCAAATAAGCGCTTTTTCTACAAGGAATGCAAACATGAACAAACAATATACTTGTAGCTTCAGGTTTTATCTCAGCTGCTCTTCGACTAATTTACCTACTGGATGTGCACACACTGGTCTATTTCATTACAATACACTCTTACCACACACAAGTTTAGACTTCTGCACTGGCAATAGTCAGCAATCACCTCAAACCACCACCACACAAAAGTCTAGAACTAGCTTGCTTTTATACTTGCTTTTATACTAACATTAGACAAATAATTATTGTGATATGCAATCGCAACTCACCACCACATGTACACACAAGTCTACATTTCTACACTCAGGCAGTTAATAGCCATCCATCACAATGTACCATGCACCACCACACAAAAGTGTAAATTAAAGTAGCTTCCTTTTTGCCTGGGAAAACAGATGTTCTAAAGCTCCTCCTCCTTCCCCCACAAAACTAACTGCTTTTATTCTTACATTAGACTAATTGTGGCTTCTTGTGTTAACATAATCTTGTGTACTGATTTCTTATTCTACAGACAGTACTCTCTGAAAAGTATTTCTGGAAAAAGTACATATACCATCACTTTGATTTGACGTTGAAGACTAGTTTTGATAGTAATTATGCAAGTGGACCAATTGCTGAGTGGTCTAATCCAGAAGAATGGTAACTAATGTAGTACATAAATACACTATATATCTAATGAGATTGCAAAACACAAAATACCACCATTCGACAAGTAATAGATCAAAAACGAGTGCGAGTGTTGAATCGTTTCTTGGTGTTTGGTTCCCCTGATCAAACACGAAGCACAAGATTTTGATCTGACTTCTCATTCCCATTATAATTCATTTGTTTTTGAATCTCATGAAGCAAAACATAATAAATTTATACAGTGTCTTGATCAGTGTCTTGATCAGAATGTGTTTGAAAAGAATTAATGAACAATACCATGCTCAAATTTTACGTTTGTCTCTGACCATAGACCATAGTCCCCTCTATTAAAGTGCACCTGACGCCCTTCATGATATTTTGCGAATCTGTTGTACATGAGGTGTATAATAAGTGTACTTAATTTTTCTTGATGTCGACCTCTCCTTTCTGAGATATAAATATTTGAAATCTGAACCTCATTAAATATACAAAAGTTCTCTGGAAATAATTTTAGCAATTTTTTAAAGCTCAATATCTGTATTACTAATATTCACACTACCGGCATTTACATTTTTAATACTTAACAAAAACAAGCTTGCTGTCAGCTTTGAAACAAAACTTTAACAATGGAGATGACGTCACCTCATTTGCATTTTCAGATTTCAAATGTTCATATCTCAAAAAGGAGAGGTTGACATCAAGAAATATTAAGTACAATTATTATACACCTCATGTACAACAGATTTGCAAAATATCATGAAGGGCGTCAGGTGCACTTTAACTACGCTCTGACTTAAAAAACTTTAGAAGAATAGACGTTTCAGAATACCATGGTTATTTGATGAAAGTTGGTTTTTGCCACAAGTGCATAGCACATCTTGCAGGACTATATCATCATTACAACTAAATATTGTGTTTCCTTCTAAAGGCATTGCTATTATGAAGATGAAGACGACAAATATGTGATGAGACCTTTTCCGTCAATGTGGGAATGTGATGTGGTCCACCCTTCAGGATTGGATCCAATGGCAGGAGACGTGAAAAGTTTACAAGGTTTTAGTCGATCACTGGAGATACTTGCTTACATGAAGAAAGGAATAAAGAAGTTTGATCTTAGTTGTGGTAATACTTACAGATTGTAAAATAGTTTAATGATGATGGCCATGGCGATGGTGATGGTTATGGTGATGGTAGAGATGATGATTAGCATGATATGTATTGTGATAATGATGGCAGTGCACTGCAAAAACGGCTGAGTAGATACACCTCACTATATATTTGAGTTAATCATGCATTCAGGATGACACTTTATAGTGAGTTAACCCAACCAATATACTCTATAGACAAAATAGTTAGTAAACTCAACTCTAGAGTGAGTAAAAGTGAAGTTAAACTCAATATATTGAGTATATTGTACTCAATGGCCATCTACATTTATGTTTACTCTTAATAATGAGTTGGGTTAACTCACTATAAAGTGTCATCCTGAATGCATGATTAACTCAATATAGTGAGGTGTATCTACTCAGCCGTTTTTGCAGTGTGGCGATAATGATGTTAATAGCAATTATGATTGGATAATCCAAAGATTGTAATATTTATTGTAGATATTGATCTTTTTTTCTTCAAGGAAGAGAATGTTCCGGCAGTGAAGGAGAACATGATATTGGTTATGTTTTATTTCCTTGGAATGAAGAAAAACTTCCTGAAGCAAGAATAATCCTGGATGAAATCTTCCACTTTCACCCCGAAATACTAGAAGGATACTCAGAGGGCAGCGATGAAGAAATATGGAAAAATGACAAACTGTATTATCACTTGCCTAATGAGAACGACGAAGACGACGAAGAGGAAGAACACGATGTGGAGGAAAAGCCATGTTTGAATCGGATCCTTGGTTTTGGGTGGTCATATGACGGGGAAAATCCACAGCAGGTTGACCAGTTTTATTCCTGGTTGCAAAGTATTATGGTGCCCACGATCACTGTTTACGCTGGGTCTGATAAGCTCAATCCTGTAGGTGTGTTCTTCTTGACAAAACTTGCCCCTGGATGGGTGGGTG
>OX459109.1:11941565-12054065 GCA_949775045.1 Metridium senile
AAAGGAAAGAACGAAAGGAAATTTTACAGTAAAAGTTCAAGTTGCGACAATTCAAAATTCGCAGACTTTCAAAACTAGTAAGGTTGTGTCTTATATTGTGTCTTGGTTGGATAACACTAACTGCTAGGTGGAACTTTAATAAATGTCTTACTGTTTTTAAATGTTTAAATGGATTTTGTCCTTCTTATTTATCTAAAATATTTACTCTGAATTCTGATGTACATAGCTATAATACTCGTTGTAAAAATAATATTCATATGACTAAAGTTTCTTCTAGATCTGGCCTTCGCTCGTTTTTCCTTTTCTGCAGCTAAACTTTTAACTCCCTTAGTGAAAATGTAAAAAATCAACTACTGTTAAAGCTTTTAAAAATTCTTATTGGACAAATATTTGAGATAATTTTAATTTTTTTATTTGTATTCTATCGTATATATTTTATAAGAACATAGTTTTATAGTCTAAGAGTAATTTAATTATTTATTTATTAATTTTATTTATAACGCACAAGCTACAATGTAAATAAGGTTTTCTCTTTTTGTATTCTGTGTTGAATAAAGTTTATTATTATTATTATTTATTATTACAGTAATAACTACTATTGTAGCCCATATCATAAAATGTTTTAATAATACAAGTGCAATGAGATGACGTCCACCCAGCCAGTTGCCCAATTTTCAAACTCTACTAAAACATTTATCTTTTGTAATATAAATCCTGTATATTAAAAACTGGCATGTAACACTAAAGAAATTGGATGTTTTAAATGTATCCTTGGGCATTTTTAAATTTTATACCTTTACTTCTCTGGAATGACAGTCGATATGCAGTAATGTTGGCACCATGTTATTATACCCTAGATGCAGAAGTGATTTGGAAAATAAACTTTGACTTGCATGATTATATACACATATATATGTAGTTGTGACTGCAAGTTAATATCAGCTGAACATATTTGTTTCCAACAGAGATGTTGGATTCTAAATATATCATGTTTGAATTACAGTTAATTTTCATCTTGCCATTTGATATTTCATTGGGGGTGGGATTTTAAGTTTGCTCTATATTTTTTTTCCAGCCCCTTCACAACATTTAATAAAAAAAATATTTAAAAAAATATTTTAATATTAGTAAGTTGTTTAAAAACAATCCATCTAAAACAGAAAACATGTGACACTAATTGTACTTGATTACACCACCTTTTTACTTCTATAGTTTTACCTAAGCTTACTTATGGGCTCAGTGTATATGCTGCTTCCAAACCTGAGCTATAACTACAGTACAAAATTTTATCAGCCGTTGTTACAAGATAAAATACATTTCATATTTTATAGATATTTTTAATTTATAAGATAAACCAGACCGTTCTATTTTTCATAAACCTTGTAATATTAGCCATCCTCTACACAGTTTTTTACACATTCTAGAACATCTCCCATTATCTCCCATACACAACATGTGGAGGTGATTTCCAAACTTACCTACCAGAGGTCATGAACACTTTGTTTGAGCTAAATGAGAGTTTGCATGTATATATTAGGAATATAAACAGTTCTAAAAACATCAACACTTTTTTATTCAGACAATTGAGTCTGTGTACAAAATGAAGCAAATAAGGTACTTGGCTTATTTTTCTAGTAATCTTCACTTGAGGCTCAACTGGTGATTGCATGAAAATTTGAAAACATTACCAGTTGTTTAATTTTAGACTATTGGAAACACATTGCATTCCTTGTCAAACATGCAAACTAATATTTAGCCAGAATAATAATCTGTGTAGATGTCTCAATAAATGTTGACACTACTGAAAAAGTAAATACTACTGAGCATAATATGCCTGAAAGCCCAATCAATGGATCAACAAATAACATGCTCTTTTGGGCAAAAGCTGCTGCCATAAATGAGTTATGATATCCTCCAGCTCTAGAAGTCTTCTACGTACTCATTCCTTTTGTGTTCAAAGTAAAACCAATTTGATCTGTTCACATGAATTGATGTTGCTACAATGCCTGACCCTGTCAACAAAAAATCAGATAAATATTTTGATTATAAAGATGACTGTTTCATGAATGAATTTCTATGGGATATCATTATAAAACATTATTATATCAGCTAGGATACACTTGTAAACACTACGCTCGCCTATTTGTGTAGTAGTGATTCTCTAAAGTACCCTTTAGTGGTTGCACTAATAAAAAGATTGTATTAATTAGTTTAATAATAATGGTATCCTCTAAAGGGTATGATGATACATATTGCATAGTACCCTTTAGCAGTTCAATGAAGAAATAAAGATATTATATTAATTTAATAGTGATTATATCCTCTAAAGAATATGACACACATAGTACCCTTTATAGGGTGAAGTAATAAAGAGAATGTATAAGTTATATCCTCTAAAGGGTATGACACACATAGTACCCTTTATAGGGTGAAGTAATAAAGAGAATGTAACTATACAGTAAGATATATAAACCTCTAAAGGGTATGACACACATAATACCCTTTAGAGGGTGAAGTAATAAAGAGAATGTATAAGTTAAATCCTCTAAAGGGTATGACACAGTAATAAAAGTAATAAAAAGAATGTATAACTTGAGTTATATCCCCTAAAGGGTAGTACCCTTGATAGGGTGAAGTAATATAAAAGAGAATGTACAGTAAGTTATAACCTCTAAAGGGTATTACACACATAGTACCCTTTAGAGGGTGAAATAAAGAGAATTTATTAGTTATATCCTCTAAAGGGTATGACAAACATGCTCTATAGTACTCTTTAGCGGTTCAATGAAGTAAAAATTTTATATATCCTCTAAGTATATAACGGTTGTAGAAGTAATGAAACAATTGTATTATTAGTTTAGTTCTTTCTCTAGAAATTTCAAATAGAAGCACATCTTTAACTTAAGTTTGTTGTGTGTTGTTTTACCTTGATTCAGCAAGCAAATTATCCGTATTTGACATCATTATATTGGCAAAAGAATTCCTCCGCATTCACCTAGAAAGACGGCCATGTTTTATTTCCCGAAGGTTTTCGTCGGCACAATCGTCGGTATCTCCGACGAACCGAATGGAAATACTCGATTCCAGTCTTTCGCGAAATAGCCTCTAAAGGGTATGATCTAGGCACAACCAACACAGAGGGACTGGAATCGTTTGGAAAACAGCAGGAGCCGGAGCTCGAGAGTTTAATCTGGTCGATAACTCAAAAGTAAGAGTAATAATTTGCGTTATCTGTGGTAACTGAAGTAATTTAGTCATTTATTTTGTATTTTAAATAATTTTTAAGGCAGTTTAGGCGTTGTTCCCGGTAGACGTGAATAATCAACATGATGTTTACGGACAGTCGATATTAAAATCCATCCATCGAGGATCAATCGAAAGTCACAAGTAGTTTGTCCATTAATTACATCAATTGAAGACTCCATGTTAAGACATTATACATCTGAACCTCTCGATTTCAGTACTAGTTTTAATTATTGGTCAAAATTTGTACATTGAAATATTCTTCAAAAACTCATTAATAATTCATGAGAAATTTTCAAAAGAAATCGTAACCGTAACGAGTGTTTTAACTGAAGTTATAGATTCACTCTAATTTACATAAACTTTAACCTTAATTTTCTCTAATAAACTTTCACAAATCCTTGATTTTTTGAAGTCGTTCAATAAACTCGCAGATCGTGTTTTATCAGGTTTAACACCACTTGGCTTCGCCGCGTGGTTTTAAATCCTGATAAAACACTCCTGCTCGTTTATTAAGCATTACATAAAGGAAGTCGAGACTTCCCGCAGCCATTTTTAGTATCGTCACGCAACGCTTCTGTCCACACAAGAGAATCGTTGCGTGACCACACTAAAACCGGTCCGAGACTGAAAAATTGTGTGCTTTCCTCTTTGTGTATTATTGCCAAGGTATATGTGAATTATAGCTCATGATGACAATGACATAGTCAATAAGGATATAGTGGTAGTCGTGATAATGATAATATTTGAGGATGATGACAGTATGATGATGATAATAATAATGACATGATAGTGATGGAAATGATTATAAAGATAAGGGATGATGATGACAATGAAGATATTGATAATCGTAATAATGATAATTGACATGACATGATAGTGATGAAAATAATTATAAAGAGAAGGGATGATGATGATGACAATGAAGATATTGATATAATCGTAATAATGATAATTGAGGATGATGACAGTATGATGATAATAATAATAATCATGACATGATAGTGATGAAAATAATTATAAAGAGAAGGGATGATGATGATGATAATGAAGATATTGATAATCGTAATAATGATAATTGAGGATGATGACAGTATGATGATAATAATAATAATCATGACATGATAGTGATGAAAATAATTATAAAGAGAAGGGATGATGATGATGACAATGAAGATATTGATAATCGTAATAATGATAATTGAGGATGATGACAGTATGATGATGATAATAATAATAATTATGACATGATAGTGATGAAAATAATTATAAAGAGAAGGGATGATGATGATGACAATGAAGATATTGATAATCGTAATAATGATAATTGAGGATGATGACAGTATGATGATAATAATAATAATCATGACATGATAGTGATGAAAATAATTATAAAGAGAAGGGATGATGATGATGACAATGAAGATATTGATAATCGTAATAATGATAATTGAGGATGATGACAGTATGATGATAATAATAATAATCATGACATGATAGTGATGAAAATAATTATAAAGAGAAGGGATGATGATGATGACAATGAAGATATTGATAATCGTAATAATGATAATTGAGGATGATGACAGTATGATGATAATAATAATAATCATGACATGATAGTGATGAAAATAATTATAAAGAGAAGGGATGATGATGATGACAATGAAGATATTGATAATCGTAATAATGATAATTGAGGATGATGACAGTATGATGATAATAATAATAATCATGACATGATAGTGATGAAAATAATTATAAAGAGAAGGGATGATGATGATGACAATGAAGATATTGATAATCGTAATAATGATAATTGAGGATGATGACAGTATGATGATAATAATAATAATCATGACATGATAGTGATGAAAATAATTATAAAGAGAAGGGATGATGATGATGACAATGAAGATATTGATAATCGTAATAATGATAATTGAGGATGATGACAGTATGATGATAATAATAATAATCATGACATGATAGTGATGAAAATAATTATAAAGAGAAGGGATGATGATGATGACAATGAAGATATTGATAATCGTAATAATGATAATTGAGGATGATGACAGTATGATGATAATAATAATAATCATGACATGATAGTGATGAAAATAATTATAAAGAGAAGGGATGATGATGATGACAATGAAGATATTGATAATCGTAATAATGATAATTGAGGATGATGACAGTATGATGATGGTAATAACAATTATGACATGATAGTGATGAAAATAATTATAAAGAGAAGGGATGATGATGATGACAATGAAGATATTGATAATCGTAATAATGATAATTGAGGATGATGACAGTATGATGATGCAGGAGCCCAATTTACCCTAATGATGGCATTATGATAGTGATGAAAATAATTATAAAGATATCATAAGTGATGATGATGATGACAAGATATTGATAATCGTAATAATGATAATTGAGGATGATGACAGTATGATGATGATAATGATGACATGATAATGATGACATGATAATGATAAAGATAAAAATAGTGATAATGATTAATGCTGATGATGATAACTTAGTGATCACATTCTTACAGCTTCCAGGAAAATCTTCCAAGAAAAACAAACCAATAATAAGTGGGATTAGAGGAATAGTTTCAAACCAGTAATAGGAAACGTACATTTGTGATGGACACTGCTCAATCAACAGCAGAAAATGTAAGTTATAAACAATTGTTTGGAAATACTTTTTTTCCAACCAATTCTAAACAATGTTTTGATATGGTACTGACTGTCTCTTGTGTGCTTTCTTTTACAGGAATCAGGTTTATATAAGATAATGATCCACCTTTCCACTAAAGATATTCTTAGATGTATGCAAGTTTGTAGATTGTGGAAGGTACGTATCCAGCTGCTACTCGATCATCATAACCCCCAGGGAGTAAAAACCAGCAATTTGGTATCTTTTAGTGTATTAAAATTTAAATTTAGAAATTCTTTTAGGGTAGCTTATATTGAAAAAGGTAAATCCCATCACTTGATATGCATGCATGCATTACCTGCATTTTTTGCTTTATTTTTAAGCATATTAAGGTATCTCTTTGCAGCTAAAAACGCCTGTGCCACACCCTTTTTGATGGACTTCTGATGTGAATACCTGATTCTTTTACCCCTGAGTTCCCTCCAGGGTATACGTACAATGAGATATACACAGTTTTCTTTGTGTGTGAGTTTGTTTTTATTGTCTGTAGTACAGTGTGTTTTCAGATAAGTGTACTGGTTGACCCCCTCAACCCACCTCAACCCCCTCCCTTCCCCCTCCTCCCGTATCACTAATTCAAATATGTTTATTTCTTTGTGCAAACATTACGATCACCTCTTGAAGTGATAACATCTTCTGTAGACAGTGCTCTCTGAGAAGTCTTTCTGGATAAACCACCTATGCCGTTACTATGATTTTACATTGAAGACAAATATTGGTGAAACTTATGACAATCCAGTGATTGATGAGTGGTCTAACCCAGATAGATGGTAATATTTTATAATAATTCAATATATCTTGAAATATATAGAACTATTGTTGTCATAATTAAAATTGACAATGAGAGAGATCTGTTGAACCTTAGACTTCTAGAGGCTTTCTATCCCGGGGGGGGGGGGGGGGGTACTTGGCCCGGTTTCTGACGGGGACGTTCCGCTGGTACCTCTAAACCCTGACCCTATTTAAGACAGCAGAATCCTAAAAATACGTACCCTACTCAAGACAAATTAGTAAAAAGTAGACCCTATCAAAGACTCAAGGTGGAAATTGTATACCCTATGTAAGACATTCCATATAATAATGCTAGACTATCATAAATGAAATGTGTGTGAAATATTCTGTAACATTTTATTCATAGTAAGCAAAGCATCAAGCATACATTCCCCACTTATATTTTCATTGTTAATGTTCGAATGTGTAAACAAATAGACAGTTGTAGGGATGGTTATTTCTTTCCTTGTCAGTCATTAAACTGCTTAAAGATCAAACACCACTTCACGGACAATATATTCAATGGGTTTATATTCATGAATGAGATGTTAACATAGCCATGTAGTGGTCCCATAGAGATGTCAATATCCCATTGTTATTCATTTGACACATATTGACACCCTGTGTCAGGGACCGCGGAGCGTGATTTTCGTTGGGGGGGCAAGCGACTGCCGAAGGCAGGAGCTTATAGGGGGTCCGGGGGCATTCTTAAGAAAATTCAAAATGGCGGAAAAATTATTGGGGGGGCTACAGCCCCCCAGCCCCCCCTGCTCCGCGGTCCCTGGTGTAAGACATAGTAAATTTAGAAAGTGTGACCCTATTTAAGACAAATTAGGCTAAATTGTATACCCTGTGAACAAGATCTCCTTTTTTTTTAACCTTTACGGTTGATCAACTATAAGCATACTTCCAACATGTAAATTTAACTATCATTTAGTCTCTGATGATGCTGTTGACGGCGAAAGCTCAGACTCTTAATAAAATACATTCGTAGTAGCAAGGCCTCATTCGAACCCATCCTAAAATTAGTATTATTACAAATAAATATATATATATATATATATATATATATATATATATATATATATATATATATATATATATAGTCCACACAACATTATAGGTACAGTATATGCTACTATAAAAATAGGGATTAATTATCCCATTAATGTACTAGCTTTTTTATCATTATTTTTTATTGTCTTTTATCATTATCACAACTTAAGCATCATGTTTTAATTCCTCTGAAGGTTTTGCTATTACAAAAATATGGAAGACCCATATGTGATGAGACCTTTCCCTTCAATATGGGAATGTGATGTGGTCCACCCTTCAGGTCTGGATCCAATGGCAGGAGACTTGAAAAGTTTACAAGGTTTCAGTCGATCACTGGAGATACTTTCTTACATGAAAAAAGGAATAAAGAAGTTTGGTCTTCTTTGTGGTAATATACCCCGGGTATAGGTAGGGTGATAGTGGTAGGGTGATAGGAGTACCTTTTTAGGGTAAAAATATTAATTCCTGTACATACCTTTTAGGGTCCTTTTAGAGTTTATAGTTACATAACATGATTTCGGCCTGTAAGGGTCATTTTTACATTTGTTTTGTTGCTTTGTTGGGGTAGAAATCGACAATTTGGCTTTATCAGTGCGCACCTTTAAGGGGTCATTTTCAAAATCTCCGCTGATTCACCCCTAACACTTGGACAAAGGGAGTACCCCCCGGGTAATATACCTACAGTTAAATTGTGAAATAATAAAATGATGATTATGATGGTGATCAGGTGTAATGCATGGTGATGGTGCATGATAGTGAAGGTTGTGATGATGGTGGTGATGGTAATAATTGATAGTCATAGTGAAGATGTATGGTGGTGGTGATGGTAATTGATTAGTCATAGTGAATATGTATGGTGGCGGTGATGGTAATGGTGACAGTATTTGTCAATGGTGGTGATGGAAGGTCATATTGATATTGATGAAGATGATAACGATAATTAATGATAATGATGATAACGATATTGGTAATATTATTGATCCCTAATTATCCTAGTCAGAAATCTACTGATGTTGGTATCAGTGATGATAATGATGATGATGATATGACTTGATTGTATATTAATTATATGGTGTTTAATGATGTGATTATTATGATAGTATATTCATCTTCTTTTTGTCTAGGAAACGAATGTTCTGTAGATGAAGGAGCTCATGATATTGAAGTTGTTTTGTTTCCTTGGAATGAAGAAGAACTTCCTGAAGCAAAGACAATACTGGATGAAATCTTCCACTTTCACCCTGAAATACTAGAAGAATACGTAGTTGAGAATAGTAATGAAGGAACATGGAGAAATGATAAGTTATATTATCACTTGCCCAAGGTGAGCAACTACTATGAGGATCACAGCCACGAATCGGATTGTTTGAATCGGATCTTTGGTTTTGGGTTGAAATATGAGGAAGGTGAAGATAAGAGCCCACAAAAGGTTGACCAGTTTTATTCCTGGTTACAAAGTATTATGGTTCCCACGATCACTATTTTTGCTGGAGATGGGAAGTTTAATTCTGTGGCTGTTTTTAGCTTGACAAAACTTGCCCCTGGATGGGTGGGAGGGGCACTTACTGGAGTCATGTATACATAAGACTCTTAAGTTGTTACCAAGGCTAAATACTGTTATATAGCTCATGCCCTGGATCTGCCCTTGCTCGGCTGGATTAATTTCACAGTTTTCTTAGCAAACTAACTATTAACCTTTTTTTATTTTATAACTATTGTAATATACTGGGAATTATATAATGGTAATTAAATAGACAAACATCAATACCATTAATTTCTTATTATGAACTGAAAACAATATATGTCAGTTAATTAATTGATGCATGTATTAGCACTTAATCTTAACACAAGATTTACTATGCCACAACAATTGCGTTATATGCACAGCCTCAATAAAAGAGGGGGCATAAGGGGGGGGGGGGGGGGGCTGGGGTTGTATACCGCAAAAACCGCACAATCGCTAGAACAAAATTTCCTAAAAATGGCAACTGCAATATTTGTAAAACCACAAAATCATAAATATCTGAGAATAAAACTGCACCTAAAACAACTCAAATCTGCATCACCGCAAACCCTTGCCACAGGCAGCCCAGGCTCTTGACTTTTAATTTATAAAATTTAGCGACTTTTTCAACTTACAAAAAAATGAATTAATTAGCAAATTTTTAACTAATACTGGGTACATAGCTTAAAACTACAAATACATTGATATTTTGATATTGAAGCGATTTGTGCTGTAATTTACTATTTTTTAAAATACCCCCTCCCCCTACCTCCCCCCTACATAAAAAGTGCCCTGATGCCCCCTCATAAAATCATCCTCACAAAAAATTTCTGAGCAAACATACAAACTGTTTTTTCGGCCTAGAACTAAAATCCAAGAAGATATTTATTTTTATTTATATATGGATAATAGTGTTTTATCGGAAACTAAAACACTTTTCCATATTTTACTTCCTTATGCACTAGTCAAATGAAACCCCCATCCCTATGGTCCCGGGGCAAGGTTGGGGATCGAATGAGTTTTGAACGAAAATCTGTCCCCTGGGGGTGGTGCTTTTTATTGAAATTGACTCTAGGTTTTGTCCCCACCTGGAAACGAGTACTTTATTGATCTTGGGGTTCCTGTGGGTTTTTTTCCACGTGTATATGCAAAATGGCGGAAAGCAGGAAAACGGTGAGATCAGTTGTCAGACATATTGAAACATTGCTTTTACTATCTATGTATTGCCTTATTCTCTTTCTGCTTCAGTGAAATAATTTTAAATCTATAAAAAGTGATTGTTTAATAAAATATTTTTTGTCCATATAATAAAAAGAACATAAATGTACACGTTGGCTTGAAGATATGAATTTTATTTTCTCGTGTTAAAAAAAAAAACATTTTACTCGCTCGCTGCACTCGCTTGTAAAATATTGTTTTCACCACTCAAAAATAAAATTCATACCTTCGCGCCATCGTGTAATATTCTATTAATTCTTCAACATTTTTCTTCATTTACATGCTCTTCAAAAATTATTTGTTTAGACAAATTCTTACCCTCCCCATCCCCACCAAGTATAAATAATCGTTTATTTTTTTTGTTACTTGGGGGGCTGATGTCAGGACTACAAACGCTTAATTACTATTATTATTACTATATTTGAATTTATAGTTGATGATAATTTCAAAGGTTTATGATCATTGATGATAATGCTGATGACAAGATATTGATAATCATAATAATGATAATTGAGGATGATGACAGTGATGATGATGATGATGACATTATGATGATGATGAAAATAGTGATAATGCTGCATGATGACAATGAAGATAGTGATAATGATAATTGAGGGTGATGATGATAAAGATGAAAAAATGATAATGCTGATGATGATGATGATAATTTAATAATGACATTCTTACAGCTTCCAAGAACATTTTCCAAGAAAAAAATATAAGAATATTAAAGTGGGATTAGAGGAAAAGTTTAAAACCAGTAAAAAGGAAACATACATTTGTCATGGACACTGCTCAATCAACATCAGAAAATGTAAGTTAATGCTTGTTCCCTTGCAGGCTGTGAAAAACCTGTTTGATATACTTGTCTTTGATTAATGGAAATATTGCTTCTGTTCTTTGTTCTAAACATGTCATAGCTAGACCAATAACCATGTTTTCATGCATGCATGTTGGTACAAAATGAAGTTTTCTCATGTATATGTGCGGCTGCCTGGTCTGTCAAAAATGTTAATAAGGCCAAACAAAAAAATATGTGTGTTTCCTGTTGTGCGACCGACCCTAATTTTCTTACCGATTTTTGCCGACCCTATTATTTTTTTCCATTCCCGAATGTACCACAGGGTACCCATAAAAGCTTATTCATTTCGACAACGATTTGTTGAAGTTTATTTTTATAAATTCGTTTTAGAAATGGCGTCAACAACAAGTGTGCTGGCATTGAAATTTAGGAAATGCAACCACATGGAGGAGAAATGGATTTTTGCTGCTTTACCAAACACTAATATGTGCATAGATGTATTCCAGCAATATCACAAATTTAGTTATATCATTGAAAAAAAAAGAAATCCAACCTACCGACCCCAATTACATTTCTCATGCAACAGGAAACACACATATTTTTTTGTTTGGCCTAAGATAAGTGAATTTGCTGGACAGACCATGAATCATTTATATATTCAAGTTGTTGCTGGAGTAGATTAAAATATAGTAAAGATATAGAGGTATAGATTAATTCCCTCCCGCCTCAACATATGAATGAATTGTATCATGATCAATCATATGAATTCTGGATTAAAGTCTATTAATGTACATGTGATTTGTTTTGTAGAAACCAAGTTTTCCAGATACAGTTGTGTCAGGGATTAATTTACATGCAGATGTGTTGTATCAAATCATGATCCACCTTTCCACTAAAGATGTTCTTAGGTGTATGCAAGTTTGCACATTTTGGAAGGTAAAAACTTATTATTGACAACAGTTATACTACCAGTTCAGTGTTCTCCATTGCATAGCCTTAGCCTCGAAAGCATTATATGTGGATACACCTAATTCAAAAAAGGTTGACGGGGCAAACAGCGATTGGCGATTGGTGATTGGCGATTGCACGACCGAAAGGAGCTATGGGTAGTACGAATTCCTTCTTATTTGTTTCTAAATTACCCAAACAATGCCTCCACTGTTAAGCGAAACCTTCGAGACACCCATCTAAGGTCATCGTTGAACAGCGTTTGGGTAATTTTGAATAGAATAAGAAGAAATTCGTTTTACCCAAAGTTGCTTTCGGTCGTGCAATCGCCAATTACCAATCGCTAATTGCCGTTCGCCTCGTCAACCTTTTTTGAATTAGGTGTATATTGACTTCATGCAGCCCAATGCAGGGGCGGATCCAGCTAGGAATCAAAGACAGGGTGGGCTGGAAAACTTAGTCCTGAAAGAAAGCTTTTAGGGAGTGGTCATTTATTACTAGGGGTAGGGGGGAGGGGGGGGGGGGCTTTAAACCAAAGCCCAAAAAAACTTTTGGATACAGAACTGCATTTCAAGAATTAATAGAACAGGTGAACCACTAACTAAACCTTTTATATTGTGCAAAATTACTATAATTAATTCATTTATTAAATCATGACCCACCCCCAGTCATCTAGAATAATACAAACCCCCCCCCTTCCCCCGAAGATTCCTCCCCCTTCCCCCATTTTATAAATATTGACTGGTCCCTTAACATTATCTTTGTGTACTGTTTTTTTTTTCTACAGACAATGCTCTCGATAAAATATTTCTGGAAAAAGTACATATACCATCACTTTGATTTGACGTTGAAGACTAGTTTTGATAGTAATTATGCAAGTGGACCAATTGCTGAGTGGTCTAATGAATGGTACCTAATGTAGTACATAAATACACTATATATCTAATGAGATTGCAAAACACAAAATATATACTATACTTTATTTTTGTGTTTCATCATAGTTAAAAAGATATTCCGACTAAAGCGTATTTTGACCGTACTTCGTTTGAAAAGCTCGAACTCTGTCAGGATTTCCGTCTCAGTGATAAAAATCATGTTAGCAGACTCCTAATACATCAACCTCTAAAACGGTGTCTGCAATTTCTCATAACTGCTTCAGATCAGCCGCTATTGAGTCTCAAATATCGATTTTTGAATTGTATAAGTGTACAAACTAAGCAATATCTCGACAACGAAAACGAAAATGAAAAGTCGCTGGCACTGTTTTTTGGTTCCAGATTTGATTTATATTTGTGCAAAGTTTAAAATCAAACCATTGAATTGCAAGGAAACTAGAGCACTTTCGTCTTTTCAAATGAAGTACGGTCAAAACACTCTTTAGTCGGAATATCTTTTTGTCGTTTTAAATAATGAAAATTTTGAATACATTTTCACAAACTACATTTATTCAGCTTTCAAAACATATATACTTTTACTGGAATATTTTACAAAGCTTGCGCATAATTTGAGTTTGCGTGAGTAGAGACAGTAGAGGTCCCCAACCCTTCCTGATACCTTAAGGTTACTGTGAACCTTTAAGCCAAAAATTTGGCTGATTTTTTTTTATTTAAAGATTATAACATAAACTTTTGATTATTGAAACAAAAAAATCATAATGTTACATACTTCCAGAGATATTAAAATAAATTGGTTTTTATGGAAAACAAATTTACTTGAAAAGTGACATTATAATCCTATAATCCTATTATTGCTTGGTTCGTTTATGAGATATCATGTTGCGTTACTTTTCTAAATTTCTTCATAATTTTAGATGTTTCTTGATTTACTTGCTTTACAATTTGATTTAATCTTATTTTTGTTCACCATGTTTACCGCTTTGTGCTCTAAAAAGTATTTTATGAGCGTTTGTTATCTGATTTATAAAAACGTCCTGCAGAGTATTACCAAAACAAAACAGGAAACCACGATCTCTATTGGTTGATTTGTGACCTTTAAGTGACCTCGCTGACAGATAGATGAAGTGGGTGTCAATGTTTACAAAACTTTCAAAGCTCGATTTCTAGCTTTTAATTTTGCGCATACTAGTCAACTTTAAAAGGATAACCTGCAAAAAATTACGGTCCGAAAATCTTCGAAATTAGCGCAAACACTACTCAACTCATCAAAATTAAAACCGTGTGAGCGTTTATCGATTGATAGCGTAAACTAATTTAACTAAACATTGAATATTTACGTTTCGTTACTTAGCTCTAAATAACTTCTAAACTAAGTAAAATATTGAGAAACGCTCACATGGTCTCAGAGATCAATATATGCTGACAAATATTATGCATTAAAATTCAGCAAAAGACAGATAGTTTTTCCAGGTTATCCTTTTAAACAAAGACACCCGATTTCACTTAAAGTCTTTCTCACGCACTACAAATTAATTTTTTACAGAAACAAACTGCATAGACTTATTCTTTGTTTATTAAGCTTTAAAATGATGTATAATGTCATAAAATATTATTTAACGCGACGCGAAAATAAATTTTTAACAAAAGGTACCCGCGAAGGTTCACAGTAACCTTAAGCGGTCACCCTCAAGACTTTCCAAAGTGGCCACTGAATAGAGGTATAGAATAGGTATAGGACTAGATTTGTGACTTTTATTTGTGCCTTTTTATTTTTATTTAGAGGGTGATGGCTAAATAGAGGTACCACTATATCATCATAATCACCATTTGTACTATGTACAAATTAACATGATATTAATTGTACTGTTTTATCATCATTTTGTCATTGTTGATCTTCATCATTATCACAACTATAACACTGTGTTTTCTTTTAAAGGGAATGTTATTATGAAAATAGGGAAGACCCATATGTGATGCGACCTTTTCCATCAATGTGGGAATGTGATGTGGTCCACCCTTCAGGATTGGATCCAATGTCAGGAGATGTGAGAAGTTTACAAGGTTTCAGTCGATCACTGGAGATACTTTCTCGCATGAAGAAAGGAATAAAGATGTTTGGTGTTACATGTGGTACAGACTATACAATATTATAATGATGATTTTGATGGTGATCAGGTGATCAGGTGATGGTGCATGACAGTGAAAAAAGGGGGGCCCCGCCCCTGTATGTATACACAATTTTGAGCCCAGTGCTTTCACATGAATATGCGGATAGTCAGTCCTGAAGAATGGTTAGCAATCTAAATGACGGTGATGGTGACTGGGTGGTGAGGGTAATGGTCATAGTGATGGTGATGACATGATGATGATCAGGGGCAAATTTAGGGGGTCAAAGGGGCTGCACCCCCTTTTTTGTTGCTCAAAAGTTTTCATTATGAAAAAAAGGTTCAGCTTTCATATTGACTGAATACAAGGTTTTGTCTGTGCAAAACATTCCGGCCGCCCCTTTCCTAAATTCCTAGTGATGATGATAATGTGAAATGATATACCATTGATTGTAATCATATGGGGTCGGTTGAACGAAGCCTGCATATATAGCACTATAACCACTGCATAAATCTCTATCCAACAGATAAAACCTATACAAATTGTTAATTCTTTACTCTGGATAACTCTTATCCAGTGGAAAACTTTATCCAGGCTTCGTACAATTGGCCCATATGGTGAATATGACTATATCAAGGCCGTAGCTCGAGGGGCTTACCCTAACCCATGCCCCCCCCCCCCCCCCCCCCAAGCCATGATTTGAGTGTATTGAATGGTAGTTATTTTATTTTCAGAGCTATTTTCAGAAATCAATGGGTGAATCCCCCCAATTATTTTGAGGGTGCTACGGCCCTGTATATGATATTATAATGATAGTATTCATCTTCTTTTATCTAGGATACCAATGTTCTGCAGGTGAAAGCCGATCACATAATATAGATGAGCATGAAGTTGTTTTATTTCCTTGGAATAAAGAAGAACTTCCTGAAGCAAAGGCAATACTGGATGAAATCTTCCACTTTCACCCTGAAATACTAGAGGAATATGTAGTAGAGAATAGTAATGGGGGGACATGGAAAAATGATAAGTTGTATTATCACTTGCCTAAGGTGACCCAGTTAGTAATAAAGCACCACAGCCACGATTTGAAAGAAAAGCCTTGTTTGAATCGGATATTTGGTTTTGGGCATTATAACCCAATATTTGGGAGAAGCCAAAAAAAGGTTGACCAGTTTTATTTCTGGTTGCAAAGCATTATGGTTCCCACAATCACTATTTTTGCTGGGAAAGGAAAGTTGAATTCTGTGGCTGTATTTTGCTTGACAAAACTTGCCCCTGGATGGGTGGGTGGGGCACTTACTGGAGTCACTTATAGGTAAGACTCTTGTAACCATGTGTACTGTTATAGCTCACTGCTTGAATGGGTGACTTGCACTAAGAGGTCACATGACCTCATGTCACCCAACCTCATTTCCAGGACCCTCTCCCTTCACTTTTGGGTGGGGCTAAGGGAGAGGGCCCTGGAAATGAGGTTGGATGTCACCTTAAATCACTGAGCAGTATCTTACCTCCAAATTTATTGACCGGAATGATACTACTACTTATAGCCTGAGAAATTAAGAAAACAAATTAACAGTTCTGCAGCCGCATACTGAATACTTTAAAAGAAGTTATAGCGGAGCGGTACTGTGGAATAATTTGCCACTAAAAATAAGTTGAGCATGGTCTCTTACAAGCTTTAAATCTCAAATACGTTGTCACTCATTTTGAAACAATTAATATTATTATTGCATGGCGCCCTGGTATAGAGCAGGTTTTTATTTTTAACTTTTTTCATTCCTTTTTCTATTATTGTACTTAATTGTAGGCATAGATTAGCTTTAGTGTATTTAATATTTCCCTGTAAATATATATAATTTATTGTGATTATTATTATTATTTATTCCAGAAGTACCCACCATGGGTTAATATAGTTATCTTTAAATATCTTATCTTATCTTATCTTATCTTATCTTATCTCTCAGATAAAAGCCCCAGAAGAAAAAGAGCACCTCCATATTAGTAAAAGTGCAGCTTGCAATGTTTATGACAGGAGAAATGATGGTAATGGCACAAGCTTCCCATCTAACAAATTGTCCTGCAATTTTTCCTGTGTTGTGTATATTATGTGGCAACTTTGCACTTTTATCAATATCAAGGTGCTCTTTCCGTTTCTTGGAGGGTCCTGAAGGGGGATCCGAATCCCATTTCCCAGTTTATATTTGGACCAAATCCCAGTAAAATCACATAATCCCATCAGTTTTCCTCAACTTTTCAATCCCATTCCCACTTTCTATTGTTCTTTTATTTGTAAATCACAGTCCCAGTGCATCCAATCCCATTTTCCCAGTCAAAAATAAGGCCAATCCCAGCTCCCATTTTACCCCTTCAGGACCCTCTTCTTTGGCTCAGTTTTGCAAAGCTATTTAATTTAAGGGAGATATAGGTCACGTGACCTCTTAGTATACAAGTGGCCTGGTGCTTGATAATTATTCTGAATGACCTTTTTATAACTTGTAATATACTGGAAATTAGTGTTCATTTAATAAACAAACTCCGAGCGAATCAAAACTGTAAATTTCTTATTATTTTAATTGTACATGTGTATATTTTTGAAAATAAAGCTATTCACAGCAGAAATCAGGTCATATTACACTCCCGGGTAAAATAAAGTATCGGGATGCTGGTCGGAAATCAAATAAAAACCCTTAAAGATAGCGGAAATTTTAAAGATGGGCGTGGTTTTGCGGATTTTTAACCCCTAAACGATACCACACATAAAAAAAAAACAAATTAGTAATATTTATAATATTGCTTGGCTGAGTGGGCAACGTTCGTACATCGTACTCTAAAAGATACCAAATTAACTGGTGAGATTCTAAATTTCAATTTCGGTACCCTAAAAGAGACAAAGTCGTCTAAAAGATACGACAAACGCTTACCTCCCTACCCCAACCAAGTACCAAGAAGAGTCATCGTTAATTCTCGGGGATGCAAAACAAATCGACAAAGAAGTAGCCTGCGTGGTGGCTCTTGGGGAGGGGATCTGTGTTTTTCTTAACAAAAGTTGCCCCTGGATGGGTGGGTAAATACCTAAAATCCTATTGAGACAAAGCAGAAACTTATAGAAGTTTCTGGACAAAGTCTAACCGATCACCAGTCAAGACTTTAGTACGTTATACTTTTGTCAGTTACTATTGATTGAGTGATTTTCGACTTGGTAGTGTGCACAAAGGAGAGCTATGCGATCTGACAATGATTGATTTTCAAAGGGCTTTGACTTTGATGACTATACTGTATGAGGGGCGTGTATCCAGAAATTTGTCAGGGAGTGTCCCAATTGCAAATGCATGTAGGGCTCTTTTAAAAGGTGCTAGGGATTCTCCGGTCCCTGAATATATTAAATAAAATACGGGTAATTGCAGTGTTAGGGGAAAACACTTATACTTTGTGGAGTACCTTAGGGTTCACTACTTGGCCCTCTTTCCCTTAAAATATATATGTATGAGCTGCTTTTACATCACACAAACGCACATTGACTTTAATAAAACAAAAGCACCATGAGTCAGAGCGAGGCTTGCCGGGCATTTAATATAGTTTGATTTTCACCTGCGCTCTGATTGGCCAAAAGCTGTGAACGGAGTGATATTTTGTCGAAAAAACAGTAATATATTCTCACCGGCCTTTGTCCCTCGGTCGATGATTAAGATATGGGAAGAATAGAATTCCATTGTTCTTAGCTAAACAATGAAAATAGATCCTGAGGGACAAAGTGCTGAGGCAATATTCGCACGAAAAAGTGGGCGGAAGGGTGGGGGGACAAAAAATATTCGAGTAAACTTTCTCAACGCCATAGGATTACTTCCCCGCAACATCCATTTTCCCCTTTCATCATACTATCCGGTTTGATGTTGTTCGTCTCGCCAGTTTGGATAACTAAGCATGAGCTAATACCACGTTGCATTGTTTATATAGTCTTGCATATTATTAATCATCTCCCTTGGGAGTAGATGGCCAGTGGGAATAGGGATATTTGTCGCTTATTCCTCTATCAGTCAAAACGAAAAAATCGACTCAACTAGCGCTCTTTATATGTATACAAAATTTTCAGCCCAAGTGCTTTCACATGAATATGAGGATAGTGATGAACATGATCAGCTGGTCAATTGAGAAATTGTTGATTAATTTAATTCTTTTGTTTTGGACTGACTTTTATCTTACGACCCTCTTCCGCTAGCCTGCTGCGTTACATCCGGAATTTTCTTCCCGCGTGACACTATAACACTGCGCGACAAATGTACTATCCCATAGGACCGCTGACACCATCAGTATCGGTATCTGTGTCAGATATCTCGCTAATTAAAGTTACTGTTTGCTGGTGAGAGCAGATTCCAAAGTTATTGCCATTATTGGCTATAGGACAAGTAAGGATCATCAATGACATTGAGGCATAAATTTGAACTGCTGTCAGTAAAATTAAAGCTGTATTATTTATGCTATTGTTAATGTTTTTTCAGAAACAAAATGGCTTCCTCAAGCACGAAGGATGAGCATTGCACTTTGAAAGATGGCAAGATACTTGAAGATTTCCACTGCTTGCTAAACCAGGTTGATGAAAAGTCAGACAAGTTTTATGTCCTTCAACTGCTGCAAAACAGCAAGGGATATTTTGTGTGGACACGATGGGGACGTAACGTGAGTAACCAGTTATGTAGTAAAAAAACATGGTAGTAAAAAACATGGTCATAAGCCATGAGGCCCAGGGGATGTACTCGGGGTGTAACATGACGGGGAGGTGGGGGGGGGGGGGGGGGGGGGGGGGTTATTTCATATTGCATAAAATTTGTCATTGCAAACCCAAAAAAAATTTTACACCCAAAAAGATACATGGCATGCAAATTTCGAACCCAAAAAATTACAAGACTGTATGTTTCTTTTCGGAACTCACGCCTTACTGAACATTTTCTGATACACGGATCAAAACAAAAATTGAACTCAGAGATGTGGTCACCCAAAAAAATACCAAGAACCAAAATTGGCAACCCAAAAAAATACGTCGGGCCTCCCCGTCATGTTACCCCCTGAGTACATCCCCTGGGCCATGAGGGTCCTAAAGGGGTAAAATAAGAACTGGGATTGGCCTTATTTTTGAAAATAAAAATGGGATTGGATGCACTGGGACTGGGATTTACAAATAAAAGAACAATAGAAAATGGGAATGGGATTGAAAACTTCAGCAAAACAGATGGGATTGTGTGATTTTTGACTGGGATTTGGTCCAAATATATACTGGGAAATGGGATTCCCCCCCCCCCCCCCCCCCCCCCCCCCCCCCCTTCAGGACCCTCAGCCATGAGTTTGGAATACTCGGGTGGTGAAAGGAGCGTACCCCGGGTAAGAGGGAGGGGGAGGGGGGAGGGGGGACTCCCTTTGTCCAAGTAGTAGGGGTGGTCAACAGAGGTGCATGATGGTAGGGATGATGATGATGATGAAATATGATGAAATATTGACGATGCGGATAATAAAGATGTATGATGGTAATATTAATGATGATGGTAATGATGATAACACTGGCACAATATCCATTCGCATAGGGTACAAATAAATAAATAAACTAGAAATTTAATAACAATATTAATGATGATGGTAAAGAT
Organism: Metridium senile; assembly: GCA_949775045.1. Taxonomy (NCBI): domain Eukaryota; kingdom Metazoa; phylum Cnidaria; class Anthozoa; order Actiniaria; family Metridiidae; genus Metridium; species Metridium senile. The sequence continues at coordinate 11,962,482 of OX459109.1, forward strand.
GATATTGCTGACAGTATTCATTCTATTCCATAGGGTACAAAAGGGCAAAGTAAACTAGAAGGTCCTGTTGAAAAGTTAGCTGCCATCAAAAATTTCAAGCAAACGTTTCAAGACAAAACAAAGAACAAGTGGGATGATAGAAATGGTTTCAAACCAGTAAAAGGGAAATATACATTGGTGGTGGACACTGCTCAATCAACATCAGATAGCGCAAGTTCCTCAAGCACGAAGGATGAACATTGCACTTTGAAAGATGGCAAGATACTTGAAGATTTCCACTGCTTGCTGAACCAGGTTGATGAAAAGTCAGACAAGTTTTATGTCCTTCAACTGCTGCAAAACAGCAAGGGATATTTTGTATGGACACGGTGGGGACGTAACGTGAGTATATATAGTATACTGAAACATGGCCGTCATAAGCCAGGAGCGTGGAGTACTCAGGGGTGAAGGTGTTGTGTTGTATGCTCGTTGTATCTCTTAGGGGTAAAAATCAAAGATATTTGCTATCTTATAAGATATTAAAATTGAAATTTATAATTTTACTATTCTTGGTATCTAGTTAATCAATAACAAAAAGTTAATAACTAACTGGTGTGTGTGAGTTGGGGGGGGGGGGAGTTGGGGGTGTGGGGTGCGTGAGGGACAACTTACAAAATCTTAATCATACCACTAAACATCTGCTATGTTACCCATTGATTCCATGCTAGACTTCAAGGTTTATGGAGACTAGGACATCCTGGTTTCTTGTACAAATTTCATCTGCTGTTGTTCTCTCTACATCACTATAAAGTATTCATGCACTCAAAGACACAACCAGGCACAACCCAGGCCTAGAATCGAACCCCAACCATAAGGCTCAGAATCCAAACCATGCATGAACCATTAGACCACCATGTCTTATGATGATAATATGAATGATGATGGTAATGATGATAACGCCGACACTTACAATATTCATTCTCATAGGGTACCAAAGGGCAAAGTAAACTAGAAGGTCCTGTTGAAAAGTTGGCTGCCATCAAGAATTTCAAGCAAAAGTTTCAAGACAAAACAAAGAACAAGTGGGATGATAGAAATGGTTTCAAACCAGTAAAAGGGAAATATACATTGGTGGTGGACACTGCTCAATCAACATCAGATAACGTAAGTTCATAATTTGCACTTTTAGGCTATATATAGCTGACAACTCACATTGGATTTAGTGAAAATGAAGGCACACCATCCTTCAGTAACAAATAAGATTTATTATGAACAATCAGTGTATTTGCACTCAGTGCTTCATTTTTAGAGGTTTTCAAGCAGTGTAAAATGTTCACATGAAGTCAATTTATGAGCTCAAATTCAAATACAATTCAAATACAGGTTAACAATAACCTTTTTGTCTACTTCATTCACAGAGTCAGCAAAAAAAAGCAAATTTATTGGCTGGTTTGGAAGCTGAGGTACGTAATAATGTTCAAAATACCATCAAAGAATCCATTATCTATGCAATTTATAATATATTATTAATACTTTCCCTGAATTTAATATGAAACTAAAGAATCATGTCAAGGGCTGAAGTAGATAAAATACTCTGCATACATGTATAGATTCATCTTCTCCAGCCTCAAAATCAGTCATGTGAATTCTGTAAACGTCTATTGTATGCTTTGTGTTGTAGAAACCAAGTTTTCCAGATACAGTTGTGTCAGGGATTAATTTACATGCAGATGTGTTGTATCAGATCATGATCCACCTTCCACTAAAGATGTTCTTAAGTGTATGCAAGTTTTGCACATTTTGGAAGGTATCCATTTATTATTGACACTAAATGTACTACCAGTTTAGAGTTCTTCATTGCACAGGCTTAATTAGCCTCCAAAGCATACCATATTTACTTGAATAAGCGCTGCCCCCAAAATAAGTGCTGCGTTCAAATAAGCACCACCCCTCAAATAAGCACATTTTCGACAATAATTAAATGCAAACATGAACAAACAATATACTTGTAGCTTCAGGTTTTATCTCTGCTCTAGATCTTTGACTAATTTACCTACTGAATGTGCACACACTCTGGTCTATTTTATTACAATACACTCTTACCACACACAAGTTTAGACTTCTGCACTGGCAATAGTCATCAATCACCTTACACCAGCCACCACAAAAAAGTCTAGAACTAGCTCAGTTGCTTTTATACTTGCTTTTATACTAACATTAGACAAATAATATTGTGATATGCAATCGCAACTTCACCACCACATGTACACACAAGTCTACATTTCTACACTGGCAGTTAATAGCCATCCATCACAAATTATGTACCACCACCACACAAAAGTCTAAAAGTAGCTTCCTTTTTATCTGGGAAAACAGATGTTCTAAAGCTCCTCCTTCCCCCGCGAAACTGAACTGCTTTTATTCTTACATTAGACCAATTGTGGCTTTTTGTGCTAACATAATCTTGTGTACTGATTTCTTATTCTACAGACAGTACTCTCCGAAAAGTATTTCTGGAAAAAGTACATATACCATCACTTTGATTTGACGTTGAAGACTAGTTTTGATAGTAATTATGCAAGTGGACCAATTGTTGAATGGTCTAATCCAGAAGAATGGTAACTAATGTAGTACACATTTATTAAAATACACATACAGCTTTTTCAAAAAACGTAAATACTGAATACTGCAAACTGAATACTACTGCATTGCAAGACCGGGATGCATTTTTGGACAGCCAATGTTGTTTAAAATAAAGCATATGATAATTATTTATTATATTCTTACTGCATTCGATTCAAAACAATATACGAGCTAGTTATGGGAGTAAATAGTGCTGTATATTTATTTTTCATTTAAAAATTAACGTGGGTCTCATTATGCCCTTTGGTTTTGAAATGCACTATTCAGTATTCAACGTTTTTTGAAATAGCTGTATATCTAATAAAACGCAAAACCAAAAATGCCTCCATTCAAGAAGAAACTTAAAAATACCATGCTCATTTGATGAAAGTTGGTTTTTGCCACAAGTGCATAGCACGTCTTGCAAGACTAGAGCAGTTTTGAAACGGAGCGTGCAATGCCGTGACCGCGTCACTGCCGTAGTTTCTATAAAAACGTTCGAATTTTCGGCCGTACCGTGCAGTGTAGCGACCGTGCCTTTTTTCACAGTCATGGGACAACCGCTCTATATTATCATTACAACTGAACATTGCGTTTCCTTCTAAAGTATTGCTATTATGAAGATGAAGACGACAAATATGTGATGCGACCTTTTCCTTCAATGTGGGAATGTGATGTTGTCCACCCTTCAAGTCTGGATCCAATGGCAGGAGACGTGAAAAGTTTACAAGGTTTTAGTCGATCACTGGAGATACTTGCTTACATGAAGAAAGGAATAAAGAAGTTTGATCTTACTTGTGGTAATACTTACAGGTTGTAAAATAGTTTAATGATGATGGCCATGGCGATTGTGATGGTTATGGTGATGATAGAGATGATGATTAGCACCATATGTATTGTGATAATGATGTTAATTAATAGCAATTATGATTGGATAATTAATCCAAAGATTGCAATAATTAATTGTAACTAATTGATCTTTTTTTCTTCAAGGAAGCGAATGTTCAAGCAGTGAAGGACAAAATGATATAGGTTTTGTTTTATTTCCTTGGAATGAAGAAAAACTTCCTGAAGCAAGAATAATCCTGGATGAAATCTTCCAATTTCACCCCGAAATACTAGAAGAATACTTAGAAAACGGCGATGAAGAAATATGGAAAAATGATAAGCTGTATTATCATTTGCCTAATGAGAACGACGAAGACGACGAAGAGGAAGAGCACGATGTGGATGAAACGCCATGTTTGAATCGGATCCTTGGTTTTGGGTCGTCATATGACGGAAAAAATCCACAGCAGGTTGACGAGTTTTATTCCTGGTTGCAAAGCATTATGGTACCCACAATCACTGTTTTCGCTGGGTCTGAGAAGCTCAATCCTGTAGGTGTGTTCTTCTTGACAAAACTTGCCCCTGGATGGGTGGGTGGGGCTTTAACTGCAGTCATTCATACATAAAACTCCAATGTGAAATATGCACTATTAGTTACTCATTGGTTTTGAAAGATGGGATAGCTTTTATTTGGATATCTACTTTTAGAAAGGCGGAAATGAAATGAAAGAAATAAGATATAAGAAATTTCAATAAAAAGGAAAGAGAGAGATCAGTTGAGGAGTGAATCCATTTAGAATGGAATAAAATTTAATAATGTAAGAGGAAAGAATAGAACAGTAGAATAGGTGGACGTGCGTACAGTGACCTAATTTGTTATGGTTTTGCCAACCAACCATTGTTACTAGAACAAAGAAAATTAACAAATCTATTGTTAAAATGGTTGGCCAATTAGCATCACAATACCAACACTTGTAAACACTACGCTCACCTATAGCGAAAGGTACAATAGGAAAAGGAAATGACAAAAATGAAAAGGAAACAAAGGTAATGTAATGGAAGGGAAAAGCAACAAAAAGGAAATGGAAAATGAAAGGAAAAGAGAAATATATCAAAGGAAAGAAACGAAAGGAAATTTTACAGTAAAAGTTCAAGTTGCGACAATTCAAAATTCGCAGACTTTCAAAACTAGTAAGGTTGTGTCTTATACAGTATAAACATCTGTAAAATTATGCAGTATAGTTTTGATACTTGTTTAAAATATATAAAGGTTATTAAAAATGATATATATGTATAAAACCATCAGTGTTGAAACTGATATTGTAAACTTTATTGAAATCTTTGTTAACATACGAAACAGCAATTTTGTTTTTATGACAAAAATAAAAACACTGACTGCCAATCTTCAGTCTTTTTACAAGTCTAAATTTGCTTTAATGAAATTAACTAATAGATCATAATTCTTCGATCAAGTGTTCTTCAGGAGCACTTGATTGGATTCCGCTCTCCATGACAACGAGCTCTGCCAATTCCCCTTGATCATCTGTTTCTGAAACCAGGTGACAACGAACTGGGGACTCGACGCTAGTCTCCAGACCATCATCGGTCGAGTAGGTGTCGTAAATGTACGCAGGGAGGTACTGTGGGGAAGAGTAGGAGGTTGGGTCGTCATGCCTGCCTAGAATTTCGACTTCGTGGTGTCTTGTAGCTGTTTGATCTGATGACGAAAAATTTAGTGATATGATTATTCACCGATATATTGACCAGCGGTTGAACTAGTATGAGCTGCGTTTTTGCCGGTTGCTAAGGAAACAACTCAGATATAATGAACAATAACTAGCGGTTTAACTAGTGTGAACTGCGTCAGTGTTTCTCAATAAACTATTGTAGTAAAAATATACGGCAACTAGCGGTTCGGGCCGTGTATCAGTGTTGCCTAGGAAACAATTGGAATAAAGCCGGTGATGTAAAACTAGCGCTTAATTAAACTTATGTGAACTGCGTCAGTGTTTCTAAAGGCCCGGGCAAACAGTTTCAGCATTTGCTTCATCATCCGTTAGATTTTGTTGAATTGGCAATATTGAAGCCATTTGTCAACCCATTTCAACATTGTCATTGAAACCGTTTACCCCCTATGTTCAACATCGTTTAATTGCTACAACCATTCAGCATTCAACAAAATCGAACCAATGTTGAAGCAAATGTTGAAGCCGTTTGCCTGGGCCTTAAGGAAACGGGCGTAGTAAAACTATACATAGTTGATAGAGTGTCCCCTCTATTAACTATGAAATACATGACAATTAATACTATAAAGCGTACAATAACTGCTTCAGCAACATTATCATCAACAATATTTGCGCACTGCAAAAACGGCCGAGTAGATACAACACAGTATATTGCGTTAATCATGCATTCAGGATAACACTTTATAGTGAGTAAACCCAACTCATAATTGAGAGTAAACATAAATGTAGATGTGCCATTGAGTACAGTGTACTCAATTTATTGAGTTTAACCTCACTTTTACTCAATGATGAGTTGGGTTTACTCACTATAAAGTGTTATCCTGAATGCATGATTAACGCAATATACTGTGTTGTATCTACTCAGCCGCTTTTGCAGTGCGGTGAAAACAGCTTCATAGCTCCCCTTACCATACTCCGTGCCCTGATGTGCTGCAGCAGCTTCTATGTACTCCCCGTCGGTTGTCATAGTCAGGTATTCACCGTCTTCAACTGGAGTAGTTTCTTGGTTTCCTTGTGGAGCTGCGTCCGTGTTGACGATGGTTTGCACAGCTGCTAGTGTTTCAGGATTGCTTCGCTCTGTGTCGGATTCAAAAGGAACGGAGAATTAAACCTCTATTATATAGTAACATTATTTTTCTTTTGTGGTTCTCCATTCTATATTTTCTCTTACTTATTGTTTTCCCGCTCTTTTTGCGCTGTATCCATTGATCTATATAGTCGACTATACTCTTTTCTAGCTATCTATGTAGGTTTCATTCCTTATATCCCGGCTTCTCTATCTTCCCTCACTTCAGCTCTCTCTTACAGTGCGGCGAAACGCAAAAGTGCATTTGCAAACTATAATGCACGACGTTCAACTGATACATTAAGCTGCCTCGTTCAATCTTATTTAATAAGGCGAACTAAAAACAGTCAGGAAGCACGACCCATGCACGTTCCGTGCTTAAAGATATGCGAAAACGTACGTTAAAAGTGGTCGAACATTTGAACGATCTTGCACAAAACTGTACCTGAATTGCACATTGAATTTGTCTGGCTAAAGCTTTGGTCAAACTGGAATTTTTCTTCCATCACACGCTTTTCTTTAGCGCGTCGATTTTGGAACCACACCTGTACTCGGTCTTCCGGCAGCCCGCTTTTGGTAGCAATAGATGTACGGAATTTACTATCGGGGTAGTGCTGTTCATGGAAAGCTGCTTCTAAAACGTTTAGCTGATCTTGAGTGAATACAGTTCTGCTTCGGCGTCTAGTCTTGTCTTTTGGTCTGTATTCGTTTACTGTGGAAATCAAATTAATCGTGAGAATTGGTCAGAAAACGAAGGGAAAGTATTAAAAGAACTGGATAATCGAATTTGATATAATTATAATTTAATATTTACGTAGCGCAAATATCTATGTACATATTCAAATGCGCTTGAGACCTGACTGCTGTGCCGGGAGACAATCCCCTGCTCTTTTTGAAGAGCACAGCAGGATCTTTTACGTCCACCTTATATAGGAAGTTAGAATGAAGGCAGGCGGGACCTTCGGCTTTACGTCCTTACGTCTGAGGCACATAGAGAGTACTAAGTGTCTTGCCTTGAAATTCGTCCATAAGTGGCACAAAGGACTACTGCCAAATACATTCAATAATATATTTACACAAGCAAAAAATGTTCACGCCTATAATACACGATATGCAACCAAAGGAAATTTATATAAACCTAGAGTTAGAACAAACATTGGCAAACAATCACTCTCTTATACTGGCTCTAATATATGGGCTGACCTCCCATATGAACTTAAAATATTAAGTGTACTTTCATTTGATAAAAAAGTGAAAGCATACTTAATGAGTACTCAAAACTCACAATGATACATAGTATATATATACCTTTATGAAGAAACATAATCTATATTTATATTACTTACTTCACAAAAACTATATTTAATATTATTTTGTATATATTAGTGTTTTCCTGTTCTATTCTCTTTTTTCTTTTCTGAACGTTTTTTCTCTCTTTGTTAAATTGTTTATAATCTTACCGCTCTTTATACCTGAATATTATGTATTAAACAAAAACCTAAATGGAGGCTAACTCGATAACTTCCCAGTTTACTTAGCCTCCATGCTCAATTTCTATATTCTATAAAACATACATAATAGAAACACTCATACAAACATATACAAACGAATATAGAAAGAAAAAATGTAAAATGTATAATATAATGTACAATATATTGTAATTAGTATATAAGAGCAAATAAAGATTCTATTCTATTCTATTCTGCCCAAGGTCACAACATAACCGCCTTTTTTGATGCGTAATAAACGTTCGTCCAAAATGCACTTTTTTGATGTGGACTACTTTCATCTGCTGTGTAAAGTAGAAGCTTTACATTTTTAAACAATGGTATCAAGAAAATCGAGCTGCAACGCCGTTTATCGCAAAAATGTTCCATTATGAGTGGCGCGATTGTATTAACCAGTTAGTTAATTAGAATAAAACAATCAGAATCTAATTTTCATAATTATACTTCTGACGTATTGATATTTATCTAATAAAACGTTTAAATAATCGATAATTGAAATAATCTAATTTACAGTAATTGCAATTACAATTGAGGGCGCAAAGGACCGTTTGCGCACTTTGACTTACAATCGTTATTTGGGACATTTCCGTACATTCCAAAACCTGATGGTAATCCTCCATAAGGCATGTAGTATTGATAGTAATAACGAGGAGGATACAAAGACATTTGTGATAAATGTTCTCCTGAAAATGCTGCAAAGTTTGACGCAAGTTGATGCGGTGTCTGTATTGAAGATAGTTGATTGCCATACTGGCTTTTTTCCACAGCATCTTCGTAAGATGATTCCGATGGCGATAGGGACTTTTCATCTCCTAAAGGAACTGTTTTTTCGCCGTGTTCTTGCTCCATAATTACCGTTTTTGTTCAAATGAATGCTGTTTGTTTTTGACAGATGTAGAAAAAAAAAATGTTTTGATCTGGGCGTTATAAAGATATGACGTCAGAAATTGCGATTGTGACGTAGCTATGATCTCATCGGTGATCTCCGGCGCGCAGTTTGAATACGCGCGCGAAACAGCGTTCAGATCAACGTACCTGCGCACAATTACAGCGCGACGCGCAAAAGTATGACCACTTTTAATATATTCGCATACCGTCTATCATGTTTTTATTATCCATGCTTCTATGCACGGACTTTATGCTGCGAAACGAGTTTTTACACGCCTTATTCGGTAAAATCAGACAACTTCACATCAAATGTGTCTGTTTAAAGTACAAACTCCCGTGCATAGAAGTATGCGAATACATTAAATGTGGTCATACTTTTGCGCGTTGCGCGCTGTAAATGGAGAAGCAGTAACCACTACAAGTAGTCATGGTATTGAAGATCATTGCATGTGGCAGTGCTCCCTGCTCATCAAAAACGAGGTTTCAAAACATTTCAAAATATAGCAGGATCAAATTGAATATTATTTTCAAATTAATCTATTTGAGTTGTTTTCGCTCCAAAAACGGTGCCGCCTGATTTGAAACATTTCAAAATGTAGCAAGATCATTTATTACCTCCAGCCAGGAAATCTGGGGTAAAATGGTCTTCGGGGATTTTCAAAACACCCCTCATAGATACCAGAAGTCCTTTTATAAAAATTGCGTGACAAGGACGATTTTTAACGCCTAAGAGAAACAACATAAAAACAAACGAAAAGAGCGCGGTTATGTATACAAAAAGCATATAGAAACTAGCGAGTAAACTAGTATAGGCTGAGTCGGTGTTTGATATAAATGATAGGTAATATAATGAAATTTGTAACACCGTAAAGTTAGTAAAGTTAAGTCAACTTTTTTTACGGTGTTACAAATTTCATTATATTACCTATCGTTCTGATACAAAAAGCAATGTGCTCTTTCTTTTTCAATACCCTATAAAAGATACCAAGAAAAATCTATAAAAACGGTGTTAGAAGAACTTTAAACTTCACTGAGCATGATCAAGTACTACTCAGTAAATATATTGATGTTCAAACTGTCTTAATTCATCATCATCATCATTAAAATAGCAAATTTCACATTGACACTTCATCAACTTTTTAAATAGAAGTAAGAATTGGGCTACCTGTGTTTTTCATCGACAAAGGGATCCCATAATTTGATTGATAACTTTTTGGCGAATCAAAGACAAAAAAATGGTTTGGAAATGATATGAGTTATTTATCATAACAATAAAAAATCGATATTAATTAAGTTATGATCAGTACCAGTGCCCAACTTGGAAGAACTAGTTGAGCCAAAGATGACCGCGTACCAGTAAAGGTCTGAGTGCGAATCAGGAGGACAAAAAGGCGTCAATAAAATTAGTTTATAAAACAGAACATTTTAAGATACTCAGTTCACCTAATGATGAGTCAAAAATACATTTAAATTTCTAATTCGTTAGTATTGACGAATATACAATATGTGCACTGGTTTATGTATTTTATTTATCGATGTTCATATATGAATTCCTTCGATAGCTCAGTTGGCAGAGCGGGGGACTGTAGACGTAAAGTAGTAATCCCTAGGTCGCTGGTTCAAATCCGGCTCGAAGGACTTTTTTTTATTTTTCTTCCTTTTCTCTCATAGAATTCTGGATGTTTTTTTTCTGATTTAAATCATATATTTATGCTGTAAAGCAAATTTATAAATTATTTTTCAATGTTTTAATCTATTTATTTATTATTTTCAAAAGATATACATACATTATTATAAAGATATCCTGGATCCAATCAGTAACTTTCATTATGATATAAACTTACATTATGTAAACAAATTGTTTGTTTGTTTGCTTGGTTCCGATAAATCAATTAATTATCTTAACAAATTCTCCCCTACACTACAACTTTCAGCAAATGTTCGCAATTTTTCTTGCTTTTTTCTGAGCGTTTTTAGAGCTATTTTACATTCCTACGATGTTTTAGGCAAAAACATTTTTCTTTTTTTTTGAACTGTTAGTTGTTTCTTTATCTAGAAGCAAAACGTGACTAAAAACGAAATGTGACTGTTAGATGAGCATATTCATCTTCAGTCCTGTTTTGCTTGGTTGGTTTTCCGTGTTTTAATACAAGAATATATTAACGTCTTTTAATTTCTCAAAACAATAATCGCTTGAAAGCCCATGTCAAATTCTATTGTTACGTGCTTATTTGTAATGAAGTTCTGATTTAATTGGACATTGTTCTGTGTAGTTTGAGCATGCGGGATAGCGAGGCGCCTCCAGTAAGCTATTGCTGTTGATTTAAGCAGTATTTTCATTGCGTTTCAAAGCTTCAGAGTTGTTTGCTAACGTCTTTGTATGTGAATGCCACTGGGGAGGACGGATTTATAGTCTAGCCATAGCAAAACATGTGAAGGTGAGGCCGCATTTCCTTATAAAACTAATGTTCAAGTTTATGGTCCACACAATTTTGGGCGCCGAATGGACCTTCACTGCGTAATCACATTTTTTGCAGTTTTTCTCAGTGAAAAACATTCCAAACTTAACAAGAAGCATGATTTAATCATGGATATTATAATTCCTTTTTATTTCAAGGCCAGGATGTCCCCGGACACTGGGAAAATACGGGAAAATTTGTCATCAAAAATTTTCCATGCTCTGTTGCCAAGAGACAGGTAAGCCAACTCAGTGTCGACATTACAATGAAGCGTTGTGGAAATTAATGTTGTTAACTTAGTTTTCAAACTCCACTCGTTTCAGTTTTCACATATCGGGCAGAAAAAAATATTACTTAACAAACAAAACTCCGTGTAAGAGAATTTTCAGACTTAATTTTGATACTATAAACAATGATTATTCAGTTCAGAAATACTTGTTTTGTATAATATATAGGGATGCCGCAGCTATAGTTTTAATTAACACCATATAGAACCATAGTTAATATTTGTTCCTTCAATGAATAGAACAATGCTCATAGTAGTAGTAAGCTTAAGTGGCAAATTTTTGAAAACTTTTCATAAGAAAAACTATTTTTCAACTCGTTCAAAGTTGAAATTTTTAGCGCAATAATATTGTACGTTTTTAATTATTTTGAGAAAGTTCTAAAAGATATCTATAGTATTGTTATGTAATGATCCCTAAAGCTTGTTATTGTTGTTCCTTTGCTATTTCTTTGTTGTTTTATTTCGATTATCGAGACACGTATTTTTTATCATTTACAGTAGAAAGACTAGAAATACTATCCTCATTTTTTAGTACAAATTTTTGTGTCGTTTGAACTAGAAAAAAAGGTTCCAGAATTCTACTATCAAAATCCAAATAACAAACTTGTATACAAAAATATAATTATTTATGAATATACTATTGAAAAAGAGTATTTACTATCGAAACCAGTATTCGTGTTTTTGTTAGTGAACTACTGATCATGACCTCGCTCTCATGCATGCCAGTTTCCATCAAATTACTCAAATTAAACTCTTTTATTCGCGATTATTTCTTTTTTTATATTTTGTTTTTTATTACCTTACAGACGTTTCGAACGGACATTCCTAATCGTATTTATTTGCTCATTTGTGCATTGTAAGAAATTAATTATTCTCTTGAATTATCATCTTCAAATATTCAAATAAAAAAGCAAATGTTCCTGTTTAAAAAAATCTCACAAAATCCGAGAGACGCACATACACAAATTTTTCTACAAAATTCATTTTGACACGTGCGTTTTTCTACATGTCAACAATATTTTTTCTTTTTAGAACATTTTATTACTTTTTTCTGCCCCTTTACTCGTTTGGATGATAAAGTGAGCATATAAGCTGTTGTATAAATTTGAACGTTATTGTAATTTTGTCAAATTAAGAATTTTGAAACAAAAGAAAATTATGCGGACTTTTGTTAATATTTTGGCTTGTCTTTGCTATTATTCCGGTCTAGTGTCGAACAACTTCGAGAAAAATATAAATTCACATTGATTACAATTCTTCTTGTGCCTGGTGCCATTTTTTTTGACGTCATTCATACTCAGCCATAAAGTTGTTTTGTGTACATTTGACGAAGCGTAAATTTTGCGGCATAGAGGACAAATTCCTGGCATGCGAACTCTTGTGATAAATGTATGCGAATAAAAATCCATCGTGAGACTTGTTTTTAAAGCGAAAAGTATGCTGCGTTTAGTGGTTTTGAACGTCGTTGAAATGGCTATTCGCTTCGTATTTTTTCCGTACGAATCCAACAATAAACAATGGTTGTGCAGAATACAGCTGTTCTGTTTTTCCTTACAATATATACATAATGTAAATAGGTCACATGTGTAGATACCCAGCGGGGATTGGCCAGTCTCGCGAAGTTCTTGCTTGACATCACCGAAAGACCGTTCCCATGAAAACAGTGGATTGAATTTTATACTTTACTATCTCAGTATTACATTTAATTCAGCCACACAAGACTTTACCCAACCAAATATCAACTCTTTTTGGGTTGAAGGAACAGTTTATAGTCTACCATGGCCAAAAGGTGGATTTTTGGATGATTTGGAAGCGCTAAAAAGCGGCCAATGTGTGAAGCAACGAAGATAGTGTTTTTGTAGATGTGCTTTTAGAACACCGTCGACATTCAAGACAGATTTGCAAGGGACATTTTCATTTGTGTTTGTGTGGCCTTGGAAGAGTTTACCAGCTAAAAGAACTGCTTATATCTCTCGTGAATGAGCACTAACGTAAGCCCTGATGGGATGTGCTCCTAGTATTCATTTCTCACAACAAGGAATCGTTTTTCGTGATAGTTCCAGTCCTAGTGCCCCGAGAGCTATAGTGTCTTCACCGAGCGAAATCGTCGGCCATATTCGTTCAAGCTCAGACTCTGGTTCGCATATTTCTACGTCTTCTTCTTCTCGTTACCGTGGGACAGCAAAATACAAGCGAGGATATTTTTCGGGAAGAGGTAGCTCCATCGAGGCAGAGACACAAACACAAGATCTTAGTAATATGTCGGAAAAGGTAGAAAAAAAGACAACTTCTATTTTGGTTATAAATTTACAATATAACATACCGTCCAATGAGTCTCAACAATCGCTATCATAAATGCATAAATGCTTTTCAGTTGCACTCATATATCTACCTATCTTTTCCTCTTTTTCAGAGCGACAAACGACCTGGAATCATGTTGGGTCCGATGAAACTATTTCAACCAGTCATGCAGGTAATACTTATTAGCTGGATACAAGTTCAAATAAAACCTTTGCTTGCTTTCTCGAGCCTCGATTCTCGTCTCTCAATCGAAAATAGATCGCACATTGTCTTTCTTTCGATAAAACTCCGCTTGGCGTTTTAAAATCAAGCAGAAACTGCGAGTTTCGTGCGAATAGAAATCAATAATCGCGATGTTGTCGATTCGCGTTGCTCGTAATTTCGACTTTTGCGATCCTATTAAAATGCTTAGTTCGGGAGCAAACTTTGGCAGCGAGGTAGCCTTTAGCATAAATTTTGTGAAATTAAACAATATTATTTTTTCAATTTCCGATTTTACATCTATGATTATGTTTTAACTATTTTGTTAAGATTCTTTTTTCTTGGCCCATTGGCAGAAATCCTCATCGCCGAATTTTTGGCTGTACTTAGAAAAAAATCGTTTGGGAATAATATTATAACATTTGGTTGGGTTTGTTTACCAACGCTATTTTTTGGCTGGAAAAAAGGCTTTTTGACTGTGAAATTTTCTATGATATCTTGTGTTAGGTTTTACCACATCACCGCCATGAAAAAGGTTCAACTCAGTTTATAAATGCAATATTTAAAATTCTTCATTTTGTTCGACTTTTTTCTAAAACTTGCTCATTTTATTCCACTTTTTATTTCGAACGAAGTTCTATTCCTTACATTTTACAATGATATAGTGTTCAGGAATAATTTTTTGTTTGAAAAATCAGATTTTTTTCGCTAGCTACTCCATCCGGCTTCAAGCAAATCGAGTAGACAGTATGTTGTTCCTTTTTTCTCCGTTTTTGGATTTGCTTGATTCTCTGTTTGCCTTTTTAAAAACCAAAATGGCTTGAGCCAAATTGAACACCGCCAAAACGATTTCTATAAAAAAAACACGATATAGAATAAAATGGACAAAAAAATTACGAACTAGAAATAACCTTTTTTCGCGAATATGTCCTCGAACGGTTTCACAAAAGTGGTCAATTTATGAGCTGACTTTTGAGTTAAAAGATGTGCACGAAAAACGAGTGTTTTAAATGATTCCCTTCGATTGATAGCAGCAACATTTTTTGCCATGTCTTCAAAAAGCTGCGTTGCTTACATGCCAGCCATATTTTTTGCGTGGCTGCTTTTTTCTCTCGACGAAATAGTTTTGGTTCGTTATGTATAAAGCCATAACTGTTTTAGTTCCATATTTATCGAAAACTATCTTTGTTTTGCGTCGAAAATGCAATTTCTTGTGATTCCAAACCAAACATTGATCTTAGACAAGGCATTTTAGGAAGGTTAGCAACCATTGTTTATTATAGGAAATATTTTTGTTGTTGTTGTTTATGTTGTTTTTATGTGTTGTATCCATTTTCTATGGCTTGCAGTTTTTCTCCTGTTTAAAGGGGCGTTTTTTAAATGTCTCTCTCAAAAGCTTCCAGATTTAGTAACATTGTTACCTTGTAGGGTTTTATTGTATATTATTATTCAATATTTCCAATATGTTTTGGTTTATAAATAGGCCAGTTCATAAACATCTTCTCTTACTTATTTTTCCAAAAACATAATTTCACAGACTTGCATTTTTCCAGACTTGCATTTTTCCAAAGTTGTATTTCTCCAAAGTTGTATTTCCCAAAGTTGTATTTCTCCAAATTTGTATTTTCCAAAGCGTAACACTGTTTTTTTTACCTTCATACTTTAATGCCAAAGCATCAAATTAACTTTAACAGTAAATCTACAGAAAATTGCAGCAGTATTTCCCTAATGCTTGCATCATGCAATAAATTATCTTGCAACATATTTTATTCCAAGTGCTCCAATCTGTTTAGTTCTATCTATATTACAGCTTATTCCTCCATCAGTACCCTCAATGTCTAGTTATTACATGTATATATCTTTTCTCAGAATTTGGTTTCTCTAACAATTTACATACAGTTTTCTTAAATTAAACATTTTGTCTTATTATTATAACCTTCCATTTATCAAGGTTTCACATTGATATTATTATTATATTATTAGCACAAAAAGCTGTCTTTTCTTGCTTCAAAATGTGGTTTTATTATGTTTTAGTTTGTTGTGCTTTAAACTCCATAATTTTTATTCTTCAGAAATGTTGAAGCTTGAAATAATTTTTCCATGCTTCAATTGTGATTAGTTTTCATTTACAAATTAATGTTCAAGACAATACTCATTTTGTAAATGGCTTGAAAAAGGGTTTCACTCATAACCAGGTTTCTGAAAGCTCACACCAAAACAACACAATGTTTTCTTTCTTGGCTGAAAATCTGTTTTCTTTTAGAAGGTATTTGAGGCTTCTCCAAAAAAGCCTTTGTTTTTTTTTGCTTGAAAAACTGTTTCTTTTAATGTTGAGGTTGTTGAAGGTTTTCTCCAGATTTTGGCTATAAAATGTTTGTTCCTTCCCCAGAAGTTTTTGAAGCTTGCTTTTGTCTTTTCTATGTTAATTCATGTAAAAATTTTTCAGTATCTTCCTCATTGAAGAGTCGACATGTTAGTTGGGATATTGTCTTTGCTTGTTGCTTATAATGTTTCTTGTCAACACTACTTGTTTGTGGTATTTTAGTTACTAGCATTTGATGTTTTTGATCCTTATTTCATTCTTAACTCGCTCACCATTTTTCAAACAGCCTTGATTGGATGTTTTATTCTGTTGATCATATCCCATGTTAAAATTTCATGTTATAAGCAATTAAATATTATTATTATAAGTATTATTCTGCAAGTTTTCTTTTTACTGTGTTCAATTTTTGTCATCTTTTTTTTGTCATAGCTATCTATTTTATTTTCTTCTTCGTTTTTGTCTTTTTCCTACTAACCATTTTTAAAAGTGTTATCAATAACCACTTTTCTGATTTCTGTGTTCAATTTTTTGGCATTGGTTTATGTTTAATGGTTTATGGTTGTTTGTTTATTTTTACAACGTTTACTGTCACCATTTTTCTCTTTTAACAAACAAAATGGCCTATTACCAACATAAGTTGCTTTATAGCTCAGTTGGTAGAGCATTGCACCATTTCTGCAAAGGTCATAAGTTCAAATCCAGTTGAAGTCCGGAAAGTTTTTTTCTGGCTTCTACAATTGCAATTGCTTCATTTGCTTACTATTCTGCATCAATCATAATCATACACACTTTCATAACCACGTATCAGACCAAAAAATATATCTATTTTATTATTGTTTATGCAATTGTTCTTTTCAGTTCCATTTAGTACCTACATACATTACTTAGTTACTCCGGCGTGATATTCAATCACGGGAGTCCAACGGATAGCGTGTGTTAAGCCATTGGTGGAAAATTGTCTTGTCCATCATAGTTTTTCTCAATTGAATTGTCTTGATTCCTGTGATCTTTTCGAGATGTTTCCACTTGTTCGGTTTTCCTTGTTTTTTGTCATAAATAGTGTTTGTTTTTTAAAGGAGTTATCTTCTATTCCATTCAGTAACCACAAATGATAGTTTCAATTTGAGGTTGGAGTTCCTGCTTTGTAAATTTATTGTTTTGCTATGTGTAGCACTTGGAACTATAATCAATGGTCATTGAATGGAACTGTAAAAAGGTCTATTTTCCAAATGTCCATGGATACTTTCATGATTCACAAATGTCTATATTTTTGATTCACTGATGATAATATCTTAGTAATGTTTACAACATGAGCGGCCACATGAGCGGCCATGTTGTATCGCCAGATACAATCACAAGCCGACTTAAAAAACGTCTAGGTTACCGTCGTTTGCACCTACCCATTAGTGGTCGCAAGAAAAAACATGTTCTGTCTAGACGTAAACTTCCAAAGTTTGGCGCCAAACTTTGCAATCTCCCAATGCAATCCTCTAAATAAATTCAATTTGATGAGGTAAATGTTGCATATTATATATTTTTGTTGCTCTGTTAAAGGATAGATGCAAGTGCAGTACATATCTATAAATTTCTAGCCTTTTTTCACGAAAGTGGTTTACAAACATGCAAAGTTTGGGGTGCCAATCTTTGAAGTTTGACTGCGAGACAGAACATGTTTTTGTCGCAACCGTTTGGGTAGATGCAAGCGACGGTAGCTCTTTCATATTTTACTATATGTTCAAGATTAAAGTAAATCTCGCTGAGAATTTACAAGTTAAAACTTATGCAAATCAGGATATACAACACTAGTGTTGTATGAAGATTTGCAACACTCGTCATGTTTTTTGTAAATGTCTCATTAATTATTCATGAGTTATCTTATCTTGTGTCAGGTGATGCTGGTGTTTCCTAAAGAAGATGCCCAAAGAGAGAGCTTTGTTCAGGCCTCAGAGAGGGGGAGCTATAAATACACTGTATGTAAAACTACAGAGACGGCCATGGAACTGTTTCTTAATAACCAACCAGAAGTGAGTATTTATACGATTCAATATTCAATAATCAAATATATATAGAGCATATTCCGTTAAATGTTTACATGCACTCATATGCGTTCATATACGATTGTAATTCATAGACATGTTTGTCCGTGAAGCATGTAATGGTTTCATTTAGTTATAGTAGTGATGTTTTTACTGTCTGTTTTAAACATGACACTTAAAAGAAGAAAAATTATCAAAGATGGTCTAATAATCTCTATCATTATCATCATCATTGTCATGTTTATCATTCCATCATTATTATGATCATTGTGATCATCATTTATCATTATCATCATCATCATCATTGTCATGTTTATCATTTCCATCATTATTATGATCATTGTGATCATCATTTATCATTATCATCATCATCATCATCATCATTGTCATGTTTATCATTTCCATCATTATTATGATCATTGTGATCATCATTTATTATTATCATCATCATCATCATAAATCTGGTCTTTATTATTTCCATATTATTATAATCATCATCATCAACATAATTTATCATTTCTATCATTACAGTCATTGAGTTTGTCATCTCTATCAATATCATAATCATCATCATCATCAACCTGATGTTTATCATTTCCATATTATTATGGTCATCATCATCATCATCATCAACATCATTTATCATTTCCATCATTATTATGATCATTGTAATCATCATCTCTATCACTATTATTGTCATCATCATCAACATCATTATCATCACTATAATTTTAATCATCATCACCATCACCATCATCATGTTCATCATGGCTGTTATAATATTATAAAAACAAAAATAAATAAATCACTTTTTTATCGTCTCAATGTATTTAGCCAGTGGCTAATTCAGGGGAGACTCACACTCACACTCACTACCTCGTTGAATATTTTAGCACACAACTCTGCTCACATGTTCATTTTTGCGGAGGGAGGAAAACCGGATAACCCGGAGAAAAACCCTTGTGGCATAGGAGAGAAGAACACATCAAACAAACTCAACTCACTTATAATTCATGCCCGAGCCGGGACTCGAACCTGAATCACAGGTTAACATAGCATTTTGTAATTTGTAGGTAATATTTATTGATATGAGAGACACTTCAACGATAGATGGTGAAAAGCTATGCAAGTAAGATGTTGTGTACTGCTACTTGAAATACTAATAATTATAAACATTTTAGTCATTATCAATAATATATACCTTTCTCGAATTTGCATGGGTGATCAGAAGACAAAGGTTCTAAGTCGAGAATTTGATTCTTTTACTTATCAAGGTCAACCTCGACTTGAAAACATTGTTTTGTGAACATCTAAGCAAATACAGGAAAGTTCTATTAGAAAATGATGTCTTTTCTAACTTTTTTTTAACAGCACACACACATGAATTTTATTTTATTCTTATACTTAACTGATGTTTTGAGTTGTACACCCTTCATCGGAGTAGAAGAGTAAAACTTCTACAAAGGGGTAAAGCTTGAAATGTCAATTAAGTTTGAATAACAATTTTTACGGAGTTACAAATTCATTTCATTGGCTATTAGTAACTTTGGTAAAAATAGTAATATCAAGTTTATTAATTATTTGATTTTCTTTTCTGTAGAAATATAAGAGCTACACAACCAAATGTTAATTCAACTATAATAGCTGTAGTAAAAGCATGGTGAGTAAAACAATTAATATGGATCATATATAATAATAATTATAATTAAATAATAATAGTAGTAGGTTCTTGCACTATACATGTCTCAGTGCGCTTATATATGCAGGTATTAAAATGGTAACATCTACTGTTGTTATATCTATTAGTTTTGTCTATATTGTTACATCTATGGGTTTAGAGCAGCTCTCATTAACCATTGAAACACACTAAAGTTTATCACTTTTTCATGCATCTTACTTTCATTATGTTCTTTTGCTGTTATTTAACTAATCACACGTAAACTAAAACACTTTGAGTCATGGGTAAATGAGAACAACTCTAATGCCTTCACTCTACATTCAAGTAAAGCTGTAATGAGGTATTGTTTCCTTTTGTATTTGTTTCTGGTTGAGTGATATACATCAAAGATTCAAAAAAACTCTTAGTTCTCTAGCAATTTTGGTTTTATTTCATGGTTCAAATTTGGTTTTCAAAGTTGGTTGGGAGGTTCTGAAGTTTGCTTTTACTTCCAAAGTTCACAACAAACTTTCTTGGTCAACTTCAACTTACTGGCATGCTTTGTGTTGTATATTTTGATTTGAGTGTTATAATTCATCCACAGTCAGTCATATTACAAGAAAACAAATAAAACAAATGCTAAACAATTTAATAAGAGCGTCAATACCCACTCACATCGTAAAAGATATCAAAATGTCTGAATGGGCATTTTTCATGTTCCACAAAATTCAGGTTTTTTGCAAGGTGCATGCTGGCTCCTTGCTATCTTTGAAAAAGAAAACTATCATTGAGCTCCCCATTAAAATCTTCCAATTTGCTACTTGCTCAAGGTCAAACCTCAAATCTTCTAAATTATAGAATTGAAGTGGGAAAACAAATGTTGTTGTGAACTTCTGAAGTATGATACAAACCTAGAAACTTCCCAACAAACATCTGAAACCAACCGTGAAAAATTATGTAAAATTCACTGTTAATGTTTTCAAAGTTTTGAACATTTCAACAAAGAACTTAATCCCTGACGATGGAAAAATGTGTGAAAGCTCTGGATTAATGAATCATTTTTATCCCTAGGGTAACATAGTTTTTGCTTCATATGATACTTTTAACGTAGCAATTTCAATTAATATTCTAGTGTGGTGTATTTTGAAACAAGATTTCATGTTTTGAACAACAACTGTATTTTATCGTGTGTTGTTGTATTACTTCCAAATCATGTTAGGAGCAAAATAGCAATAATCTAACTTGTGTATTTTGTGACATGTTTTGATCAACAACAGTATTTATCGTGTGTTGCTGTATAACTTCCAAATCATGTTAGGAGGAAAATAGCAATATTATATAATAATGTTAACACTCTAACTTTGACAAATACTAGTCTAACTTGTGGATTTCAGTATTTATTCAGTATTTATCGTGTGTTGCTGTATTACTTCCAAACTGTGACTCAACCTGCAGTCTCTCCCACAAGGACCCTCCCACAGTATTGAATTCTCAACTTACATATTCTGACATAATAGGCTTGGATGGATCCAACAAGTAGTGTTTACAACATGAGCGGCCGTGTTGTATCGGCAGATACAATCGCAAGCCGAAGGCGCGCGATTGTATCGCCGATACAACACGGACGCGAATGTTGTAAACTACTTAAAAAATGTCTAGGTTAGCTCTTTCATATTTTACCAAAATTTAAAAGATTAAAATAAATTTTGCCGTAAAATTACCAGTTAAAACTTATGCAAATCAGGATATACAACACTAGTGTTGTATCAGATTTACAACACTCGTCATGGTCATGATTTCTTTTGAAAATGTCTCATTAATTATTCATGAATTTTTTAAGTGTGTATAAAAACACTTAAACTTGTTGATTTTACTGCAAGTTTTCAACAACAATGTTAATTGTTAGTTAAGGCTACTAGTGTCATTACCTAATGGGTAAACTTTAAGTCAAAATGCTCAAGCTTGCACTCTAATTGCAAGCCAGTGTGATCAACAGCAGTATTTATTGTGTGTTGCTGTATAACTTCCAAATCATGTTAGGAGCAAAATAGCAATATTATATAATAATGTTAACACTCTAACTTTGACAAATACTACTCTAACTTGTGGATTTTGTGACATTTTTGAACAACAATTGTATTTTATCATGTGTTGCTGTATCACTTCCAAATCATGTTAGGAGCAAAATAGCAATATTATATATATGTTAATAATGTTAACCCTCTCTAGCTAACTTGACAAACACTCTAACTTGTGTATTTTGTGACATGTTTTGATCAACAAAAGCATTAATCCTGTGTTGCTGTATAACTTCCAAATCATGTTAGGAGGAAAATAGCAATATTATATAATAATGTTAACACTCTAACTTTGACAAATACTAGTCTAACTTGTGGATTTCAGTATTTATTCAGTATTTATCGTGTGTTGCTGTATTACTTCCAAACTGTGACTCAACCTGCAGTCTCTCCCACAAGGACCCTCCCACAGTATTGAATTCTCAACTTACATATTCTGACATAATAGGCTTGTATGGATCCAACAAGTGTGTATAAAAACACTTAAACTTGTTGATTTTACTGCAAGTTTTCAACAACAATGTTAATTGTTAGTTAAGGCTACTAGCTAGTGTCATTACCTAATGGGTAAACTTTAAGTCAAAATGCTCAAGCTTGCACTCTAATTGCAAGCCAGTGTGATCAACAGCAGTATTTATTGTGTGTTGCTGTATAACTTCCAAATCATGTTAGGAGCAAAATAGCAATATTATATAATAATGTTAACACTCTAACTTTGACAAATACTAGTCTAACTTGTGGATTTTGTGACATGTTTTGAACAACAAAAGCATTAATCTTGCATTGCTGTATAACTTCCAAACCGTGTGAGGAGCAAAATAGCAATATTATATAATAATGTTAACACTCTAACTTTGACAAATACTACTCTAACTTGTGGATTTTGTGACATTTTTGAACAACAATTGTATTTTATCATGTGTTGCTGTATCACTTCCAAATCATGTTAGGAGCAAAATAGCAATATTATATATACGTTAATAATGTTAACCCTCTCTAGCTAACTTGACAAACACTCTAACTTGTGTATTTTGTGACATGTTTTGATCAACAAAAGCATTAATCCTGTGTTGCTGTATAACTTCCAAATCATGTTAGGATCAAAATAGCAATATTATATAATAATGTTAACACTCTAACTTTGACAAATACTACTCTAACTTGTGGATTTTGTGACATGTTTTGAACAACCACAGTATTAATCATGTGTTGCTGTATCAATTCAAAATCATGTTAGGAGCAAAATAGCAATATTATATATTACTATACCTCACAAATAATCCTCCAATCAAATCTCTGTATTTTAGTCATGTGGCAATCCATTATTTTACAATATTGGACAGCAACCTTTTAATTGTTTTTACTTAAGATATTTTGAAAAATTATTTGTTTGGTATAATAAAAAACCTATAGGATTAATTCTCTCCCATTATGGCAGATATTTAAGTCTCAATTTCAATATTAGACTCAACCTGCAGTCTCTCCCACAAGGACCCTCCCACAATATTGAATTCTCAACTTACATATTCTGCCATAATAGGCTCGGATGAATCCAACAAGTGTGTATAAAAACACTCAAAATTGTTGATTTTACTGCAAGTTTTCAACAACAATATTAATTGTTAGTTTAGGCTACTAGTGTCATTACCTAATGGGTAAACTTTAAGTCAAAATGCTCAAGCTTGCGCTCTAATTGCAAACTAGAGTGCAATAACTGTGACTCAAGATAAAAGTCAAGTGGAACTTAAATAGATATTTCCAGAATTGGCTTGGATGATTAATTACAAGACAAAGGTTCCAAGTTGAGACTGAACTTGATTCTTTTATTTACCAAGGCCAACCTTGACTTGAAAACATTGTTTTGTGTTCATCCAAGTGAATTCAGGATAGGTCTATTGACCAAGTAGTTACAGGTTGACTAGGTGAAATGATATGCCATGCATTTAACACTGTTTAATTATCATTTTTATGGCTATCATCCTCTTTGTGCACATATACGGTGAAGATAATGAATTTGAAAACATGAAGTGAGACAACATAAACACTTTTTTACAAGCAGTATTGACCATTGAGAACGGTTTAAATAAACTTTCTTTCATATAAACATGTTTTATTGAAGACTTTGTAATGATAAATATAGTGTTGTAGGCCTGTCACTGACTCTTATAGAAGAAAATCAGTGACAAACCCAACACTATATGTTGTTTTATCTCTAAAGCATCCTTGTTTCAACTTCTCTTCTTTCTGTGTAGCTTTAAGTAGCTTGAAATACACGTAAAACGGAGCACTGATGAAGAGAGGGAAGTAAAATGAGCGCAGTGTCGGCTCTCTGGAAGATTAGCTTCGGCTAAAGAGATGTAAAATACTGTTCTTTACTTAGAGCAAACAAGAAGTATTTTGTATGTTAATTTGTTGTTGTTTTTAGTCCAAGGCACACAGATGAACCCTCTGTTCTACCACTGCTTAAGACAGGCTTTGACAGGGTAAGAACATCAGACTTTCCTCCCTCAGCAAAAATGAACATGTGTGCAAAATATTAAAACGTAGAGGTAGTGAGTGTGAGTGAGTCTCCCCATTTAGTAGGGCGCACTGTGTCCAGCTAGAAGATTGAGATGTTAAAAAAAGTTATTTGTAGTGTTTCTACAGAAAAAGGCCTTCCCTTAAGGGGGGATAAAAGAAACTGAGAACATGAGTGATTTCCATTTTTCAAAAAAGTTTGTTTGGGTTGATCATTGTATAATGGTTAGCATTTTTTTCCACTGAGGTAAAAATAACCCTGACAGGATGGGAGCTTACCATTTGTGCACCATTTAGTTTGTGCCCTCTCACAGAGTTGGGATCCTTGTTGTTTCAAAATGTTTGGGATTTCACACAAATAATGGTTCATGAAACTCCAGTTTGTTTTTCCATCTGGAATGACAGGACAACATAGATCATTCCGGGTTGAATTTCTAGAAAATCATCCTTGCATTTTCATTTCCAACGAAAATTACTGGTTTTTAAAACAAATGGAAAGCATTTCTTAAGGCGCAGGCAAACGTCTTCAACATTTGCTTCAACATTTGTTTGATTTTGTTGAATGGCAATGTTGAAGCCGTTTGCCACCCCATTTCAACATTGTTAAAACCGTTTGCCCCCTACTTTCAACATCATTCAACAACTATTCTACAGTGTTCAACAAAATCGAACCAATGTTGAAGCAAATGGTGAAGCCGTTTGCCTGAAGGACTTGACAGACTGCTGTAATAATTTTTGAAGGAACACACTTGACTGATTATGAGCTGTGCACCAAATTTTTTGATTTCCAGGTGTTCACTAACTAGTGTGTTTGAAATGTCAACCTTTCTGTCTAGGTAGGCCACACATTGGTCAGATGTTTGGTTTGCTAAAATTTAAAACACTTGGAAAATGACTAGACATAACTTGATGAGTTTGGAGTAAGAATAACTCCATTAGCTATATATAGGCCATGAGACATTTTTAATAACAACGTTTGGCCGACCTCAACCAGATGTTTACTAATTCAAATGCGCTAAGTAGTTAATGTCTGGTAATCAACAATTTTGGTGTGCGGCTCACTCAAGTGCAAATAGCAGCAACAAGCATTAGACCGGCTCAGACTGTAGTTAGCGAGCTTTCATTTTTTAGTGTATGGGGGTCTGGAAAATCGCCTGTTGTCTTTTCCAAATACAGTGGTACCTCTATTAAGCTGTCACCCATTAAGCAGTCACCCTCTGTTAGGTGGCCACACAAAAAAGTCCCAAATCTATTCCTATTCTATACCTCTATTGAGCAGCCAACCTCTATTAAGCAATCACTTTGGAAAATTCCGAGGGTGACCGCTTAATAGATGTACCACTGTATTACACAACCTGACCTTCCTGCTTGGCAAAAATATCATAACCCCATATCATAACTATATTTGCCCAGTCTATTACTAAAGTGACAACCCTCCCTACATAGCTTCCGAAAATAATGCGACCCCCCCCCCCCTCAATACTAATAAATGTCCCCTTAAGGCTTGTGCAGACGGCTTCAACATTTGTTTGATTTTGTTGAATAGCTTGAAACGCTTTCAAACTCTTTCAACATAGATTCAACACAATGCAACAATGTTGAAAGCGTGGGAATGGCTTCAACATTGCCATTAAACAAAATCGAATGGATGTTGAAGCAAATGTTGAAACCATTTGCTTGGGCCTTTCATCTTAGTAATGATGCCCACAGGATTAGATTAACAAGTGTGGCTTAGTGATAAGCGCCCTGGCCTTTCATTGTTTCTAACTGAAGTTTGAATGGTCTGAGCCCAGGTTTTCAAGAACTGATCTGTGCTAATCCTGGATTAACTCTTAAAAAAACCTATACGGTTAATCCAGGTTTAACACTAATCAGGCTTTGAACAACCGTGCCCAGGTGTAAATGGTGTTGGTGTTGTTTGGGTATTAGTAGTTTTAAGATAGATTGTTGTTGTTTGTGACTGACATTCTGTTGTTTTTTATTTTTTTATTTGACAGAGATTTGTTGAAAATACAAATGTTGGTGCCTGCTTCAATGAACTTAAGATGTTAGAATATGGAGAAGTTCGATCTCAGTTTAAGTTAAGGTAACCTGAACTTGTTATTTTTGCCTTTCCTTTCCTTCTCTTTAAATTGTTTTGTTTTTATCTTTTTCTATTTTTATTTATTGTATATTTTTTTCTGTTATCATAACTTTTCCTTTCCCTCCCCTTCCTATCCTCTTCCATTCTGTTCACTTCTTTTCTCATTCCTTTTCTTTTCTTCTTTTATCTCTTCTCTTCTCTCTTCTTTTCTTTTTCTCTTCTCATTCCTTCTGTTCTCTTCTTTTCTGTACTGTTCTGTTCTGTTTTCTTCAGTTCTCGTCCCTTCTTTTCATTTCTGTTCTCTTCACTTCTCTTCTTTTCACTTCTGTTCTCTTCAGTTCTCATCCCTTCTCTTCTTTTCTGTTCTGTTCTGTTCTCTTCTCATGTCTTCTCTTCTTTTTTCATCCCTTCCTTTCACTCCTTTCCTATTTTCTACTATTATCTTGTTGTTGGTTTCATCCTGTTACAACTAGTCTGTTTTGGAAAAGAAAATATCAACAAAAACTATTTATGCTTATAGAAATGTATTTTATTTTCAGGGCTACAACATGTCTTATTAATGCTATAGAACACACACACGATGCTGTAGAGATAACACGTTTAGATCCTGATAAATCAGATACTCAGGTTCATGTAGAGGTGTGTATGTCTTTCTATTTTCAAGTCTTAGCTTGGCAAGGTGTATTGAGTGTTGGTTGTTAATAATCCTTTCCCGATGTGTAATAGTATAAGTATCCAGGTGATATCATGTATATGCAAGTGGTTTCATGCGCGCACTTCCGGCTAGTATAATCCAATCATAAGCATTTGTGTTGCATCGCCAACAGTTCCAAAATAGCCTTGTTCAAGAAAGTTGTTTCCTGTGTTTTAAAATCCTCTACAAATAGTCCTTAACATAGCTTTACATTACAAAATAATTCTATGTAACATGGACAACAAAAGCTCTCTGCTGCTCTATCAGCAATATAAAAACTGCATACAAAATGCAAATGTATAAAAGTAACCGAAATCGTTGCTGTCTCAAAGGTGGTTTTAAGAACTGTTCGTGTTGACAAACAGTCCTTTGCACACTTCAAAGCGAGATCACCTGGATGTTTGTCTGGAGTTTTCAAAATCCCAAAAGTTGTGCAGCAACTGGAACCTTGACTTGGAACTATCATTTGTGGTCACTGAACGGAACTGTGAAAAGGACTATTGTATTTAAGTCATAAAATATTGTATTGTTTATTTTTCTTCTGCAGTATGTGAATCCAGCCTTTGAAACAATGACTGGTTACTTTCGTCGAGAAGTGATAGGACACACACAAAATTTGATGTACACAGCCGAAGGGAGGGTAAGTGTGTTAGCGGCCAATTATTACTAGTTATAAAATGGTTTTGAGTGGCATAATAATATGGCATTCTTTGTCCACATTTACAGTGCTCAATGCGGTTACAAATATATTAAAAATGTTACTAAAAATATGTTAATAAATAAATATTTACAATATGGCTCTATTTAAATAAACTCCTCTTAGAAGTTCAAATTAAATTATTGAAGTAAGCTTTTCTGAATAAGTGCGTTTTCAAGGACGATTTAAAATGATGACAGGGATACAGCAGCTACAATCATGTGCAAAATACTTTGGGACATTATCTGGTTTTTACATGAAAAATATTTCAACATCATTTTTCCGTTTCCCCCTCTCCCCTGTAGCAATGTTGAATTGTGGGAATGTGAAACGGTTGTCATTTGAAAGACCAATCAACATTGCTTAGGGGGGAAGGGGGTTTGCAACAATTTTACACATGATTGTAGGCATACCGTGGAATGTCCCACAATCACTTGTATTTTCTAGTGTACAAAGTATGTCAAGATTGTATAACTATTGTATCACCCACATTCAATAAAATAAAGAGAACTTGTCATGTCTCATGGAAAAAGGCAGTTGAATACTGCAGAATATATAACAGCTTTCAAGCATTCTGAAGGGAATTTACAATGTAAATTGTAATTTTAATACTGAAGTATTTTGATTTCAGGAATATGATGCAATGTATGCAGAACTGAAGAAGGGAAAGGTAAAACAAATAAAATCCATTCTATTTTGTTTATTGATTCATTGGCAGAATGCTTTTTTGAATGTGTCTCTTCCTTGATTTGTCTGGTCAGTTAATTTATTTGTTCATTCATCCATTCATTCATCCATTCATCTATTCAACCATCCATTCATCCATCCATTCATCCATCCATTTGCTTTTATCATGGGCCGCCATATTGGTTGAAACAATAGGTTTTGAATCCCTTGGGTCCCCCTGCCCTTGCTTTCATGCGTTTCAGAATGTTCCAAACAAAGGTTTTTGCTCTTATGGGAATAAACATGGCCGTTGTGTGATAAAGGCCCATTCATCCATTCATCTATTCAACCATCATCCATCCATCCATTCATCCATCCATTCTTTCATCCTTCCATTCGTTTATTTATCCATACATTCATCCAATTATTCATCCTTCCATTCATCCTTCCATTCATTCATTCATCCTTCCATTCATTCATTCATTCATTCATCCTTCTATTCATTCATCCATTCATCCATCCATTCTTTCATCCTTCCATTCGTTTATTTATCCATACATTCATCCATTCATTCATTCATCCTTCCATTCATTCATTCATTCATCCTTCCATTCATTTATCCATTCACTAACATGTCCGGTTTTCCATACATTTCTTCATAAATTTTCAAGTTTTTGAATGGCTGTATTTCACACAATATTAAACCAATCAACACCAAACTTCAGGATTTTGTAAAGCTTGACAAGGTTTCTCTGATTATGTAAATCAAATCTTGTTCAACAAAGTGTAAGGCAATTCGCCCAAGCCCCTGTCGGCTTGAAATCTGGCAATTGACACTGATTGTGAATTCTCTCCCTTTCAGGCTTGGGAAGGAAAGTGTATGGGGAAACGACGAAATGGGGAGAAATACTTACAAAATGTTCATATTGTACCTATCATAGGGAGGGGAGGGTAAGTACTAATTTTGTTTTATATTGTAACCTTGGGATGGGAGGGCTGGTAGTGATTTTTGTTCTATATTGTACAAAACAAAGTTGTGATGATGATCAAGAGTGGCACCAATAATAATATTATTATGATGACAATGATGATATTGGTGATAGCAATACAAAGGATGATGATTAAGATGATTGTTATGATAATGATGTTGTTGGTGATGGTGATGATGACAATGGTGATGGTAGCAATGACGATGGCAATGATGATGATGTGGATGTGGTAATAATTTTATTTGTTTTCTATAGGAAAGTAGAGCACCACGTGACTGTAAAAAGAGAGTTAAAAGAACCTAATTCACTGCACCAAAAAACGGTAAGTGGCATTAACATTTTGAAATAGAGTAAGAAATAGACTAGTTTGGAGTTCTTTGATTTACAACAAGTATTACTAGATTAAGTAGTTATAAAAGGAGACTGTATATTTCAACTTTCAATACTTATTATTTTGTTTTATTTTTCTAAACTGTGTTTTTTTCCCTCAATAGCCAAGCTCTGGGTCAGGACACAGAGAAGTAATTGATTCTCTACCCAATGGTAAATTATCTTGTAATAATTATTAATAATAGATATTTTTATTTGTACTCGGATTTTCAGGGTAGCAGATACTGCTAATTTCTCCGAGTCCACTCACAAATGCAACCATTACATTTGAATATGTTATACACAACTCTGCTCACATGTCGAGTTTTGCTGTGGGAGAAAAACTGGATAACCTGGAGAAAAACCCTTGTGGCATGAGAGAGAACAACACATCAAGCAAACTTTGTTAACTTGTTGCCAAGGCCGGGAATCTAACCTACAATCTTGGACATAAATGTTGACACTGATTGAAAACTTAAACATTTTTTTGCATTTCTGTTGCTAAATATCACTTGAATGATCATATTTTTATACCCTCCTTCCCCCAATTCAATGAAGTTGTGTGTTCCCTGAAGGTGTTTCTTTCTCAGGAATATCAACATTGCTCAGGGGTGGGGGAGGGAGGGGAAAAAATGGTTGTGAAATGGATAGTATCAAGCATTTACAGCGAGTGTCAACTATTTATGTCCAAGATTGTAGGTCACAGTGGTAAAAGACCAGCGATTTCACCGCTAGGCCACTCATTCCACCCACAAAATCCATGTAATACTGTGATAAAGCTTTTTAATTAATAGGTTTTTGTTTGGTTTCAGGAAATCTTCACAGACGACCTTCAATGACCTCAAGAATAGAAGCACCCATAACAAAGGTATTTTAATTGAGACAACCCTTAATTTGCTAAAGTAGTACCTCTTCTCCGTGTACTGGAGCCTATCCTATACAATTCATTAGAAAGAACAAAAGACCACAAGTTTCATAGAATAGAATTGGTTCCAAAAAAAATATAAAAAAGAAATAAAAAAGAAAGATAAAATAGATAAAAAATTGGTTTCCAGTACACAAAGAAGGACCCTTAACTCTCCATGTACATTCAATGTTAGATTGGATACGACTTTTATCATTAGTAAAATTCAATTTAATAGTATATGGGGGGGGGGGGGGGGGGGGGAGGGGGTCGGCAAAATCACCAGTTGTCTTTTCCAAATATTACCCCCCCCCCCCTTTTCCTGGTTGTCAAAAATATGAATAACCCCATATATTTCATCCAGTTTTGTCTAAACCCCTATAAAACAGCAAACAATTTGTTTGGATGTTCAAATGAGCATGTCAACGTACTCAGAGTGTTTGAATATTGTTTGTTTGTTTCACAAGGTTATTAACATGCTGAATGCCGCACAAGAAAACAGTCCTTTAACAGTTGTACATGCGCTGGACAGAGTTGTGGTAAGTCAATCCACACTTAATCAAAATAAATTTGTTTCAACTACATATTAAAAGCTAAGGTTTTGATGAGTTGAGCTTTCAGACTCATGGGCTATAAGAATGACAAGCAACAGAGCAAGCATATCCTACTGATGAAGGCTAAAGACTTAGCCGAAACGTCTATTTGAAAATCATCAAATTTAGTCAGAGACAACCTAATTCATTTGTAAAATCATGAATCCTGACTACAACAATCTTATTTTTAGAGCAAGCATAGTTTATACACATTTTTCAATATGATTCATATGTACCAAGACATTACTAATTTGTTACCTACTTAGTAGCTTCTCTATTATTTTACAACAAAAGTTGTAATGCATTGCTTTGTTCTGTCCAGGAAATATTACGAAGTGCTGAGCTATATTCCCCTGTATTTGCTGGTCATAATACTACAGATGCTGATGACGTCATGGTTAATGACCTCGTGGGTGGACTTATGAGTAATGTAAGTTATCATGAGTACTGTCTAGTATCCTAAATGATATCATCAAAGACGAAACTAATTTCAATAAAAAATTTTCTCCCCCTTGTGTGAGTTACAGTTCCCTGTGCCATCTTGAAAGGTAACTAGGCTGGGCATTGAAACAAGATGAACATTGAGCTTGCAATGATAGAGACCTTTTAACACCTTGCAAGACAAGTATTCATGTGTCTCTATCATTGCAAGCTCAACGTTCGTCTCGCTTCAATGCCCAGGCCCAGCTAACTTTCAAGATGATGCAGGGAACTGTGTAGATATATTATAAAATAAGTTTGTTACTAATTCTTGTTACTAATTATTAACTCCCAGGGTCGACGGAGATCAGGCTGTGATATAACTAAGCCAAGTCACCCTCTACATCCCTCCAAGGAGGCTGGTCGTCCTCATATAAGCCATCTCCCTGAGATACCCTCTGAAGCTCTCAATGCTATGTTGAACGTTGATGATTGGGACTTTGATATACTCAAGCTTGAAAAAGCCTCCAATCACAGGTCAGTGCTATATGTAATACAAACAATATGAGTGACTAATCTGTATGGGATATACAATGTCCAACATGAGTTCTTTCATATTTTACTAAAATTGTCAAGATAAAAGTAAATATGGTCAAGGAAAATTCAAGTTAAAATTTATGCAAATTAAATCTAAAATACAACCTACAGGTTGATATAATAAAAGATTCATCAATTTTGCTTGTTTGGTCTGTACAGGAAAATATCAAACATCAATGCTGTCAGAACCTCGGTCTGACATTTTCCTATACAATCCTCATGCTCTGATAATACAGTAATCTCTTAGTATGTTTAAGTTATTTTTGACTTACATTATTTTGTGGTTTTGTTTTACAGGCCACTTTACTTTCTCGGAATGAATATCCTCAACAAGTTTTGTGTCTGTGAAAAACTCAACATAAGCGAAGATGTGATGAAAAACTGGCTACAGGTAGGCAATCATTGGTCCTGTTACCACTGTTTGCACAACTACACAAATACACAAATACACAAATACACAGTAATACGGCACCAGTTGAAAGCTGCGTTTTCGTTGCCCCCCTAATACAGTACCGCTATTGTTTGGTTAGGTTTAGGGCAGAGGAGGTTGTGCAACTGGCACATGTTAATTTCGGCCAATCAGATTGCGCTAAATTTCGCAGTGATGAAGCACTAATTTCAAGAAAAAATTATTCAAGTATACAAGAAAAACGACTCATAAATCTGTTTTCTTTTCAACAGTTAATAGAAGCTAACTATCATCGTAAAAATGCATACCATAACTCAACACATGCAGCTGACGTACTGCATGCCACAGCTGTATTCCTGGCCAAAGAAAGAGTGAAGGTAAGCCAAGCACTTTATAGTTATGCAAATGTATTAAAACAATGGATTCAAGGCATGGCAATTACCAGGCAAAAACAAAAACTTGTCCTGAAAGCCTCAACTTGAATTCATTGTTCAAAATCATTTGCATATAAATATTAAACACTGACGCAGTCTATACTAGTTTACTCGCTACTTTCCATGCTTTTAACTATTAATAATAACTATTATTGGATATTTATTCAGTTTATTCACCATGCATACTCATTCTTAATTTTGAATGGCTTTCTCTAAACTTTGTACTTGCTTTACCAGGCTGTTTTGGAACCACTTGACGAGGTTGCATCATTAATAGCAGCCATAGTACACGATGTGGACCATCCAGGCTATACAAACTCTTTTCTTTGTAATGCTGGTAGTGAATTAGCAATACTATACAATGATATCGCAGTACTTGAGAGTCACCATGCAGCCTTGGCATTCAAACTTACTGCTAGAGAAGAAAAGTCCAACATATTCCTTGGTCTAGATGTGTGAGTATTGGTTTCCCTGCTCTGTTTTCTCTTTCCTTTGTTCGCTTTGCTTTTCCTTTCTCTTTTGTTCCATTTTGTTGTGTTCCGTTCTCTTTTGTCCCGTTTTGTTCTGTTCTCTTTTGTTCCGTTTTGTTCTGTTCTCTTTTGTTCCGTTTTGTTCTGTTCTCTTTTGTTCCATTTTGTTGTGTTCCGTTCTCTTTTGTTTCGTTTTGTTCTGTTCTGTTCTGTTCTCTTTTGTTCCGTTTTGTTCTGTTCTGATCTGTTCCGTTTTGTTCTGTTCTGATCTGTTCTCTTCTGTTCTCTTCTGTTCTCTTCTGTTCTCTTTGCTTTGCTTCTCTCCTCTCCTCTTTTCTCTTCACTTCATTTTTTATTTGATTCTATTTTATATGTCTTCTATTTTCTTCTCTTTATTTCTTTACTTTTGTTTTCTATTCAACATACATTTTCTAATATTATGTATTGCTATGTTTGCAGAGATGAATTCCGTACAGTTCGACAGTCAATAATTGACATGGTGATGGCCACAGAGATGACGCGGCACTTTGAACATTTGTCCAAGTTTGTTAATAGCATTAATAAGAGAAGGTCGTCAAGTATGGATGAAGTTCATTCTGTGGTTAGTAATTAGTTGTATTGTTTCAATCTAATAGCTAGGAATATGATGATGATGATGATGATGATGACAATGATGATGATATAGATAATAGCAACAATGATGATCATAATATCGATGATGATGGTGATGGCGATTGTGAAGATGATAATGATGATGTTGTTGATGATGACAACGATGGTGATGTAGATGATGACAATGATGATTATAACAATGTTGATAATGATGATGATGATATGTAATGATGTTAATGATACTGGTGTTGATAACATGAAGATTTTATAATAAACAATAAAAATGTTTGTAATTATGATAATGATGATAATTATAATATTGTTTAACAATGTTTCTCACTCATTTTTGTGTTGTTTAATTACAGCATAGTGGGCGTGGTACCCCAGATTCTAATACCTCTTCGACGACAGCACTCACAACTCCAGAAAACCGCACATTAATCAAGAGAATGTTAATAAAGTGTGCAGATATTGCTAATCCTGCAAGACCCAGGTATCTCTGTAAGGAATGGGCAGAAAGAATAGCAGAAGAATACTTCTCACAGGTTGGTATCATGATGGTGATGATTATAATAATGATGGTGATGATGATGATGATGATGATGATGATGGTGATGGAGATGATCGATGATCGATGATGATGATTGTAATGGTGATGATGATGGTGATGATGATGATAATGATTGTGATGATGATGATTGCGATGATGATGGTGATGGAGTTGATGATGATGATTAATGATCATTGATGGTGATGATTATAATAATGATGGTGATGATAATGGCGATGATGTGATGGAGATGATGATGGTGATGATAATAATGATGACCATTGGTAATGATGATGACAGTTATGGTGGTATTGGTAACAATAATGGATATTGATCATCATCATTGATGATGATTGATGATGATGATGGTAATGATGATGATGCTACTGCTGTTGATGGTGGCAACATGATGGCCATGGTGATGGCAGCAAATAGTGATGATACTAATATTGATGATGGTGATGTTGTTGATGATAAAATTGGTGATATTGATGATAATGGTTTTGGTAATTTTTCTTCTAATTGATCTATATTCTGTTCTCTATTCTTGTAGACTGATGAAGAAAAGAAGCGAGGTCTTCCAGTAGTTATGCCAGTGTTTGATAGATTAACGTGCAATGTACCTCGCTCACAGGTAATTCATTTAATCTTGCAATAATTTCACCAATAGACTAAAACACGTTGCTATGTACATTTCCACCCAAATTTTTGGGAATGTCTTGTGGAAAATTTTTGGAACAAAAGTTTTGAAGGTATTGAATTGGGTGGAAACGCACATACCGTAGTAACACATTGACTGATTAGGTTTATGTCATGGGTATGAAAAGACCAACATCACGCTAGCTGGCCTCCAAGGAGGGGTTCTTAGTGTCGTCACTCAACGCTTTACTGCCCACAAATGGGTAGTCAAGTGTTGCATGATGGCAGTAGGAACGTCTGTGTTGGAGGCCAGGTTACATCTAGCGTGACATAAAATATTTGATTTACAAAAAAAGGTTAACTAAATTAATTTTTTTCCTGAAAAAAAAAACACAAAAAAACAATTATCCTATTATGTCATGCTAGGGGCATACCTACATGTCTTTATTATATGGCTATGAAAGTACGCTCGCTCTGATTGGCTGATTTCCAGGCTGATATTTTCCCATATCAGACCGTTACCATGACAACGGTCCAATTTTCATATTTTTTTCAGACCGGAAAATTAAAAAACAACTTGTTAAGTATTGCAATAAGTATTTTGTTAAAGTTTTGCCTTTTCATACCTGCAAAGTGTTTTTTAGCCACTTTAGTGTGTGTTTAATGTATTTTTATTCATTCAACAATGAGAGATTCGGCGATAAAATATTTGCGATTTTGTACATCGCTAAGAAAAAAAGCCATATAATAAACAATTTATTTAATACTGTTGAAGGTATTATACATAGTTGTTCAGCCTTTTTTTGCAATTCCTTGAATTGCATAAATTGCCTCATAGATCATCTCAACATGTATCTCAACATGTATTCAATCCTTTAAGTACAAAATACACTATAAGTAGATGACAATTATTTATTATTACTTATATTTCTGTTCACTAGAAGACACATAAGGCTATGGATATATTATTACTATTGTAATATCTATATTGATGTGGTTGTCTGTTTGTTTCTAGGTTTGGTTTATTGTATTAATAAGGCTATTGATATATTATTACTATTGTAATATCTATATTGATGTGGTTGTCTGTTTGTTTCTAGGTTTGGTTTATTGTATTAATAAGGCTATTGATATATTATTACTATTGTAATATCTATATTGATGTGGTTGTCTGTTTGTTTCTAGGTTTGGTTTATTGTATTAATAAGGCTATTGATATATTATTACTATTGTAATATCTATATTGATGTGGTTGTCTGTTTGTCTGTAGGTTTGGTTTATTGTATCAATAAGGCTATTGATATATTATTACTATTGTAATATCTATATTGATGTGGTTGTCTGTTTGTTTCTAGGTTTGGTTTATTGTATCAATAAGGCTATTGATATATTATTACTATTGTAATATCTATATTGATGTGGTTGTCTGTTTGTCTGTAGGTTTGGTTTATTGTACCAATAAGGCTATTGATATATTATTACTATTGTAATATCTATATTGATGTGGTTGTCTGTAGGTTTGGTTTATTGTACCAATAAGGCTATTGATATATTATTACTATTGTAATATCTATATTGATGTGGTTGTCTGTTTGTCTGTAGGTTTGGTTTATTGTACCAATAAGGCTATTGATATATTATTACTATTGTAATATCTATATTGATGTGGTTGTCTGTTTGTTTGTAGGTTTGGTTTATTGTATCAATAAGGCTATTGATATATTATTACTATTGTAATATCTATATTGATGTGGTTGTCTGTTTGTCTGTAGGTTTGGTTTATTGTATCAATAAGGCTATTGATATATTATTACTATTGTAATATCTATATTGATGTGGTTGTCTGTTTGTCTGTAGGTTTGGTTTATTGTATCAATAAGGCTATTGATATATTATTACTATTGTAATATCTATATTGATGTGGTTGTCTGTTTTTCTGTAGGTTTGGTTTATTGTATCAATAAGGCTATTGATATATTATTACTATTGTAATATCTATATTGATGTGGTTGTCTGTTTGTCTGTTTGTCTGTAGGTTTGGTTTATTGTATCAATAAGGCTATGGATATATTATTACTATTGTAATATCTAGATTGATGTGGTTGTCTGTTTGTTTCTAGGTTTGGTTTATTGTATCAATAAGGCTATTGATATATTATTACTATTGTAATATCTATATTGATGTGGTTGTCTGTTTGTCTGTAGGTTTGGTTTATTGACTACTTTGTGAGTGATTTGTATGATGCTTGGGATGGTAAGTTGAACTCTTATTATTAGAATTATCATCACGGCCTTAATCATCATCATCATCTGCATCATAATTAACATCATAATCATCATCATCATCATCTGCATCATAATTAACATCATAATCATCATCTGCATCATAATTAACATCATAATCATCATCATCATCATCATCTGCATCATCATAATCACCATCATTATTATCACTACCATTATTAATTACTACCATCATCATCATAATTAACATCATTATCATCATCATCATCATTATCACCTCCATCATTACCATCACCACCATGACCTCCACATAACCATCATATGAATCATCAGTATTGCCATCATTTCAATCATTAACACTATCATCTTCATCTTTACCATCATTATCACCACCACAATTACCATCATTATCATTGTTATCATCATAATCATCATCTACATCATCTTTATCAATATTATTACCATCATTACCATACCATCATCATCGCCACCGTCATCTTCTTCAACATCATGCAATCCTCTCCATTATCATTTACACCGTTATCATCTTCTGTAAGCACAATTATCAACAAATATCAAGTACTGATACATAATATTTTATCTACAGCATTTGCTCTAGTGCCGGAGACAATCCGACACCTTACCGATAACTATGACTACTGGAAAAAGAAAGCAGATGAACTTGTGAGTCCTGTTTGAATTGTAGGTGTGCCAGCTAATGATACTTACGTTAACCTTTTCTAGTTTAGTATTAATATTATATTAATATATTATACTTAATAATATTAAATGCACAGCAGTTCTCAATCTTCTACAAAGTGATGTTGTAGTTGTGTACATGTCAGGGTTTATCTAACTTTGAAAAGTCTGTTGCACATTGGATTTTGTTTGTTTTTTTGTTTGTTTTGCATTTTTGATGCTTAGCATTACTTTTTTGGGCACTGCTTAAAACCTTTTTATTTTTTTTAATCAACCCATGGCCTCCAGGAAAGCATGATGGACGTCACTGATTAGTTAAAACTCCCCAAAAAGTGTTAAAGTAGTGTCAGAATTTTGTAAGAAATCTTGCTAAGTGGAAACGGTAGCACGCGTTGTGCTGTAAATAGTCACTAAATAAGAACTATTTGGTATAGCAATTATTTGGGTTTTATTTCATGTGTTTTCACTCTGTCAACCAATATTGCTGTTGCTACAAATTATCAATTGTTTAAATTTTGATTGATTGTAGGTCAAAAATTCCAATGACTAGTAACCAAGTTTGCAGAAAATTGAGAATTGCTTTTAACTTAATTTAATTATACACAACCAAAAATATAATAAAAACTTAAGTGTAAAGTCCTTATCTGAGAAGACGTGAAGGTCTTGCCAGTTGCAGATGTAATTACAAAGGCAGTACCTTCTCTTTCATTATTTTAAGACAATGAGTATTGTTCTGGGTGAAATGCCAACCCCACACCTCCCCTGCACTGTTGTGCAAATGTGCAAATGATGGGATGAAAAAATTTACTACAAACTGGTTTTACACCTATTATAACCAGTTTTAATTACATTGCAATCTTTGATGTACATGATTATCTAGCCCATGATGGGGAGAGTACTAATAGTTTTAGTATTCATCATCTAATTCAAACTTGAAATAAGAAAATAATAACAAATTGCGATTAAGCCATCATCTTTTCTTTTCAAACTGGCGCTTTTCTCAACATCACTAATAGACTACATAGACTACATATACAATGGTTTAGAGTGGCATACCATGGAATATACCACTTAAATCACTTGTATTTTCTAGTGTACACACAAGCCTTTAGGCGAAAGTATATACAAAGAAAATACAAGTGTCGAGTAGGATATTCACAGTATGTCACGAAAAAACATTGTGTAACTATTTTATCCCACGTCATATATTTTAAAAAGAACCCACAGTGTCTCATGGGAAGAGACAGTTGAATACCACCTAATATACAACAGCTTTCAAGCATTCTGATTGGCTGTATTTTATGTGATGTGGGATAATTGTAGTGGATCCAATGGGATTGCAGGATTTGTGATAGACTACAAATTGGTGGATACTAGACCACAAAACAGTTCATATATTTGCGCAAAAACTCTGATGAAACTTGTTGATTGAACTAAAGGAAGAGGAATGAGAACTGGTGACTCAAATGTCTCATTCTTCACAAGTCTCTCCTTTCTTTTAGAAGGAAAACTTCAAAGTTTTTTTATAAAGCAAATAAGGACTGTTTGACAGTCTAGTTAATTCATAGACCCAATTAACTATTGCGTTGCTATGTACGTTTCCATCCAATTCAAAACCTCTGGGAATAAAAACTTTTGTTCAAATATTTTGTATGTGACATTGAAATACATATATAAGACAAAAGACGTCATTCCCAAAAGATTTGAATTGAGTGGAAACAAACATAACAATGCGTTAGCCATGAATTAGATTTATTACTTCTTTCAAATTTGAATACAAATATATACAATGTGAGTGCCCAATCTGTATGTGATACAGATTGGGCTAGAATATTATTGTATAGTTCTTATGGAAATTTGTATGAGATTTACAGGTCTCTCTTCATGGACGAGATTTCTTTTGTCAAATTCTCATTAATTATTAATGAATTTTATATTCTATTTTGTTACTGTGTTGTTACATGGTATATTTAATTGTGGCATCTTTTGTTTACAGGACACAAATCGTGTGGCTTCCCCATCAAGTTCAGCAACCTCTGAAACAACTGCTGGCAGTTCAACCAATACTGCACTCATTGCAGCTTCAACTCTGTCAACAACATCGGCACAGTCTTCCTCTTCCCTGACATCATAATGCCGTACATTATTGACTGTTTAGAGCAATATTCAGGGAGATTATACTATGAAAAATAATTGTAAATAGCTTCCCTTTTGGAGAGACAAAAGATATTCTCTAGAACAAAAATGCTATATTCTATTTATTTGTTGAGTGAAAAAGACGTTTTTTGTTTTCTGTGAAATTGACAATATACAAAGAGCAGGCTATTCCATTTTTGATGAAGTCTTCCATTTCACTTTGATCAAGTGTTCCATTTTACCTTGATCAAGTGTTTGATTTTACTTTGATCAAATCTTCTTTTTACTCTGATAAAATCTTCCATTTTACTTTGATGGAGACTTCCATTTTACTTCGATCAAGTGTTCTATTTTACATATACTTTGATGAAGTCCTCTGTTTTACTATGATCAAATGTTCCATTCTCTTTTGATCAATCGTTCCACTTTACTTTTCGGTTTCATTTCTCTATTTTATAGTAACATTCTTAGAACTTGTAATGGAACGAAAGGGATTGAATGAAATCAGCAAGTCACACCACAACCCTATTGATGCCACTCATTGAGTGACACTTGTCAGTCATAACACAATGTGATTTTGTGTGATATTTGTGTGAATTAAATGGAAAAAACAAGTAAACATACTTGCATAATTTCATACTCTCGCAAATCTGTCAGAATATGTAAACAACCTCTGTGATCAGTGACTAGCTAGCAAGCATTCAATCTCTGTATGATTTTGATTTTTAAAATTCTTAGTTCTTTCTCATGCAGTCTTCCATATCTGAAGTGATTGCATTTCACTCTCGAGTACTGTTTCATGCTATTGCTCATCCTCCTTCCAGGTCTGTCTATTATATTAATGCCCATGTTATATAGCCCTTATTTTATTATTAATTTGTCCTTTTGTCTAACACTATGAATTTATCATTTTGGTAATATAGTATGTGATGATTTTACCCTGTTAGACCTGTGAACAATTATTGCTATATATATAGTTATGCATATGAATAATACAGAAATTGTAGAAAAATATAGTAGTTTTTGAAAATTTATCATATTATATGAATGATTCACTAATGACATTTAGACTTGTTGATATCGAGAGACGTTACTATAAAGAATGTGGGATATAGCCAGCTAATGTAATC
Source organism: Metridium senile (assembly GCA_949775045.1). NCBI lineage: Eukaryota > Metazoa > Cnidaria > Anthozoa > Actiniaria > Metridiidae > Metridium > Metridium senile. The sequence goes on from OX459109.1 coordinate 12,004,311, forward strand.
ATACATGCCAACTTGCACAGATTTTCCGAGAGACAGATATGTCATCTCCTAGTTAGAGCTTCAAATCTTCCGTAAAATCATAATGGTCATTCGCTTGTTGTTTGTTAATGTTCTTCATTTCTGAGGATAAACAAAATGATGGCAATGAATAGTGACTGTCGAGACACTGTACAAATTCTCCAGATTTGAAACCTTGTTGTAGGCCCTCGGCTAGCAATTCTCCAGAACTGAAACCTTAGGAGGTTGGCATGTATGCTGTATATTGAAAGGCTGGCATTTTTTCTATTCCTATGCCCAAGCTTGTAAATTCATGTAAGGCATTCTAAAAGTAGCATTTTTAGTTTGATTTTGTAGCTAGTTCTTTCTACTTTGTACTTCTCCATTCCTTAGAGCAAGATCCCCCTCCTCAGGGCCGACTGACTTACGTTATCATGTCGGTCAGGTAGGGATAGTTTAGGTCACCATGGAAACAGCAGTATATATCTCCAAGGTGATCTAAAACCATCCATGCTTCAGGGGGATGTATTTATGTTATATTCAGGGGGAAAGATGGGTTGTAATAAATACTACATGTTTCCAAAGATTTATCAGATTTTAACAAAAAGCATAATCGTCCTTATTTAACGTTTCAACCCAATTTTATTAATGCAACACACCCCTCCCCCCGTGAGGAAGCCATGTACCTATTTTGATGATTGTGACATGTTTGTTAGTGTAATAATTATTGTTTCAATAATGTACAGACATAGTTTTACTGTTTTGATGCTATTAATATTAATTTGAGAAGCCAAAGCTTATTGCCGTGGTGACTGATACTTTGGTATCATTATTATGTCATTCTGAAGTAAAAAGGCATCAACTAACATCATGTTCTCCAGTTACTGTCTAGGGTAGGGTGGGGTCTCTGATTCCCCTCCCTACTCCCCCTTGGTCAATATATCTCTCAACCAAGTGATCTAGTTAAGAAAAGAAGCAAGGTTATTCAGGACAGTTATCTAGTTATTCCCAGACAAGTAAACTGGACAAATCCCCCCTTACTACACCCCCTTGGTCAATATATCTCTCAACCAAGTGTTCTAGTTAAGAAAAGAAGTAAGGTTATCCAGTTATTCCCAGATAAGTAAACTGGACAAATTCCCCCTTACCACACTCCCCTAGGTCAAAACCCAATGACACTTAATCCTCAATTCCTCTCAGTTTCAGTAAACTTTACAACACTCCCAAAGTACAATAAAAAAGGATTTTATTACAATGAAACTTCAAGGTTACAAGATTCACACTTTTAGCCACTTTCACTAAGTATAGAACATTTGTCAATGAAAACATACACACTCACATGCACTTCAAATACTTAAAGTTTTCCAGAAAAGGAAACAATACTTTATGAAGATTTGAATTAGTCAAGGTATTAAATTATAAGTTTTAAAAGAGACATTGCAGATACAGAGAGTAAAATAAAAACAGTTGATTGAAATTTGAAAAACAAAATTATTTTGAACACAAACAAAACACATAAGTTCTACTTGAAAATAAAAAGTTCCTATGAATAGAGAATGGTAAATGACATGACACGAGAATATGCTTTTGACAAATTAAGATTTTCTAGTGAGCATTGTTGGCTTTAGTTTTTCTTGGCTTTGAAGTTCTCGTATTTGCTGTGACTATGGTACCAGATCATTAAAGGCAAAAGCATTGTTGGGATGCACATCAGACTGAATAGACCCCAGTCAAACTACACAGACAAAAACAATATATAAACAAGTGGTAATAGATTGAACGATTGAATAACTATATGAGACTTCCCAATCAGCTAATGCATTGCTATGTACGTTTTGGCCCAATTCAAAGCTTTTGGGAATAAGATTCTTTGTTTTATGTTTGTCAATGTCACATGGAAAATGTTTGAAACAAAAGTATTTATTCCCAGTGGTTTTGAATTGAGTCAAAACGTACATAGCAACGCATTAGCCGATTAGGTCTATGCATATTTGGTTACTAATTCAAAGCAATAGCTGTTGCTACATTCAAATGTTTTCAAACAATGGATTCAAGTCACAGCTCTTGGGCAAAAACAAAACTTTGGCCGAAAGCTGCAATGGACCTCTTTACCTTTCCTTGTTTTTTTTACCCTTTTCAGACCATGTAATGCAAGGGAGTTGATTCTTTCACATGTAAATCTTATAACATGTTTATCATGAATAAGAAAAAATCTCAAGGGAATGCCACCCAGTTTGAAATGGCCAATTTGCATACAAAGGTATTAAAAAGAGGTCCATGTAAATCCTTTGTTCAATATCATTTGCATATAACTGCAATAACAGCTATTTACAATAAAGAATAATGCTAGAGTTCAACGTTTCGCAGTCAGCATGACTGCATTTTCAAGAGTTGTTTATTCACGAATAACAAAGCTTTTATCAGTCAGGATTATAGCCCCATTTGGCGATATTTCTAATTAGTGATTGGACCAATCACGTACTTGGATTTCGCCATACGTCACGAATACGTCACCAGTCCGAACAGAATCAAAACATTCAAAAAGCTATCAAGCTATGTAAACATGACCTCGACCTGAATCTTTGATTTGATTGCCACAGAGTCGACATAACTGCTTGAGAATCTCTAAATGTTTCTCCATGAATCTACGAACAATATACAAGGCAAAGTTTAACATAAAACTTACATGTAATTAAACTAGCTACTACAATGTGATTGTCAAACGAAAACCATGCAAGAACTGAAGCTAAGTGCATGTAAACATAGTCTTTGCATTTCGATACACAAAATGTTCTTAAAGTTGTATTATTGTGCTCCCAATGCCAAAGGGGAGCAAGCTTATCTTATACTTGTTTATAGAAATACATAATAAATGCATGGCCCGAGATAGCAATCGACTTTCGAGCCAGTGGATCACAAAGAAAAGACGAGTCATTGAGCGCGCTCACTTCAACTTTATAAAATTGATATTCATACGACAAATATTGAAATTTCTCGTTGTTTAACAGATCACAAACGAGTTATGAATTGTGCAATTAAAAGTAAGCTTGTATAAAGCCGTTGTTTTCCTCTTAACTTGAAAAGAACAATGACAAGACCTCGAGCAAAAGGTTAAATGCCAATATTACTGAAGTCCGTGACATGCCGTCAAGTATGACCTCCGTTTATCAAACTTTGAAAAAACTCTACCGGCGAACTAGGGACTCTACCATATAGAAACTTGTCACAGACCAAGATAATTTATCGTACAACACAGAAAAATTATACACAACCTCATGAAAATTACACAACATTAATAAAATTATCAATCAGTAGATCTTACCTTTCAGACGACGGTCATAAGACGTGCACCACGCTCGGGAAAAAGTCAAATATTTCGCTTTAAAATCAACTAAATCACTATCTTCGAATTCACACACTAGCTTGAATATTATGTGCTTGTAACTGATGGTAAATGTCACGGATAAACAGTCCGTGAGACACTGCGGCATTGACTTGAAAAAAAGATACGAATATTTTTGCATATGTTTCGGTGTTTATTCAAAGACAATAGAACGTGACGTCACATATATCGCCAAATGGGGCTATAATCCGGACTGTTTATATATGATGTTAAATCTAAATTTGAATATTGAACAAAAGCTATTATGTTGACTGCAAAACGTGGAATTCTAGCGTTATTCTTTATTTTAAGTACATTACGAAAATCGTTATTGATAACAGCTATTGATTCAATTATTGGTTATTTTAATTACCAGATGTGGAGAATGCTTTCTTTGGTATTCCTTGTTGCTCATGATGAATCCTTCACCGGGTCCTGTTGAATATGAAACCTGTTCAAAGACAAAACACACATGTTAGATTGAATATGTTCTGTGTGAATTTGTTTTCGCTTATTGGTCAAGACATACAAAAACAAACTGGGCCTGACTTGTGACTTATAGTGTTTATAATTTCTGTTCACTGACTAGACAAAATGTCCAGTCACTCATGCATTTGACCAGACAAAACAATTTTTTAATATATAGGTAATATAAAGAAATTTGTAACACTGTAAACAATGTTGACTTTACTTTTTTGACGTTCGAGCTTTAGCCCTTCTCTTTTACTCAAACAAAACTCAAAACATCAGTAAAATTAAGTTAACATTTTTTTTAATGGTGTTACAAATTTCATTCCATTACCTATCGTTTATATCAAACACCAATGCAGCCTATAGTTCACTTGCTAGTTTCCATATCAAATTTTTAATAAGCAACTTCTAATGACCAGCCATTATTTTAATCCATGGTAGGTGTTACAGACTGTGTCGAATAATAATTTTAAGATAGACCAGAGATTTATATTAAACATTTATTTTCTCTGTTTTTAATCTCACCTGTACTTGTCCTTCCTCGCTTGGCTTGTATGTTACTTTAGCAGAAGTAAAATTAAACATTCCAGATTTCAATGGTCGTAGGATGATTGAATGAGAAACATTTGTGCCACTATAAGAATGTCAAGGAGAAACATTACACCTAAATACAGAACTACAATGTCAACATAAGCAAAAATATACACTTATTTCAGAAAAGATTGACGGACAAACAAAAGTTTATCATGAGGCCACTGGATTGCAAGACCAAAGCTCTGACCACCATTCCACCTCACTGTTGGATTGTGTAACTACAATGTGAAATGCTGAGGGGTAAACACAGAAAAACAAAAGAAGAATAAATGAAAGGATACGGAGCAATGGACTTCCACTTGACAGAGGTCAAACCATGAACAACTTCAAATGCTGAGTCAGGGAAAGATTCCTCAGTTAGCGCTACAGCTGAAGCAGGGCTTAAAGAAAAGGAAAACAAACATGAGTAACTTAATAACGACATTATTTTATAAATACTCTTTCATCCCTTTCTACTTTTCTTCATAAACTCACTGAATCAATTATCCATTCATTCACTTATTCATTCATCTCTTCATTCACTTTGGATCAAATTGAAAACATTATATCTGTCTTATTATTGCTGTTATTTATTCCTCACTCAATTAATTAATCACTTATTCAACCAAAAAAACATGAATAATATTCATTTAATACATTTATTAATACATCCCTTTGTTCATTGATGTACTGTTTTATTTCTCATTTATCTATTCAATGACTGACACAGTTTCCTGTGCTATCCTGAAACTAGGTAAACAGGCCTTTGCATTGAACAAGACAAATGTTGAGCTTGCAATGATAGAGACACTTGAATAATTGTCCTGCAAGGTGTTAAAAGGTCACTTTTATTACAAGCTCAACATTCATCTTGCTTCGATGAAAAGGCCCGGCTACCTTTATGGATGGTGCAGGGAACTGTGAAGGGGACTGTTTATACCATTTTTCATTTACCTTGAACCAACATTGTACAATGTGTATAGGATGGTCAAATCTTTGCCTTCAACTACAAACTCGTTAAGAACATTCTTGGCTACAACAAGTCTTGCATTGGATTCACTATCGCAGTGACCACTGCCTACCAAAACACCAAGAACTAACGCTAACAACAGCTGAAAAATAAGACAAAAACTAGTGTAAATATTGAGCAACGTACATGCTTCATTGGTATTATATTAACTTTACTTCAAGCAAAACAACACATAAACTACAGCATACTATTTTACTTCTATACTCAAGAATAGCATAGAATAGAATAAAATGGAATAGGATATCATGGAATAGAGTAGAAAAGAATAGAATAGCATATAGAAATAGAGCAGAGTAGAATGGAATAGAATAGAGTAGAATAAAATAAAATAGAATAGACAAAAAAGGAAAGAGTAGATTAGGATAGAACGGAATAGAACTGATTAAAACATAATAGAATAGAATAGAATAGAATAGAATAGAAAATAAAATAAGAGTCCAAATATTAAAAGTGTATAAATATAAATACACAGGAAGCCCGGTACAGAGTAACCGGCTCCAATAACTTTTAAAGAAATCTTCGAACATGTTATAATACAAAAATATAGAACAACCTCGTTATCATAACTACAGAAAAATAAATGATTAAATAAACATCGACTTATAATGCTTTAAATGACGAAAAACACTCGATAGTAAAGAAAAAGAAGAAATCTTTGAAAGACTCCACGTTTTTGAAACAGCCAAAACTTTCACTGTAAATTACTATTTTGAGCGAGAATTTCATGAGATCGTATCTCTGGTATGTCTAAATTATGTATCTTTAGGAAATAGGATTCTGGGAGAGCTAGATTTCTTACCATAATTGAAAAATCTTGAGCCTTTTCCGATCCGTCCTTTGTGTTCGTGTAAAAAGAAAGAAAGACTCCAAGGATGACGTGTTTTGAGCACGCTCTCATGGTAAGAACTGCTGACAGATAAAGCGTCTGAACGCAGGCTCGAACCATTTTCAAAATCATTTTTGCTATTTTTTCTTATCTTTTGAATATATATATATATATTTAATTAAAGCATATTTTATAGCTCATTTTTGGTTAGAAATATAGTTTCATTAAATAATTTTGAACTTAAGTATTGCAAATATATTTATATATTGGAAAATTGTTCCTGAGTACAATTGTGTCTGTAGCTATCCATAAATATAATCACTAACTTTTTTTATGCTGTATATAAAATGTACTATCTTTCTATTGGAGTTTTTGGCGCTAATTTAAAAAAAAAGCGAACTACCACTGATCTCCTCTACCCACCCCTCCCCTGTATATTTGTGACGTCACGTCGCGAAGAGCTTCGGTACAAACAAACTTGGAAGTCACAAACCAACAGTTGCTGTGTTGGTATTGAAGCAAAGATTGGATGTGTGAAGTGGGACTTCAAATTACTATAACTTGTAACGACAGTGCAGTTTTGGAAAGTCCACTGGGTGTTTAGACAAACGTATTTTTTTCCAGGGATTGTTTTTCAAGATTTATTTTCGGTTGACGCACGAAAGGTCAGGAGGACAAAATTGAAGACTGACTTTGTCTGGATTAAGAAATGAAATACGATCAAAGACAATGGCTATACACATTTACTGCTCTGCTTTTTATTTGTAACAGCTTGTATTAGTAATTCGAGAAGAGTTTTTAGTTATGCCTGTCATGAATGTTCAACAAGAAGTCGATGATTTAACCCAAAATGGTCACAAATCCCTCGCGGAAGGCAATTTAGAAGAAGCTTGTATGCTCTTTGAGAGGGCTGCCAACTTAGCCGTCAGTTTACAAGAAAGATTCACCGAAAGAGCTTGCTTTTTTAACTTAGGAGCTTGCTATGTGGCTCAAGGAGATGCTAAAAGGGGGTTAGAGTACTTAAAAAAGGCTTTACCGCCTGAGAAAGACGCTGACGGCTCAGGAAATTTCGCCGACCTCCATTACAACTTGGGACTTGCCTATGATGTATTAGGTCAACTCAACTTGTCTATTCAGAGCTACGAAGTTGCACTAGAGGAATATAAAAACCAAAATAACCAAGAACTACAATCAGAGACTTTAAGTAAACTAGCTATTGACTGTTCAGCGAACGGAGAACTGGAAAAAGCCGCAAAATACTACGGAGATGCTGGAGAAGTTTACAGCAAGCTTGGCGATAAGACGAACCAAGTTTTTGCCCTTACTAACCGAGCATCTGTACTTGGTGAAATCAGAGACATTGAAAACTGCGCAGAAACTTTGCGTTCTGTGATTGAGATATGCGAGGAACTGACCGATCAAACTTTACAAGGTAAAATACTTCATTAAGTTAAAATCGATGTGTAATATAGGGTTGATTTTTATTGGAAGAAAGAGCTTTATTAAATATCTAACAAGATTTAATACCACTTTCTTCAAGTGGCCTTTGTTTACATTTATTGTTCTGTCAACTTACTGTAACTAACTTTTTAAAATAATGAGCGAAGCGTCTGAGTCAATTAAAGACTTTGTTGCCAAAATTTAGAATTTTGCATTTTAAACGTCTTGTTGCTAGGTTGCAATGCAGATATTTAAGTAATTTAATTTATGATTACATTATGTCAACACAGGATTAACAGTTTGTAATACTATTATCATGTTATTGAAATGTACTATATAAACAAACATATGATCATCATGCATTATATAGTCGCTATATGTCAAAAACAATATTAGCGAGCTTTAAATATTTAAAAAAATATTAAAAAAAGAATATAGAGTAAACTTGGAATATAGGCCTACCCCATCAAACATCAGATCACAATCAACAAATCACAATCAACAAATATTTATAAGAGAAATTTTCTCTATCATCATTATCATAATTGTTATGATCTCTTTTATTATAATCATCATCATTGTCATTGGTACAGTATTACTGCACATTTGTACAAAGTTCAATAATAGTATTAAAAGTATCAATAAAATGCAACTACATATTATGTAAACCAGTTATAAACTTTTCTAAGTCATTAGTGCATTATCTAACACACTATCATCAATGTTTTGTCTTGCAGGAAAGGTATACAATGATCTTGGGCTACTATACAATCGTCTAAAGTCTTACCATAATGCAGCTGAGTGTTTTGAGATAGCTATTCCACTGATTAGTGGACGTGAACAAGAGAAACATCTTGAAGCAGTCTTAAGACAAAATCTTGGAGCAGTTTATAACCAGATTAAGGAATATAATAAAGCGCTGGAGCAACATAAGATTGCTATTAAATTACATGGTGAGTGAAGTGTATGTTTTCAGTGTTATTGTTATCATTGTCACCAATATCATTACCTTTACAATCATCATCATCATCTTTAGAATCATCGTTATCATTCATGTCATAATCCTTGTATTCATCATAATAATAATAATCATCTAAGTTTGCAGTCATCATAATTATCACCGTCCTTATCGAAATTATCATCATCTTGGCTGTCATCATCATCATCATCATCTTTATAATCATCATCATAGTCATCATCTTTGTTGTCATTCATCATCCTTGTGATCATCATCGTCATCATTATCTTCATAATCATCATCATCATAGTTGTATAAATATTATCAATATTGCAGCCTAGTACGTATTAATTGTATGTCCTAAATACGTTACTTTTACTATAATTCTAGGTGAACTAGGAAACAGATCAGCAGAAGGACAGACTGCTTGTAACATGGGATTTGCATATAGTCAACTACGGAAGTTTGACCATGCCATAGACAAGTTTTTACAAGCAATACAGGCATCTAATGACACTAAAGACCTGTGTAGCCATTGGCAGGCAAATGAAGGACTTGCAGCTGTCCATTTCCTCAAACAAAACTACAAAAAAGCAGTCGAACATTATAAAATAGCACTAAGTTCTTTATCATCATCAGGAGCAATGACAACTGACCATAATGAGCGTATAGTAAACAAACTTGCTGATGCTATGAAGTTTTTGTACTCCCAAGAAGATGCCAAAACCTCCTCTATTACCAAGAAGGAAAGAAAGAGGGGTAGCAGCAAAAACAAACATATTAGAAAAGTTGAAGATGATGCTGATGAAGGATCTCAACTTTTTGGCAAAACACGGCCAAGAAGTCACTCTAACCACAAGCTAATAGCAAGAGGAATTGATGGTCATTTAGAGGATCAACTAGATGGTACTTCAGACTCGGAAGAATCTTCAAGAGAGGAGAGTACAGAGAGTGATGATTCTGCTACCGAAGTCCATAAAGAGAGATATACTAGGCGTCCACGCCAGAAGAAAAAGCCGGATAAAAGTCTTAAAGTTGGCTCAAATCCACAGCTTTTGTTATCAGGACCTTATCAAAAGCTTATCAAAAGGAATAGACGTACAAGTAAGGATAGCTCCGATGTCAATGATGGTTATGAAGAACCAGAAGAAGAAAAGCAAATTAAAGTCAGTCATAGTGAACTCTCACCAGAGATGCCCAGAGCACACAGAGAAGCTTACTTGGCTTCTATCGCTGCAGCTACATCAACCCCAAAGAAATCTGCTCCTGCTCCAGAGATTAATGAAAGCGCTCTCAATACTAAAGAAACAAATCATTCAAGAATGTGTGTAATACAGTAATAATGTTATTTTACCAAAAATATTTTAAAGTGATTTCACAAAAGCATGTTTTCTTGCTTCAAGCTTAGAGCAGATTTCATATGGCTATGAAAAGAGCACGGCATGAACAGGGTCAAGGCATGGCACGTCAAATGTTTAGAAACATCACGGTTGCAGCAAGGCACACACACGAACAGCACTAAACTTTTCAGTCATACGAAAAATCTGCTCTATCACAAATAAGTTAATGAATTATCACCAAAAGAAAAAAGAAGAACAGAGAGAGAGAGAGGATGGGAGGGTGGATAGAAAATAATAGGAAGGACATACTTACTGGAGCAGATTGAAATGCACTTTTACAGACAGCTCTTCATTTAAATATTAGGCAAGTAACACAAAGATTGTGTCAGTTCTAAGAGAACATTATTTTAAGTCTGAGAGAAACAAAGGTCAACAAAATACTACATACTACATAATATATAAATAAATACTACATCATTGAAGTAAACTATACGGCACTTTAAATGTTTTAATAAATTAAGAATGCTCTTTTCAAAGGCATTGTACAACTGCATGTTTTTCATGATCAATTTTCAATTAACCTCAAAACTAAAGGTGGGATATGTGTGTATTGAATAGTTTCAGTGAAAATCTACAAAATAGGACATATAACTACGGTAATATTCTAGCTAATACTTTGGAACACCAATGGTGTGATTTTTCTCAATTTTTGGCATACTTCAAAAAGGAATTTATCAACAGCTTTGTACTGAAACATAGATCAAACTATTTTTATATTTTACACCATGCATGCAATATATTTTTGATTCATCACTTTAGTGTAAATGAAATAAAAATAAATAAATATTGTCAATCAGTAATATATATATATATATAGACTAGATCTAGAAGGTTTTATTATTATTAGTAATATATATTGATATAAATAAAACTTTGTTTAAAAATACCAAAACTGTTTTTGATAGTCTGTCAGATGTTCTAAACACTGCACTTCTGGTGAACCCTAAAGAAAAGAAAAAACATCACTTTCCAATGATTTTTTGTTTTAAAAATTGTCAGTGCCATGCATTTTTTAAATGATTGTGGGTATCTTTAAGGAGGTCGCCAAAACACCTGACTTCTTTTCCAAATCTAATGCAGCCCTCCCCCATCCCCCCCTCCTGGTCAACAAAAATATCACAATCCCCTATATATAGCTGCATACAATTAGTATGACAACCACCCCCTTTATAGCTTCTGAAAATAATTTGTCCACCCATTAATATTGACGACCACCCATACAAATAAATAATGAAAGTCCTCTAAGGGTGTTATTGAAAATTCCTGAGTTGAAAATGGTAACCCCCCACCAGAGTCTGTATTGTGTCATCTACGCAAAGAAGCTATTGGAAATTCAATGGTGACAACCAAAGACTCCAATTAAGACCAAGTTAAGCAAGAAATGTGTTTCCTGGATTAACATTTCACAGCTAGATCTTCTCAAAAGTGCAATACATTCTTTAGAATTTGACTTCAGCCTGCAATATTGTAGGGAATGTGCATAAACAAAACAGTTGAAACACTTAAACATTGTTGTCAAATTGTAAAGAATGTATTACACACTATCGAAGGTGATCAGTGGGGTTGAGCGATGCGAATCTTGAACAATGTCTATTGAGTCCACTGTAGAGCCCCTCCCAGGGATTTTAGGGAACAAGGGAACAAGTGCATTTATTTTAAGAGAACAAGGGATACTGCCAAATTATTTTCAGGGAACAAGGGAAAAAATTATGATAAAACAATAGTTTTTTGGGATCATGGGAACATAAGGTAAAACATTTTAGGGAAACAGTTATTTTACTTATGGGGAACAAGGGAGAAAATGCAAAAAGATATCAGGGGAACATGCATCACCCCCCCCACCCCCCCCCCCCCCCCCTGGGAGGGGCTCACTGTATACAAAGAGTGAAAGTGGCTTTAATAAATGTGACAATAATGTTCATATATATAATTAATTACAAAAGAACCACAGATGTTTTACTTGTCTGAGATTTTATTTCATGGATACAAAACATTTTCTCTTGTTATCTTAATAAATCAATGCGCTTTTAATCAATATCTTTTTAGTCAAAAAATTAAACTGTAAAGTTGGGAGAAACTTCCCATGGTTGAAAAATAATTTTTAAGAAGTCTGACTGCTGCAAAATATTTGAACTAATTTCTATCGTAATGCTGTATTTTTCTGTAATAAAAATAATAATAAATTAATCATATGAATTCAATTGTTGTAAAAATTAAATATGCTATTTACAAACAATGACATTCAAATGCTATATTTTGTCACAAACCTGGACTTAGTTACAGTGAGGACATGTGAACTGTTTAACCCTCATCAGTGTATTTGAAATGAACCTTTGAAATAAATGCTTCATTTTTAGAGGTTTTGATACAGTAGAATGTTCAGAAAATTCTAACCTAAAAAATGTCAAGCATTCATGGTAGTTCGGGGGTAGACTATGAACAGTCCCTCTTTTCCCTCTAGAATCAGTGTTTAAAAAAAAGCGAGTGTTGCGGGATTCCTGATTGGGTTATCTATTTCTGGCGCACTCCACAGGAATCACGCAACGAATCACTGATTCTGGAGAAAAAAGAGGGACTGCTTGTAGTCTAGTTTGAGGGCAATCCAACACCAAATCAAAACATTGTTTACCATTTGTTTAAAAAACCATAGGGTCTTTCCATCAATTGCCCTAAACCTAACCAAACAATAGCAGTACTGTATTAGGAGGCCAACAAAAATGCAGCTTTCGACTGGTGCTGGATTAATACTGTAGTTCAAGTGTTCTCACTGTAACTTTTGAAACTGGTAATTACAAGCTCACGGTTTTTATATATGATAACAATAAAGGCCCGGGCAAACGGTTTCAACATTTGCTTCAACATCCGTTCGATTTTGTTGAATGGCAATGTTTACATGCTTTTAAACTCTTTCAACATCAATTCAATATCGATTCAACAAGTTTCAATGTTGAAAGAGTTTAAAAGCGTTTAAAAATCGCCATTCAACAAATTCGAACGGATGTCGAAGCAAATGTTGAAACCGTTTGCCCTGGCCTTAAGACATTTCTAAAGAAACAATTGGATAAAAAAAACAATCTCTTAATCTTTTAAAAAAGATAAAAAATGTTGACACAGCCAAAGCTGCAAAGGATGTTGGCATTTCATTGTAGTTTAATTTATTCAAATTCAATATATTACAAGTTTCTTTTGACTGAAATACTCCATTCAATGCCTGCTACCTTTGCACCACATTGCCATGGTAAAAAAACAAATCAAATAACAAATAACAAATCATTTGATGAACCTGTAAACAAGAGACACAATACCAGCATCCTTTGCAGCCAAGAGTGTTACTAGTACCCTGGGGGTAACAGAGGTTATTTTCTATTTGCTTTAGTGTTTGTAAATCTGACAGTTTGTGAGGCAACGAAAATTAAACCTCTGGCCAAATAAGCTTAGAATCTCACTTCTATGTTGATTTGATTAACACTCAAGTATAGCTATATTAGCATGGTAGCAGCTAGCTGCACTGAACACTTGCACTTAGATCTAAAAGGTCCCTATTGTGGCTGGCCGTCATGATTTTTAGAAGAAGAGTATTATTGAGCCTCTTGTCAAAATGATAAAGATGAGGATTAAAGTCTAAAACTCTATTCATAAGAAGCATTAATAATTAATAACTCCATTCTTTCTCTAGAGTAATATCACAGGGACCCCTAATCAATCATTAATTGTTAATAGATTAAATAGAAAATTGTGTTTTAGTGATTTTTCGTTGCGCGCATGATTGATGAAAATCATGTGGGATTCCTGTGTTAATAAAATTCAATGTTGGGCTTCCTGTGGCACGTTGCTTGGTGAGATGACAAACATGATGACGAATGGCAAAATTCAAAAAACTTTTCTCATGTAGCTTTTCTCGGCAAATCTCCCTACTGGATAGTTTAGTAATACATATTTATTACATCACACAGGGTGGACAGTTGCAATGAAAGGGTGCAGCGGCCACAGGAAGCCCAACAGATATCACAAGCAGTAGTCGACACAGGAAGCCCAAGCGACGAGCAATTGCATGTGCGCACGTTTTTCATCTATTTTATTCATAATTATTGATTGATTAGGGGACCCTGTGGTAATATTATTGTGTTTGGACTAAGAACAATAATTTTCATTCTCAAACTCTTGATCATTCATGAGGACAAAACAAATTAATTCACTGCTGTGACGGAGGTTTGGATATGTGATTTTAATTAGCATAAAATCTGGCCAACTTTTGCTTAGAATTCTCCAAGAATTATTAATGGTTTGAGAAGCCAGAACTTGAAAGAGTGTTTCCTCCTCTATCCGAACACTTGAAGTTGGTTAAGAAAACTTGGCTGCGCCTCGGTTTTCAACCAACTTTTCCGTGTTTGGATATCGGAGGAAACACTCTTTCTCAAGCTTGATCTAGCTATTACTTGAATGTTTCCTACAGGCCAAAAACCGTGAGATATCTTGTGCAAAAACCAAAAGATTTAATGCCTTAATTGTGATCTTGAGACTCCTGTGAGAGTTGCATGGCAAGTATATGCAGAAATAACCAATAGTATATAAGTTTAAAATTAATGAGTTTGATTTTCAATTTTTTGTTTCTATTTCAATTTGTTTTTATAAAAGATTATTAAGTTCTGATACAGTATTCCATCATCTTTAGTATATTAATAATAATAATAATAGACTTCTAGTATAATTGTGATATCTGTTAATTATATACACTAGCTGACAGATACTTAAGAATTGCTATGATTTCATCATAATTTATTTACTGTATTTGACGCATGTGTAGATGATATTCTGGTAATAATTCAATCTTCATGCCCATATCTACATCACAAGAAAGGATGATTAATAACAATATATTCATATATTAAACAATGGTGGTGGTGATGATGTTGATGATGATGTTGATGATGATGATGATGATGATGATGATGATGATGATGATGATGATGATGATGATGATAATGATGATGATGATGATGATGATGATGATGGTGATGGTGATGGTGATGATAATGATGATGATGATGATGATGATGATGGTGATGGTGATGGTGATGGTGATGGTGATGGTGATGGTGATGGTGATGGTGATGATGATGTTGATGTTGATGTTGATGATGATGATGATGATGATGGTGGTGATGATGATGATGATGATTATGATGATGATGATGATGATGGTGATGATGATGATGATGTTGATGATGTTGATGATGTTGATGATGATGATGATGGTGATGATGATGATAACAATGTATTGTATGATAATTAATGCTGTTGATGGTATTGATGATGATGATTTATTTAACTAAGGCTTAGACTTTTAATCATAAACTGCACATGTTGTTGAGGGTGGCCAAGGGGTAATGTGTGACACGTGATTTAGCTAAAATAAGTACATGATTCATGAAAATAACGAACAATTAAGTTGTTATATGTAAATGCTATGTTGAACGAGACTTAAATTTGTATGTGATGCGTGAATATCACAAATATTGATACGTGAAACGTGATGACGACCCCCCTCCCCCCTTGGCCACCCTCGTTGGCATTGTATGGCACCTTTTGAGAAACATTCTACACTAGAGATGGTGATAATGATGTTGATAATGATGGGAATGATGATTGTGATAAAATGATAATGACAAAAATGATGATGATGTGGATGGTAGTAGTAATGTCGTTGTTGATAATGATGTTGATGATAAATATAATTATGATGATGATAATAGTGATCACTAATGATAATAATGATAGTGCATGATGATTATAATGATGCTGATAATAATGATGATAATCAAAGTGATGATGATAATTATGATGATAATGCCATATAATAATGATGCTAATGATAATAGTGATGTTGATAATAATTATGATAATAATGATGATAATAATTATAGAACTAAGCTCTCACCCTTAGAGTCTGGTCCCAACTTGCAGTACAAACACATGTACCATCAGGTGAAACACGAAGGCTGCTAAGACGATTATCATGACCATAGTACACAGCTAGTCTTTCAGACTGAAGCAAATAGATCAACATCGCCATCAATAAACTACCCTATCTTGAAGATAAGGAAAAGAAACCTCTACATGGAGTTGCTCAAGCCTGTCCAGAATTCTGGACAAATACATTAACTTCAAACAAACAGGTTTTAAACCTGTTATAACTAGTTTGAATTACAAATGTGCATGGTTGCATCAATGTTTGGTGCCACTTCATCTTGCGGAAGTCGCACATGATAGCTAAATATAAATATCAAACAGGTATGTGCAGAGGTTTCTTTTTCATGAAAAGTTAATGAGACATTTACCAATGACCATGATGAGTGATGAACACGCTGATACAACATGCACTAGTGTTGTATATCCTGATTTGCATAAGTTTTAACTTGAATATTTTGGTATAATATGAAAGAGCTAACTTAGATGTTTTTTAAGTCGTTTACAACATTCGCGTCCGTGTTGTATTGGCTATACAATCATGCTCCTCCGGCTTGTGATTGTATCTGCTGATACAACACAGCCGCTCATGTTGTAAACATTACACATCAGTAAACCAATTGATGAACAGATCAAACAATCAGATCAGCAAAAAGTCATAAAAATATGAGCTGCAAACCTTTAATGTGTCCCATACATGTATAGTATAATCGTGGAAACCAGCGAATAATAGTCTTCCTATAGAAATACAAGGATAAAAAAGAATAAAGTGAATGAATGATTAAATAAATGAATGGATAAATGAATGAATGATTTAATACAAGTATGAATGAAAAAATGAATCAATAAATGAATAAACATGTATGAATGAACAAAGAACAAAAGAATCAATGACAAAATGAATAAATATGGATGAATAGGTAAAAAAAAAAAATCACTTTTTTTAAAGTCTCAATGTATTTATAGCCAGTGGCTAATTTGGGAGACTCAGACTCACTACTTCTATGTAGAATATTTTAGAATACAACTCTGCTCACATGAAGGATGGATGATGGATGGATGGATGAATGAATGAATGAATAGATGGATAAATGAATGGATGGATAAACGAATAAATGAACAAGCAAATAAATGAATCAAATGAAATGACAGATAAATGAATGAATGAAAGTACAAATGAATGAATGAAAAAAATGAAAGAATGAACAAAAGATAAATGAATCAATGAACAAATGGAAGAATAATAACTTAATAATAATAACTTTAATATTTATATTGCGCATATTACATATGAATATCAATATGAATATGATCACATGCGCACAATATATGGATGAATGAATAAATAAATGAATAAATGAACAATGGATGGATAATTTTATGACCAAATTGTGTATTCTGTATTGAATGGCCCAGGTGAATGAATAGCTTTGAGCACTATAAAACAACCATCAGTATCTTACCACTTATAGAAAAGTCAAGTGATGCAGCACCAAATATAGCATAATCTTTGCTATATACTGCTAATTCATGATCGGCTCGCAAATCAAACAAACGAATCTACAATTCAAAACACAAAATAATAAATTAGTCAATAGACATTACACTACATTTTATGCTTAGCCTGTGAATTATTTCAGATTCTACATTTACATTTACCATTTACAGTTACCAAAAATAAGAGCAATCCCTCTCTTCGAGGCTTATATGCTCTATCATTCTATCATAATGAATGATTGTTAAAATTTTTGAATTACTGTGTTTCCGGCATTCCAACAGCAATATTCCAACAGCAAGTTGTGAAATACACTTTTGGCTGCTGCCAATTGGAAATAGTTACTTAATCGGCACCAGTATGGTTTTGATTGACAGCAACCAAAAACATATTTCACAACTGGCCATTGGAATGTCTGAGTAGGCAGAACACCAAAAATTGCAGTAAAAAAGGACAACAGTGAATAGCTGTTATTACAGTTATATGCAAATGATTTCAAACAATGCATTCAAATCGAGGTTTTCGGGCAAACCTATTTTTTTCGCCCAAAAGCCTCGACTTCAACCCATTGTTCAAAATCATTTGCATATAACTGTAATAACAGCTATTACAGTGTGAATAAAAAAAACTGTGGACAGTAATAGTTCAGAAATCGTGTATCGTTAATTGAGCAACCTGAAACAACTCTCTAACTAATAATAATAATAATAAAAACGTAACTGCAAGACGTTTGACTGATTTGTAGACAGATCAACTTTGTGTAGTTAGAGAGTTGTTTCACATTGTTCAATGAGCAATAAATGGCTACTGAAATATTTTTTTGGTGCCCATGGTTTTTCCCTTCACACACTGTAATTGATTAATACCTTTGCGTCATCACATGCTGTTCCAAAGGTATCTCCACCTGGATAAAACCTACCAGAAAACAAAGGCCTGTAAATTGTATTGTCTTGTGTATTTTTAGTGGTGTCCACTTGTTGTGAAGATTAGGTTTCTAATAATGATTATGGTGGTAGTGGTGAGTTCAATGATGAAAATGGCCATGATTGTAATTACAATGGTAACACGTTATAGTGCTGATGATGACAATGACCATGATGATGGTTGTGAAGAGGATGATGACGATAATGGGTGATAGTGATAATGACAAAGTTGAAGATGATGACCATCATGATGTCCATAAAGATGATGTTGATGACAATGACCATGAGTATGGCGGTGAAGAAGATGATGACAATAATGGGTGATAGTGATTATGATAAAAGATGATGACAATGACCATGATTATGGTAGTGATCATAATGATACAACGATTGATGCATATGATGATGAAGATATCATGCTATAATTCACTAACCTAACACAGTTTATATCAGATTTATGATTTGGAAATGAATTAGTAATCTTGCCAGTTCTTATGTCCCAAACATTGGCACTTCGATCACAGCCCTGGAATATCAACCAAAAACACACTGTCACATAAAAAAAAACCTCATCCTGCTCCAGGTTTTTTGTTACTCAAACTAATTAGCTTTTATAGCATGTTATAAAATAACTATTTGAAATCACGTATTTTGATTGGTTGAGGCGCGTGCTTTATGAGAGCCCACAGCACGCGCGTTTGCATGTTGATCAATTTGTATTTTATAAAAGAAATAGAAAACTTGCTTTCTGTGCTGTATGCAGTTATAAAGCACTTGGGGATTGTCAGAACACTCGAGAAGTGTTGAGAAGCACTCCGCTTCGTGTCATGCTTCTCTTAACACTTCTCTCGTGTTCTGACAACCCCGCGTGCTTTATAACTGCATACAGCACGCACACGCGTTTTCTATTCCTTCATGATATAATTTTACCACAGCCTGTAGTAAGGCAAGGACGCAAACATAAATAATCTAAATATTCAAATATCCCAAACATTGGCCCTTTTCATTTTATTATAAGACACGTTTCATCAACCTGTATTGATTTTATTCAAACCAAGCTTTCGGGCTACTAGCCCATCATTATCATCAGGGTAAACAATGTGAATATTTTGTCAATACAACCATGTTACTTGTATGTAAAGAGCGCATATGCAAATGATACACTGCCTTTCCCTTTACCACAGCCTTTGGTAAGGGAAGGATACAATCATCTATAACTAGTGATAAATAATGATCATCATGATCATGACACTAATAATAATAATATTGACTGTACCCCAGATATGAATATATTTCCTCCTTCCGATGGCGAAAGATCTAAACTGCAATAGAAACAGACAAAATGAATAATTTAGAATCAACCCTCAGAAACTATCTATCAAACAAAACTATCTTTTATGCAGAATACATATCACAATTCTTAAATCATACTTAATTTATATATAATAATATACTGTATTTGCTGACCAGTGTATAAGTCAACCTTTCAACACAAAAAATTGACCTTCAAAAATCAACCTCGACTATACACCTATTTCAAAAAAGGTTGTCATCGCCAAAAGCAATAGGTCATTCCAAGACCCAAGTGCACTATGGGTATAATCTAAAGTATCCACAGAAAAGCAGAAAAGCCCAGAAGATCTTCTGGGCACATTTTCAGTCCTTCGACAAGCCATATAACTCTCCAGCGAAAATCGTTGTTTAGTGGAGCTGGCATGATTGAAAATTTCACGACTTAGGACTATACCCATAGTGCACTTGGGTCTTGGAATGACCTATCGCCTATTGCTTTTGGCGATGACAACCTTTTTTGAAATAGGTGTATACACCGGGTATAAAAGTCAATGTATTGATTTTTCACACAATATCAAAGAATCACTATTGTTTCTATCATTAAAAGTGATTGTTTAGACCAACAATTAGAGTGAAAATAATATACCTGTGAAGTAGTTAGCAAACTATTTAGTGCATTTTTTATGCTAATTCTATTGTTTTCTATTGTTTAATTAGTACTTATCAATTAGTAATATTTGTGAGTCTTTAGACCAATTGTTGGTCCAGCTATATGTATAATTAGATATAAAGTAAGTCACCAAAATAAATATTATAGAAGGACATACCTCATAACATCAGCACTATGTCCATGAAAACTCTGTATTAATTGACTAGACTCTACATCCCATAGACCACAGGTGGAGTCACCACTACCTGTGAATATCTAACAATATCACAATATCAGAATATTTGTCCTTTAGTGCTACACTCAGTGGGATTCGTCAAAAATAAATCTCTTTTTAATGTCTGTTTCTTCCAGCTAGAAAGAAGTGTCCTAATACTACACGAATAAATACACACTAAACATTTTAGCATACAACTCTAGATCTGCTCACAATTTTTGTGGAGGGAGGAAATCTGAGAAAAACCCTTGTGGTATTGAAGAGAACAAGACATCAATTAAAGAAACTCAACTAACCCCTGGCGATCCGACATATTTTTTGACAATTTTCGTTCTGGGTATTTTTTTGGGTCAAGAGACCTGCCACATATTTATATGGGTTTTCACATCCCTGAGTTCAATTTTTGTTTCGATCCGTGTATCAGAAAACTATTCATTTGAAATTTTTAAGTATTGAAGTATTGTATTTTTTTGGGTTTGAAATTTGCATGCCATGTATTTTTTTGGGTATAAAATTTCAGGTTTGAGTATTTTAGGGGGCCCGGTCCCCCCCCCCCCCCCCCCCCCCCCATCATTTTACTTCCCAAGATATCGCCTCCAGGGGCAACTAACATAATTAAAACCCATTCAACAACAGTGGTGAGACATATGTGGTAATTCACTATGCCACCCATAAACCCTTGCATCACTAAATGTATTGCAGAATCTAACAGTGAGTATAAAATATATTTAGCTCTGTAATTATTATCATACCTGGTGATCAGAATTAGAAAACTGACAACAGGACATGTAACTTGTGTGCATTGCAACAGTTTGCTTCTTTGCATTGGGTCCATCATCATAGGTTAGTCTGAAGACTGAACATTTATTATCAAGACCCCTGCAATCAGACAAGAGTAACGTCTTAATGATTATCATAATGTTATTATCCTGTCGATCATCATGATCCCATCTGTCATGATCATCACTGTCATGATCACTATCATTATCATCATCAATCATTATTACTATCATCATCAATCATCAATCATTATCATCATCAATCATTATTACTATCATCATCAATCATCAATCATTATATCATCATCAATCAATGTCATTATTTCTATCATCATCAATCATTGTCATTATTACTATCATCATCAATCATTATTATCATCAATCATTATTACTATCATCATCAATCATTATTATCATTAATCATTATTACTATCATCATCAATCATTATCATCATCAATCATTATTACTATCATCATCAATCATTATCATCATCAATCATTATTACTATCATCATCAATCATTATCATCATCAATCATTATTACTATCATCATCAATCATCAATCATTATCATCATCAATCATTATTACTATCATCATCAATCATCAATCATCAATCATTATATCATCATCAATCAATGTCATTATTTCTATCATCATCAATCATTGTCATTATTACTATCATCATCAATCATTATTATCATCACTATCATCATTACAAAATAACGGTCATTGTCAATATAATGATACTTACCCACAAGCCACCAAATTCCCTGATGGTGAGTATGAACAAGCCATAACCCAAGTTGTCGGCATGGATATTGCATGTTCCTACACATAAAAAATACTCATCATTTATTTAATAAAACTATAAATAATAATAAATGAATTAGTGTTTACAGCTACATCATGAAATTCTTAAAGTCAAAAATAAAATCCCATAACAATAGGTTCAAGTTGTGACTGGCTATAAAATTTAGATGTTAAAAAATGTATGTTTATCTGTGATTTATTTACATTCAAATTCACTCACCTTATTTGTTGTAAAAGCGTCCCATACTATAACTTTACCATCCTAAAAACAAAACAAAAATATATAAATAAAAAAATATATTAATTTTATATAGATGTTTCGGATTTCAGATTTCAGACCATAAACCTTTTTGAAACAGATATACATATTAAGAACATGTATCTTTAATCAATTATATTATAATAGTACTATGAACAGGTTCCCATTTAAATCTGTACTTTCCCATTTAAATCTGTACTAATGCAAATTGTGTTGATGTGTGCTAAACACACAGATCAACCAATCAGAGTATATTATTTCTGAAGTGAACTTCTCTGATTGGTTTATCTGTGTGTTTAGCACACATCAACCAAACTTGCATAAGTACAGATTTAAATGGGAAAGTACAGATTTAAATGGGAACTAGCTGTTTTTGAACATTTTTATTTTATATTGCATTAAATACAAATAATAATATTTTTAATTACATTGTACATATAATCATTATAATTAATTGAAATTGTAAAGCGTTTTTGAACTCATTGAATTGACGCTACATAAAATATTATTATAAAATTTATCTTACTTGAGAACTGCTGACTAAATGTCTTTTATCGTTTGACCAGTCCATACATAGTACTTTCCCTTGATGTCCTTTTAAGATACGCCGTACTTTCATGTGACATCCCTGTAAGCCATTTAACCTACTAGCAACATCTTTTACTAGAAAAAAACAACAGCAATAAAGCACAGGCAGCCCAAGCAATTCACTTTTACAGTAGATATATGGGAGAAACAAATCCATATTTTTTATTGAAATATATTTGAACATATTTCAATCCTGTGTTGTTGTTAATTTTATTTGGTGTCATTCTGAAAAAATGCTCTAAAACGTTCAAAAACCACCCAGAATGACACCAAATAAATTTAACAACAACACAGGATTGAAATATGTTCAAATTTATTTCAATAAAAAATATGGATTTTTTCCTCCCATAAATTATATCTACTGTAAAAGTGAATTGCTTGGGCTGCCTGTGGTTAGATTTAATAGAAATTGTGTACTCAGTAGAGTGAAAACACTATATCCATGAAACAGAATTAATCAAATTGCTTAATGTGTAATATTCTTATTTAGTTACTATTAGTCGATCACTATCAAAGACAAGTGAAGTTGTAATGAGGTATTGTTTCCTTTTGTATTTGATGTTTATTTTATTTTATTAGCTTCACCTTAATAATATACAATAACAGAAAACAAATTACATTACAAAGAAAATAAATAATAACATGGCAGGGTACCCAGAACAGCCTTAGCCAATTACTGTGGGCGCAGAGTATAAAAGTATAAGAAAACCATTTACAAACAAGTAAAATTATTGGCAACATGACACAGGTAATTAAATTAGTCTAGACTGCGGACTGAATTACATTTGATACATGTATATAGATTTGAAAGTGCGATGATTGAAAGGATTGAAAGTGCGAGTTTCTGGTTGAGTGGTATAATAAATAGTAATAAATTGTGGTATAATACTAAATAGTCACTAAAAAGAAACTATTAGTTAGTAACTATTTTGTTTGTATTTCATGGTTTTAGTGTTTTCGCTCTAGTTGATACAAAATTTATATAAATATATATATACACCTACTTGCAGTAAGGTTGTCATACAAAATAGAACATTTGTCACAAAGAAAATAGAACATTTGTGATTTAGTGCGAAAGGAATTAATTAAAAGACAAAGAGAGAGTTCAGCTTGAATGATCTTCTTTTGTCTTTTAATTAATTCCTATCCTACTAAATCACAAATGTTCTATTTTCTTTATAACAAATGTTCTATTTCTGTATGACAACCTTATTGCAAGTAGGTGTATCTATTTACAATGTGTTTGTTTATTGTTTAATTATATTAATTATTATGATTATAACAAGTAAACTGCATTACTGTCTAAGGAATCGATACACTAATTAAATCATAGTTTTTTTGTTAAACCTTGACCCCAGGAGTGTGTAATCTATTCTTTTGAATTTAAATACAACCCACGATAATGAAAGAAATGCATTCTTCAGCAGCTGATTGAAACAATTAAGAATTCCTTTGGTTGTAGTCAAATACTAAAGAATATATTATACACTATTGAGGTTGTGGTTGATGCCAATAGAACTGTGAAATGTCATAAAAATATGGTATTAAAAAGCTTAACACTATAGACACTAATTCTTCATGAAAGCAAATAAGTTGAGACAAATCAAAATTAAGCAACATTGAAATGTTGACAAAAAGATACAGTCAATCAAATGATTTCTTACATTAAATTTTACATGTATGTAAATTCATACATTTTCTTAATCCAAAAACTTTAACTTTTTTGTATTTTATATTTACATTAACTAAGATTATCATTTCCACATCTTTGATTTAATGATCATGAATCTTTAGTTAATGTTTATTTTAAGTCTACACAGCTCATAATGTCAATATTTAATTAAGAGTGAATACTTAATCAACTTCATGTCGTTTAAATGTCTGAATATATTACATATGTGGTATTTTATTATTCTACAAAAATCAAACTATAAAATAGCTGGATCCAAGTTACCACAGATTTTGATAATAATTATGCTGTACTTTCCTCACTGTCAATATTTAATTATCATATCAATCAATTTGATGTAGCAATCAAATACATGCATGTTTTAACATACACAAATACCAAATAAAAAAATCAATGTATAATCTTAACTTTTGAATTATGCTAATTACGTTTTTCATGTTCGAGTAATTTAAAAAGGGGAGTGGCACAAGTTACATGAGCCGAATCTATATCATCTAAAATGATAATACCGATAAATAATTTTAAAACGATTCACTTTGAATAAAGAAACTAGAGTGGAATTTGCGACAAGAAATGTGCACAGGAAGCCCGCATCTTGCAGATTACTCCATAAACGCAGCATATATCGCTTACAATCTAATGACCAAAATATTAATAAAGAAAAACAAAACTAATTTGAGCAACATCAACGTGATTAATTCATAATAAAATAGATTAAGCATACCATTTCCTGGTTTTGTAGCTAGACCGAAAGTGAAGTGCTACTGCTCAACTTGCAACCGATCAAATAACATTATTACTAACAATCTGAAACTGCTGGCTTTGCAACTTACAATCTTCATCGTGGTATTTTCTCTTTTCTTCTTCTATTCTGATTTTCAACTGCTCAGCTTCCCTTGCAAGCGAATCTAAAGATTCCTCTGTATTAGCGCCGGACGCCATTTTGCGTCTTTCTCAATATTTATTTTGCACATCCGGGATTTCTCAATGTCATCCGGGATATTGATCATCCGGGTTTTCAAGACTGACACCGTCTTTTGTTGGCATAGTAACAGCCACAAATCGAACACAGCTGGGTAGTCACATT
Source organism: Metridium senile (assembly GCA_949775045.1). Classification (NCBI taxonomy): domain Eukaryota; kingdom Metazoa; phylum Cnidaria; class Anthozoa; order Actiniaria; family Metridiidae; genus Metridium; species Metridium senile. The sequence continues at coordinate 12,030,164 of OX459109.1, forward strand.
GAATCAAATTTGATTTGAACAACAACTCGTTCAAGAACACAGTTTGAGAGTACACTTTACTTTTAATAGCATTTCTAGGCTACAAATTCATTATTTAAGTGCAAGTATGAGTGATTCAATCAGTGCAATTAGACACAACAATTCTGGCGGGAAAACTTTGCTGGATAATTGGGTTGAAGAGGTAAGAGAACAGCCGAACTTTTTTCACAAAACATTGAATTCAAAAATGGTTTGTAGCTTGTTGCACATTTTCTTTTCACGATTTCGGTGAAATGATATGTTATTGTAATGAGCTTTTTCTTTTATCTTTATTTAGAGACAAACAAAACAGTTTGGGGATCCCGATGCTTCGTTATCAAAACTACAAAAATTCGGTCACAGGGTAGGTTGTTATGATTTTTTATGATCATGTTCATCATTAGCATTACTATCCACATGATTTCTAGCATTATTATAACCATTATAATCTATGTAATCCTAGCACCGGTAAAGTTGATTTGGTTGCTAGCCGTGCGAGGTCTCATTGACTATAATTACCAACTTCAATACATACATTTTATTCTCGTCCTTAAAAGGCTTTTCAGAGAACATAAATTACAAATAAAATATATCTAGAATCAATAGAGAGAAAAAAATAGTAATAATAAAAATAATAAGAAATAAATATATATATATATATATACATATATACATACATACGTATATATACCCTATAACTTACATTAATTAAATTAAGTATCTATAAATTTGTTACATTATCTAGTAAAACTATCTCTTCCTCTTTGCCTTTCTTGAGTTGCATCAGTTATAAATCAGCAGAACTTTTGGTCTTCCACTTGATCTTTTTTTTTGGCTTGAGATCTTGCCCTTTCGACGTCACTCAGCAAAGCTTCAGTTTTGCATGCTGGCCGTTGGCTCAAAACGAGCTCTTCCGCCCTTTGACAGGTCTTATTTTTTGTCCTGCTGGGTGACATGCCACCCTCCTCACTAACATAATGTTAGTGGGGGAGCCGGTTTAGTCGCCGACAACCCGACCATGCGGCAGGTGGTACTGGGTTACAATGTTACCAGTAGCAGAGTCACCAGTAGACCCTGACCTGACTCGTCCAACTTTGTGCGCGAGCTTATTCAATATAGGAAACCGAATTAGACATCCCGCCAAGCTAGCTGCCACAATACTGTTATTGTATAAAACACTATACACCCTATCGGGAGCTCCGTTGATAATCCCTATCTTCATTATAGTAATCGTAACAATTGTTTCATTATCTATACTTTCAATATTACAAACATAAATTTCGTTAAGACGCTGTTTACATGAAGAAAAAATGCTTGAAAATACCTAATATTATTTTGTGCGTTTTACTTACCTCTAGGGAATCATGACAACCGAATTTGAAGCAAAACCTGAAAACTTAACAACGGTGAGAGTTTCATATCAAGAGCCCAAGCAGCTTGGCATAAGAACAGTAGGGACAAAAGAGGAACAAATGAGAGCAAGGTTCTTGGAGCAGGTTGCAGCAGAAGTACATGATGAATTGAACCCACCCCCTCCCCCAGTGGAATATTTATCAACAACTCAGAAGGACTTCAATAAAGGTAGAATCAAACATATTATATACAAATAATATATATCTCTAATAATATTATTACTTTGATATAATAATTACATTTTAACTAGCCTCAAAATATTACATATTACAGTATGAATCTCAAAACCATGGGCACCCAGAAATATTTTAGAAATCGTTTATTGTTCAACTCACAAACAACTATATCACCGCAAGAAGTTTGATTGATGTGTAGTATATGATAAACTTTTTGTAGTTAGAGTTGTTTGCGAGTTGTTAAACGAACAATAAACAATTTCTTAAATATTTCTGGGTGCCCAAGGTTTTTTCGATTCGCATTGCAACTCAAAATATTCACCAACATTTTTTCTATTTTTGGACAAATATTCAGTTTGTCTGTATAGTAAAGCAGGCTACATGATAACATGATATAATTATTATTTTTAGAATTTGTACCCATTGTCAAGGAGCCGACGCAAGTAAGTCCAATAAAATTCAAAGAGTTAAATTCAAATCTGCTTTAAAATCTTTTAATTCTTGTTTCAATATATTTATCACTCTACGTTGTAATTAATTTTTAATTTATTTTCATAAAGAAACATGATGCCAACACAGAGCAGGCTGCAACATTCTGGTTAGAACGAAACAAGGAAGTTCATGTAAGCAATGATATAACTAGCTAACTACGCAGGCATCCTGTTATGGGCTTCCTGTTTAGGAGAGGAAGAATGGGGTCAATAAAACCATTACAAAGAAAGCCCAAAGGAGGAAAAGGAGTTGCTACGGCAATATTTACTGGATGCCATGCTATCTAGGCTCAAAACAGAAAATCCCAGTTACACTATTTATGATACACAAAATGTCTATCATTCAGTAAGCCATTTTATTGACTTTAAACTTGATTCCTTTCAGGGTCTTTCACAAGTCAAGTCAGAAGATTCTCCATTCCGTAAAAATGCTGCTTTCAGCACTCCTATTGGAGAATATTTAGATTCACCTAAACCAGGAGAGCAATGGAAATTCTAATGAATAGTTCTTTTATTTTCTACAAAATTATTGTCTTTGAATTACTGCTATAGAAATATTAGTGCATGAAACATGCTTGAATTGTACATACATAACTAACATATCAAATAAAATTGATGTTCAGAATCAAGTTGACATTTTCTAAATATTTTTTGGAAGGGTAAACTTTCTTTTTTCAGATTTAGTTATTTATTTCATTTATACAATAAAATACCATTTACACTAATTACTAGTCTGTTGTACATCTAATACTGAAAAGCAGCTCATTTGTAAAGACAACAATCTAATGAAATGAGTCGAGGATGTGAAGTGCTAGCCCTTTGTACAAGTGGTAGCACAGGCTTACCAGACTAGTAATCTGTGGTTTTGGGCTTTCTTCCTTCCAAAATCCAAGAAAACCACACAAACTTTCCTAAACTCATAATCTTATATTATCGACAAATAATATATTACTGACTATATAAAAGAAAAGATTTCAAACAGGACAATAGTGGTAAGGAAGCCCAAAACCACTAATTACTGGTAAACCTGTGGTGGTAGAGGTGATTGATTAGCAGTCCACTTCAAAAAGACCAATTCATCAATATTGACCATAATATATTGTGAATGTCAAGGTTTGTGTAGTCTTGAGAAATATGGTTTGTGTTGGTATTTGACATTTTGACCACATGAGTGTTAAGTCATCATTAGAGAAGGCAACCTTGTCCCCAGGCTGTCCATTCTCAATTTTTTTTAGCGGCACTTTGAAAAAAAAAAAAGAGGAGAGCCTGGGACGAGGTTGTAGAGAAAGTTGTAGCAATGTCAGACACCAAAGTATTTCCTAAGACTACACAAACCTGGACAACCACACACATTAACATTGCTTATGTACCTTGGTTGAATTAGTCATTACATAGACTTGACTTAGTCAATTACATAGAATACTGCCCCATAATATAAAGAGACACCAGATCAGACATTCAATTTTTTATTTTGGAAGAACATTTGGCTTACAGGGTTAAAATATCAAAGATTTGGGTCTGTCATTGTCAAGCAGAATCTATTGTTTTGTAGTCCAAAAGCACAGTGTAGATTACTTTGATTTATTTTGGTTGACCACAAGTATACAATGACAGAACCAAAGACTAAACAAAGGGACAATCATTCATAATTTACAATTTGAGTTTTGATGTATTAGCCTTTTCCCCTTTTCTCTTTTCAGTAGAAACTTTCTTAGATTTTACATGTTGTTTCACTTCATCATCTAATCGAGAAAAGAAAGCTGACGAAGACTTGAGAGCGTTCACACCAGCATCTTCTTTGATGACAGACACATTCTTTGATGTCTTGCTCTCTTTTTCAATCATCTCTAGTGCTTTCTTCTTTGCATACTTGTTACCTAAACCAGGGTTTAACTTGCTGACAAGCTTGTTCTTTTTCTCCTTTTCTTTTGCTTTCATTCTCTGTCGTAGTTTCTTTGTCCTTCTATCTCTCTTTCTGTCTGTTTCTGTCTTCTCTGTGTCCCCTTTGACTTCTACTTTCTTTTCGTGTGTCTCTTCTGGTGCCAGCATCATTGCATCGCTGACAGCAACAGGTGCTACTTCCTCCATGTTGATGACTGGAGTATTGGTGACAATTTTGACTTCAGGTTTAAGCTATGAAACAAATACAAAATATTTTAAATATATCAAAACTTGCACACATGAAACAATGTTAAAGGTGAACAGTTTGAAGCCAGGTGTGAAGATGGTGAGTTGTGATCATTTAGATGTGTGTAATCTTGAAGAAAAGTGGTGGTATCTAAGGAATTGTTTGAATCCAGTGATGATAATATAAATTGTGGTTGATCTTAAATACCATTTTTTTTTAAATGTCAGAAACAAATACTTTTTCAAGATTAAACACACCTGAGCAATCCCAATTCACTCTAAAATTGAATCAATATTTATTCTGTTCACAGTAAAAGATCTGTTTTAAAAGTATTATACTCATAATATTTAGTGTTCAAGGAGAACAATAATACATGACTTACTGGTTTAGGTGTAAAGTGGAAGTTTGACAATGCATCAAGTTTAGTAAAGAGTTTTGTCATCAGCTGTTTGATTTCTTTATGTTGCTCATTTTCCTGTTCTTCTTGGGGTCCCTCCTAAACAGAGCAGACAGTTAAGATAAAGTCATTCACTCAGGCTACATTTTTATGGTACCGGTCGATTTAGGGGTTCCGTTCACACAGGACCGTACTAAACGTGCAACAATTTGGACGCCTACCCAGTCAAATGTTCAACCTGCAAAATCGAGGACGATTTTTCAGCCGGTCTGGTCAAAAAGTTGACTGGTACGGTGTAAACAGTTTGACTATTCAAAAATTTGTCCAGTACTGCGTAAACGTAGCCATAAACAGCCTAGTGTGCATGGGCAGATCTATGTTATAACCACTAACAAAACTTACAATGGTTCTGCTCTGATGGTTTAGTCTGAACAAAATGGAAATATTAATCAGTTCTGTGTGAACAGCATGTCAAGGTCAATCTTTTGAACAGTCAAAAATTTGTCTGTTACCGTGTAAATGTAGCCTCATCCAATCATAAATTCACTGAATTATTTATTTAGTCATTCAAGCTTTTATATTGAGGTTGATTTAACAACCAAATTTGTATTTCCATGTCACTTGTTTGAGCTTTGAATGAATATTTACTCAGATAAAGCTGTTTAAAAAATAATTAATACTTTTGTAAAACTGAATAATGATTGCTTCATTGTCATGTCTGACAGAATTCTTAACTAAATAGCTGATAACCATTACACTCTAAATAATTAGCAATTGCTTGTTAGCATTAGAATGCAATTATGATACAATAATATTATCACTCTACCTTAACATCAGTTTGTTTGACATACTCCTGTTCATAAATTTGACTCAGACTCAATTTACTCTTCTCTTGATCTAGTGGGAGTTTCTTCTTGTACTCAAATGGTTGTGCAACTGGCTTTTGCTTGCGTTCAACATCATCCCATGCCTACAAACAATAAATCATTAAATAACTTAGCTATTTTGATGTAAAAAAAACTGTGTGGATCTACCACTTTGGTGTCAATGACTAATGAAAATATTTTTAGAATAGAAAGATGACTTTTGGTCAGCTGCAAGTGTGCAATGATGTTGTTGTTGCTGTTATTTATTACCTCATCTTTGATTCTTTGTTTGATGATTTCTTCAAGATCTTTAGTTGTTTCTTCTGTGATTGGAGGAGCTATACAAAACAAATGTATTATCAAAATGCTGCAATAAAAAAAAACACTCTACCATGGGTAGCAACTGTATCATATTTCCACTAGCTCACATTAAAAATAGATAGGCAGCAGTTAATTGTCAATCAATGGTCAATCAAATAATCAATCAGTATGTCAAACAATCAATCAATCAGTCAAACAATAAGTCAGTCACACAATCAATCAAACAGGAAGTCATACAATCAATCAGTCAAACAATAAATCAGATCAAACAACCAATCAAAAAATGAAATAACTGTACACAATATAACATAAAGCAATAACCATCATCTAAAGTGGGTGACACATAAACACAATGAGTCGTCAATAACATCTCAGGTTTGTTATTACCTGCAGCTGTGGTGTGGTCAAAGTTCAGGTCTTCTTCAAGTAAACTATTGACTGGTCTTGCAGTTCCCCCTGCCTCTCCACTCATTTGCCATGGCTTCTTGCTGAGGTTTTCCTTCTCCAGGAGTGCTATTTTCTTCTTCAACTAAAAATGGTTTACGAAAAACAAAAAACAACTCAGTCTATTTAAACTTGAAATTATGGCAGCCATGTTTGTGGGCAAGTACAAAAGAAATTTTCTGAATGACAAAGGATTTCAGTTCCCTTGAGAGAAAGACTCCATTGTTTTGACTACAAACATGGCTGCAATGAAATCTCTTTATTAGGGTTCTTATTTGAGGTAAAGTCATTATCACTGCTGCTGCATTCAGTATTTTCTACATACAAGTTTCGTTCCACATATTGGTTTTTACCTTTTCTTGATCTTTTTCATGTTGAGAGATGGCTTTTTGTACTCCATTTTGTAATTTATCATCTTTGGTAACATCTTCATCTTCTTCCATTACGTCGTCATCGTCATCATTTTCATCATCATTTTCCCCATCATCAACATCATCATCTTCTTCCATTCCCTCATCATCATTGCTTTCGACATCATCATCATCATCTATATCTTTGTTGGAATTTTGTTTTTTCTCGTCACTGGGAGGGTCAAAGTAGTCACTGTACTTTAGTTCAGAAACTACTTTATTTTTTGTCTCTTTGACATCCCTAGAATAAAACACCATCAATTTATGATTAGCAACATGCAACAAATACATACATAACTCAACCAAATCTGGTGTACAGTGTATACTTCAACTTTGTTACTCAAAATGGCATTGATCCACTAGTCAGTTTGAGTTTAAATATATATATTTTCTTGATTGTAAATAAGGTTTAGATCTGCCCCTGCATAGTTTTCTGTCTCTGATAAAAGAATGAAATTAGCATTTACCTTCCCATAATCTTTGCAGTATTTCCAAGAACATTTCCCCATTCATCCCCATCATCATCTTCTTCTTCGTCACTGCTAATATCTCTGAAGAAGTCTACATCATCATCTTCATCATCCTCATCATCATTGTCATCATCTGCTGCCTTTTTTCCATCACGATTTCGTTCAAATTGTTGGTCCATTTTATCTAAGAATTCATTCATTTCAGATAACTTAAAAAACTTGTCATCAACAATTGACCCCTTGTTTGTCCGTTTTTGTTGTCCTTTTTGCTTTATGGATTCACTTTTCTCTGTAAAGTCTTTCTTGTTGCTGATTTGCTGGTCAATGTCATTATTATTATTTTCTAAATCACTATCATTGTTGTCCCTATCATCATCATCGTTGTCATCCTCTGATGATGATGCAGGCATCAATGCCCTGCCTTCAATTTCATCCATGTCATCAGCATCACCCATGTCATCATCGGAATCATCAAATTCAACATCATTGTCATTTTCAGTATCATCTACATTGTTCTTCTCTAAACTTTCGGGTAAAAGCTGTACGTGATCAGCTGATCCTTTTAATTGTTTCAGTTGCCGTCTAATATCCGATACAACTGGAGTATTCTGTAGTTCAATTTGTTGCCATATTTGTTCGTCGTCAAATCCTTCGATCATTAGCTGGTTAAGTGGACATGAATTATTCTCTTTTGTCGCATCCTTTTGCCTTGAAAAGTCAAAAAGCACTTTCAAACTGTCGAGAGTATCTTGCGGTAGCTGTTTTGATGGTTGAAAGTAGGATTCAGGCAGTGAAGACAGAGTTTTTAGATTAGAAATTAAATCCACGAGGTTCGCATCGGACGCCATATTGGATTTAATGGAAGTAGACTGGGTACTATTTTAAAGCACAGGAAGCCCATTTTTAAACGCATAAAAATAGAAACAAATAGAAACAAAAATATTGTCAAAACTTCGTTTAAATTATATTTTGTTAAAATAATTAGCTTTTGTTATTATTTATTCAATCAGTTATTCTGAGGTGAGGTACACAGAATGACTTAGTGAGAATTCATTTTGTTTATTTTTGTAATTATTTACTAAATTCGCATTTTTTGGTTGATGCTTTTCAGATTACACGGAGCTTATATATATTGCATTTAACTTAAGATCAATTCAATTTCAAATGCTATATTTATAATCTGACATTATAATCTGATTTGAGATGGACAAACACAAGCATGAGGTAGCCTGGGCACTAGTTTTCCATGATGGCGGACGGCTCTTCCAGCGAAGCTTGTGTCACTGAAGAAGCCGACTTTAAACACGGTAAAAGTCCCAACTCAGACGGTTTAACACATCTTTCAAACGGTAGGTATCCGAAATAATGCTCTTACTCGCCGTTGGTGGTTTATTTAGGCTCTTTAAGGGAAAGAGAGTTGAGTTTAGGGTGAATTTGCGGCGCGCCCCGCGATACATGCTCAAATAATGATCTGACACAACTCTCTCATACACAGCTGGCAGAATTGGCAAATAAATATGTTTGAACGCCTTCGCCGATTTTTTGACAGTATTTATTTAATTCTACATGTTCAAGAATGTTTCCGAAAACTGCTTAAACGTTGAAGAATTGAACAAGTCGAGTAAAAAATATAGAAAATCTAAAAACATCAATCGAATATTGATTTTGTTTTCAACTAATTAGGGAAGACTCTTTTTGGCAAGTTTCTTCAAGAACGCTTGTGATTGTTATTTGAAATGCGGTAAAAATAGACGTCTTACATATCAAGGCAGGGAAATTGTTGACTGTCGGTGAGATTCGACCCTTTTTCCATTTAATATTTATACTTCGAAGCCTTGTTCGATGCGTAAACTTCGTTCGCGATTTGTGATTTTTTTCCCCTGATATTAAACGATAATTTTTAGTTTTGAAATCGTTTAAAATTGTTTATGTAACCTAAAGTCCTTCTCTAGAAGTTATTGAATAATTTCATGAGTATTTTAACTGATGGTTCAAGTTTTAAACGTTTAGGTTTTCATTTTACAAATGCTTGATAATACGCAGTGTACATTTGAGTTCAGTTTGAGTTTATTAATCAAGCCTGTCCATTCGCCATTTTAGGGATGTATTATTTGAAAACCAATTATTTAGAAGTCATTTTTTCGCTGAAAAACTGTCATTTAATCTAATGTTCATATTAATTCTTTCCAATTATGCTGCCATGTTTTGTGGCGACATCAAAAAAGTCTGAGTCATATTTGTTTTCCCAGTGTGAACTTCATTTTGCCAGCGTCTACCGTCATTTCTTTTTCGAATTCCATGTTTTTAATTTGTGTTCCGTGTCTCAAATATTATTCCAAGGCTAATGACTTTTTGAGAAATACAATTTCAAAGTACAAAAGTTGTATTTTCTGTTTAAAAGTATATGTGAAAAATAGAAATAAATGAATGAATGAACAAGTTTGAAGGGAAGTTAGATGTTGAGGCCAAAAATATTGTTCACTTGCATTGTATTACTGCCAAATCCATCCATTTTAAATTGTGTTGTTGGCATATAAAATAATTTATATATTTAATGAATAAAACAGTGACTATGAAGAAAAAAAGGGAAGAAACATAGAAGAAAGAATAAAGAATAATGATAAATATGTATGAAAAGCTAAGGGCCCGGGCAAACGGTTTCAACATTTGCTTCAACATCCGTTCGATTTTGTAAATGGCAATGTCTAAATCTTTTTAAACTCTTTCAACATTGTTGAAACATGTTGAATCGATGTTGAATTGATGTTGAAAGAGTTTAAAAGCATTTAAACATTGCTATTCAACAAAATCGAATGGATGTTGAAGCAAATGTTGAAGCTGTTTGCCCGGGCCTTAAATTGAAAAAATGAATGAGAATCAACAAAGCTTTAGAAAATGAAAAGTGGATACTGTCTATTGAATTATGGAAAAAATGAAGGCAAATAATGAAAAAATAAATGAATAAATGAGAATAAGTAAAATTAAATAAATTAATGGACATTTTAAAAATGGAATAAGGTGCATGGTATTGAAAAGAGGAAGAATGATTGAAATAAACAGTTTTAAATGAAAATAAAATATAGAAGCATGAACATTAGAAAAAAACACATCAAAATGAGAAAATAATGAAGCAAAACAAATGAATAAAATAAAAATGTGAAAAATGCAGGAAAAAAAATTGTTATTCTGACTTGTTATTCTGGAAGTTGAAATTAAAAGATTAAACATTTTAGGTTAATATCAGATGAATTAATTATAAGTTTTCAATATTTCAGCACTTTGAATTAAAATTAATGTAAAATATGACTGCTTTTGATTCAAATCTTCAATTAGTTTTCCACACAACACAGGTGGCATTTGTCTGCAAAATAGATTATAAATGGACCAATAATCTCAATTTTAAAAGATAAGTAGCCAGTGTTTGTCTTAAAGCTTATATCTTTGATAAGAAAAATTATCTATCCTTTGTATTTAAACAAAAACATGGCTAATTACAATAGGAGTTTTTGCATTTTTTTAAGGAAATTCATTACACATTATATCTTTGATAAGAAAAAATTTTAAGATCTGCTCTTTGTATTGAAACAAAAACATGGCTAATTACAATAGGAGATTTTTTACATTTATTTTAAGGAAATGCAATACACATAGGGCTCTTTCTAATTCAAATGTACCACCACAAGCAATGGATTTACATTGGTGATGATTTCTCTTTTACTGTAAAGACATTGAAATATCTGGTAAATTATACCTTATATTTATAATAAAAAAATGTTTTTTTATTACAAAAAAATATTCACACTGTATTTACAGTGAATTGCAATGGATTTACATTGGTGATGATTTCTCTTTTAGAAAAGATTGAAATATCTGGTAAATTATACCTTATATTTTATATAATAATAATAAAAATGGTATTTTATTACAAAAAATATTCACCATATTTACAGTGAATTTTTTGCATATCTATCTATATATGTGTACATGTACACATATTTAAAACTATGGTTATGGAATTCACAATAGGAAAGATAAAAAAATATAAGTATAAATCATAAATGGAAACTAGCGAGTAAACTAGTATAGGCTGCGTCAGTGTTTGATATAAACAGTAGGTAATATAATGAAATATGTAACACCGTAAAAAATGTTGACTTAACTTTACTGACATTTCGAGCTTTAGCCCTTTGTCGGAATAACAAAGGATATAATTCTTAAATCAAAATCTATATAAATCTATATAAACTACTATACTACATTAAAATATACTAAAACTTCTGCAATTCACTACACATTGATAGTAGAAAGCTATACACTTAAATCATTCATTTAAAGTTTCTGTTTTAAAAAGACTGAAATATCTAGTAAACTTATATTTAGATCATATAAAAAACTTTGTATAGTTTATCTTTTTGGATTCATGATTGATTCATAACTGCTCAATGATTATGAACAATTAAGATAACTTTATTTACATAAGCCTTTCCAGGGGGTTTTAGTGAACAAAGGAATAGAAGCGTCTATTTCCAGGGAACAGGAATCATTTGTTAATTTATGTTCACGGAACAAGGAAACAAACATATGATAAAACAATAGTTTTTAGGCATCATGGGATCAAAAGGTAAACATTTTAGGGAAACAGTTATTTTACTTATGGGGAAAAAGGGGGGGATTCAAGAATTTTAAGGGATCAAGGGGACATGCACCCCCCTGGGAGGGGCTCATTGATATTATTTGAGTAACAACTGTAAACTTTAAAATTAAGGTAGTTACTTACTGACATTGCAGACGTTTATCCATTGATATGTTCTGTTATATCGCTACCAAACTGTTTGCCTCACTGTTACCATACCATGTAACTAGAAAAACATATTTACGTTTTTTATTAAACTAATATGATTTTCTTATGTAGTAAGCAAAAAGTGACTTTTAAAAATTACTTTAGCAGTTAGATCTAGAAGTTTCTTGAGATAATGGTCGATAATTTGATATTGTGAACATATTGCAATTAAGTAGGAAAATGATGGTTGAGATAACAATGTTGTTTATGTCAAGTGGAGAAATCCTGACACATTAAGTTTTTATTTTGAGTGTTATCACTCACCACCATCATCATCATCACCATGATTATTATCATCATCACCATCATTATTATCATCATCATCACCATCATTATTATCATCATCATCACCATCATTATTATCATCATCATCACCATCATTATCATCATCATCATCACCATCATTATTATCTTCACCATCATCATTATCATTATCATCATCATGATTATCATCATCATCACCATCATGATTATCATCATCATCACCATCATTATTATCATCATTATGATTATCATCATCATCACCATCATTATTATCATCATCATCATTATTATCATCATCACCATCATTATTATCAACACCATCATTGAAATTAATTCTCTTTCTTTATGGTTTATCCTAGGAGAACACAAGAAAATGGAGCGAGAAAGAGTAAAGAAGAAAGCTCCTGGAAAAGCTGTTATAATGACAGGTACAACAACCACTCCACCTAAACTTGGTGATGACATAGGTGACGCTAGGGATTATGTCATGCAATATACAGGTATAACATTAACTTTATATCATTATTGAAGGAACATTATCATAATCAGCATCATCAGCATCATCATCATATTCAATATTGCTAACTTCATTATTGAAACGTCATCATGATCATTATCATATTCAACATAATCATCATATTCATCATCATCATCATATTCAACATCATCATCATTATCATATTCAACATAATCATCATATTCATCATCATCATCATATTCATCATCATTATCATATTCAACATCATCATTATCATATTCAACATTATCATATTCAACAACATCATCATTATCATCATATTCAACTTTACCATCATATTCAACATTATCATCAACATTATAATCATCAAATCATCATTGTTAATGTCCATTATCTGTTTCTTTTTACGGTGTTCAAATTTACCTAAAGAGATTCATATACTATATTGTCCAACTGCGTATCCAGCGTGGTTGGTCCTTGTGGTGTAGTGGTAAACACATCGGACTAAAAAAGCCGTATCTGTATTTCACTTTTAAACGAACGCATTTCGATTCATGATTTAAACTTACTTACTTATACTTATATTCAGTCACTTTCATTGATACTTCTTTGATGGTGATTGATAGGTGGACGTACAGTGACGTATTTTGTTATGGTTTTGCCAACCAACCATTGTTATAAGAACAAAGAAAAATAGAACAATCTATTGTGAAAATGGTTGACAAATTAGCATCACAATACCAGCACTTGTAAACACTACGCTCACCTATTAGATCATAGTTAATAGAGGGGAATGGTTATGAAGGCCAGTAAACTTCAAAGGGGCATGTTATTCCCCTCTATCAACTATGATTAGATATTCCATACAACCCATATTAATTTATACCACTTCTCTTTATAGATATATTTGATTCTCAAGGCAATATTGACGACGAAGGTGGTGAAATTGTCGAAAGCAGTGACACTGAGATAGTTGGTTACAGTGAAGAAAATGCTCAATATACCAAAGATGTTAATGATGACAGTCATGATAACGATGATGACAGTCAGTCCGATGAGGGCCCTCCACCGTTAGACAGTGAAGACGATTTTGAGTATGATGACAGTGATCTTGGATTGTCCCCTCCCCCCTTAGGAAGTGATGTTAGTGAGGGAGAGAGGGCTTTGTCGTCTCTACACTCCTCCCCTGCGAAGAGCGTTTCAAGTATTGAGAACTTGACCATGAAGGAAAAGTTAGCAAAACGTGAAAGCCTTGGCAGTGATGCTGGGTTTCGGGAAGGACCGCCGCCTCTTGACAGCGAAGAAGAGAAAGAATCGACTGCTGTTGAGAACGGCGTCGGATCTCACTCAGACGACGACGCCGTCAACCAAGACGTGAACGACAACGACGAACTCAGCGACGAAGAGCAAAATGAAGTCACACGTCAAGAATTTGATGAAGAGGAAGCAGACGAGGAGACAGATTTGTTACAGGAAAACGGACCTGAGAAGGAATCCCCTGATGATGATGATGACTCGTCAGCTAGCGATGACCTTCCAGAGGACGAACAGCGTATACTAGGAGCACAATCCCCCTCAGAAGACGAAGCGGTGCAACACGACGTTGAGCAATCTCCAGAGGAATCCCAGGTAGATTCTCCTGAAGAATTCCCTTCTAAATCTCCTGAGCCTGAAGACTCAGAAGCTGAGGAAACTCGTGCTAACGCTGCTTCTCCTGCTTTCTCTGCGTCACCAGAACCAGAACCAGCCGAGAAAGATATCCTAACTGACTCAGACGCGTCAGAAAGGGTGGAATCACCCGAGCCTATGATAAAGTACGAGACACCGGAGGTTGTTTCCGACCCCGAGGCACCGTTACTCCACGAAGAACCCCCGGCTCTTAACATTCAATCACTAACCCCGAAGAAAGCTAAAACATCTCTTAAAGAAAAGGGAAATACCGTAGAGAAGAGTTCACTTCTTATGTCGGATACCTCAGACGATGAGAGCATAGGTCAACCGCTGGCTCAAGAACGAAAGCTCAGCTTAAGTGACAGTGAACCCGAGGCTGATGAAGACTTGAAGGAGCCTGTCAAACCGGTTGAACCTGTTCGTAAACCTGTTTCTAAAGATACCGATCGTAAACAAACCAGTCAAACCAGAACTGTAAAAAGTCTAAGTTTGAAAAAGGAGAGAACAACTGAAGAAGTGAAGAAAAAGGTCACTGTGAAACAGACGCCTGAGAGTAAACCCCAGAAAACAAAAGATCAAAAATCAAGAGATCTATCATCGAGATCATCTAAAGGAAGTAGTGAAGATCTTAGTAAGAAAACTAAGGTAGCAAAAAGCACTGCAGTAGCTAAAGGAACGGAGAAAGATACTCGTAGAAAACCAGCACCAGGACTAGCTGTCAAGGAAGAACGACCCAAAGTAACTACTAAAAAAACAGCGAATCATCAGGCTAAACACGCACCGGGTTTGGCTGTTAAAGAAGATACTACAAAAGGTATAGATAGGGAAAGTAGAATAGGTAAAGCGAATCATCACTTTAAGAGCGAGGAGAAAAGAGTTAAGAATGATGCAGATGCGAGTAGTAGGAAACAACGAAGTGATGCTCAACCAAAACCAAAAAGTACTACATCGAAAAAAGACATTAAACACGAAAGTGCTTCTCAAAAGAAGGACAAAAGTCCTGTAGGCAATGGAGAAGTGAAGAAAGCAAAACAAAGACCAAAAATATTCAAAAGCAAGTACGTCGCCGTGGCAACCGAGGACGACGACTTTGATGAAGAAGAAGATGAAGCCCCAGTGGAAGAGTACAAACCTGAGAAGACTAGGACCGAGTTACATAGTGTACACAGGGATCCCAGTAAATCGAAGCTAAGCGCACATGAATCCAAGGATCGACATCATCATGGTAGCGCCCACGATCATCAGATCAGAGGTCATAAACATGAGCGTAGCAAGCATGTATGGTTATGTCGTGATGATGAGATTCATAAGCTGATTGCACAGAAGGCGTCGTTGCTGAAGGAGTATGAATCAGGCAGTCTAGCAGGAAGAGATCTCTGTAAGTATTCTTTGCTCTAGTTGAAATGTACTCCACTCTTTTGTTCGTTTCTCTTCTCTATCCATCTTGTATTCACTCCATTTATTCAATCAATTATTAATAAATTAATGTATCAATTCATACATTCATCCATTCATTCATTCATTCATTAATAAATTAATGTATCAATTCATACATTCATCCATTCATTCATTCATTCATTAATAAATTAATGTATCAATTCATACATTTATCCATTCATTCATTCATTCATTAATAAATTAATGTATCAATTCATCCATCCATTCATTCATTCATTCATTAATAAATTCATGTATCAATTCATCCGTCCATCCATTCATTCATTCATTAATAAATTAATGTATCAATTCATTCATTCATCCATCCATCCATTCATTCATTCATTTATCCAATCAGTTATTCATTTGTTCGTTCCGCATCCATTTATTCATTCATTTATCTGTTTATCACCATCTATCCATTCATGTGTTCATTCATTCATTTATCTATTTAATCATTGATTGATTTATTCATTCATCCATCTATTCATTCATCCATCTATCCATCCATCTATCCATTCATTTATTCATTTATATACATACCTAATCTCTATTAAACAGTCTTTTTTTTGCTCGTTCCGTCAACGCTATTCCGTATGTCCACCCTTTCATCCATTTATTATCCACCATTATCTTTCATCCCCTTATTTTCCCATTCATTCGTTTCATTCATTCGTTCATTCATTCATTATTACGTTCTTTTATCCAGTTTCAGGTCAAAAGAGCCGTCATCGTAAGGGCGAAGAAGATACAACTCGCAGCATGCCAGATGTCGGTTTTTCTGGCAGTACAAGATCAAAGCCTCGCTCAGCCCGACCAGTCAGCGAATTTATACCCGATAGAGAACCGTACACGTCACGAAAACGAGAAAACAGACGCTCGTTACAACATCGGTATTCCGGATCCTCGTCGGAAGATGACGATGAACGCACGGACAAACAAGCGGGCAATATACGAGCCGAGAAGGCTGCTCCGGGAGGGACGTTTTCCGTCGGGATGGGATCGAGAAACCTTTCTAAACGAGATGGTCCATCTGATTCTGATCATGAGGAAACGTGTGAATACTGTGCAGCAGAAAAGGTAACTTCTTTCTTTTGTCTCTTTGGTTAGCCCGTCCGTCCGTCCGTCCGTCCGTCCGTCCGTCTGTTTGTTCATTTGTTTCTTTGTCTGTATGTCTGTCTGTCTTTGTTTCTCTGTTTCTCTGTCTGTTCGATTGTTTGTTTGTTTGACATGTTTTTGTTTGTCTGTTTGTTTGCTTATTGTTTTGTCTGTCTTTGTTTGTCTGTGTATCTGTTTGTCTGCCTGTTTGATTGTTTGTTTGAAATGTTTTTTATTTCCTTGTCTGTCTGTCTTTGTTTGTCTGTGTATCTGTTTTCGATGTTTGTTTGTTTGTTTGTTTGTTTGTTTGAAATATTGTTTTTGTTTCTTTGTCTGTCTGTTTGTTTGCTTATTGTTTTGTTTGTTTGTCTTTGTGTTTGTTTGCATGTCCGTATGTCTCTTTTTCGTTTTCTTTTGTGTGTAGTTTACGTAACTTGTGGGCTTCCTGTGTTACTTCTACCACAGGTATCCCAGTTTTGACTTTCAAAACGATTCCGATTATAAGAATATTTAAAATAATTTAGATTTAGAGCTAACACTAAGTCTTTGTGAAGAGAATATTTATTTAACCTATTTGGACATAAAGTATATGTACTTAATCAATTAACAAATGTCTCCAACATGATTTGATTTTCTTTTTTGAAACGTTTGTGGTCAATAATATCAGATTCCAGATAATGGGTTTTCACCATTCCTGCTTATAAATTTGTCCATTTGAACTCAAAACAGTTATTTGTTTGTTTCCTGGTCTTATCAGAACTCAGGTTCTTCTTAATTGCGTAAGTAAGTAAGTAAGTAAGTAAGTAAGTAAACTTTATTTAGGCAGGGTAGCCCATTCAGCAACTAGGCTGGTATCCAGAGGGGCCCTGCAAATAATACATTATATATGATATAAGATATTAAAACTATTAACTATGTACATATTATACTAATAAATTTACTTAACGATGGAATAATATCTAAAATTGTTTATAAAAATTACAAGTTATAAAGCATGCGTGTTTTTTCGTCTGTTCGCTATAAATTGAGAATATTGAGTACAAAGTAACACTTTTGGTTTTATTTTGTGGTTTGAATGTGTGCGCTCTGTTCCAGAAACTACGACATTGAGGGAGACTAGAAAATTGATTGTGCAAGACCAAAACACAGCAAACTCAGTCTTGATAAAGTAAAAGCTAACCACCTTTTCAGACTCAGTTTTTGATTATTTATTTATTATTATTTAAGTCTTACCGCTTATTCAAATAAAACCACTTTAGATAATGACACAAGCAAGTGTCGAAACGTCAAGCTTAAAAACTAGTCTTGTTGTCATTAGTTTTATCACTAAATGTTTTAGGACCAAAACTTTAGTTCTTATTTATTTTATTCCATTTTATCAGCTTTCGGTATGTTTTATTTCGTTTATTTCATAGCTTATTTTATTGTTGTATTTTTCGAGCGAATGAGATCAAGGATTAATAGTCGAAGCCAATTAAAAGCGCTCGTTTTAGTCTTCGAATAATGTTTTATTTATGTAGCAATGCCTACATTACGTGATGTTCTGTGTTATCTAAATGATATCAAAACTACTGGAGCCTCGTAATTCCTCCTTAATTTGCAAAAATCAACATGTGATCGAAGGGTTTACTGTAGGAGTCGTAAGTCTGAATGTGAGTCTCCCCAATTAGAATAGGGAACTCATGTCTGTATTCTTACTCCTAATTAGAAAAGAATCAACATGTGATCGACGTTTTTACTGTAGGAGTCTGGTTCTGCATGAGTCTCTCCAATTAGCAGAAGATCGACACGTTAAAACAATATTCATTTAAATGTTTGTGATTTTGTTCTTCTTGGCAGTCAATTGGCCTCCTCTAAGCACTGTTCCAATAAATGTTGTCACATCTTTGGTAACGTTAAAGTTGACCTCACAAGTAGATTTATTTTCCGTAGAGCAGAATGATAACATGTGTAAATGAATGAATAAATGACAAAAGTGAATTAGTGGAGATAGGACGGGATTTTTAAATGAATGAAGCAGTGAAAGAATGAATGAATGAATAGATAAAGAATGAATAAATGAAAGGATGAATGTATAAAAGAAAGTGGATAATAGAATGAATGAATGAATAAATGAATGAATAAATGAATGAATAAAAGAATGAATAAAGAATGGATGAGTGAATGAGAAAATGAATGAAAGTAAGAATGAATGAATAAAGGAAAGAATGACAATGAATGAATAAAAGAAAGTGGAGATCGTCGTTTAGTGGAGCTGGCATAATTGAAATTTCACGACTTAGGATTATACCCATAGTGCACTTGGGTCTTGGAATAACCTATCGCTTTTGGCGATGACAACCTTTTTTGAAATAGGTGTATATGAATTCTGATTGGATGGATGAGTGTAAGAAAAACGGAGAGCATGAATGCATTAAGAATAGGCTAAAACAACCATAAAAAATATCAAAACAAATTACATTTTGCAACATCAGCATCATCATCTCTCAAATTACTCTAATTCCATAATTTTCTACGTACCATCCCTATAGCCACAAAAAGCCACAAAAAACGAAGTTATGCCGTGGGTTTTAATCTCACTTGTTAATTCTCCTTTAATGTTATGCATTATGATCGCCAGAACATCAAAACAAAAAAAACTGCAACATCAGCATTTATGTCAAACTTCTTACCTTATTCTATCATTTTCTATCTTCCCATAGCTACCTATAGCCACCGCAAATAAACGAATTTATGCCGTGGATTTTAATCTCACTTATTAATTCTCCTTTAATGTTATGCACTATGATCGCCTTGAAAAGATTAATTATTCAACATGGTCATTCTATTGAAATATCTTGTCTTAACGCTTTTGAATACTTCAAGACTCTACGAACCTCTATCATGACTCTACTGATGGACTAAATACCGAGAATTGACATCCCGATTCGACCAAACTGTGAACTCTCATTCTTGATGCACAAACAGTTCATTACATCGTTGGCATCAGAACTCGATTTCCCGGTAAATTACCTCAACTGTAGACATGCAATTTCATTCGTATAAAAATGATTTGATGAGTGCATTGAAATCACTTAGAACATCATGGTCGTTTGGTGTTCTTACTCATTCCGGCACTTTAGAAGCTATTTGAAGGGAGGGGAAAATGCCGAGTTCGATGGGTTCCCGCAAACCGGCTAAATCGAGGAAATGTTTGGTATATGTATATATTTATTATTTCAAAAGGATACTACGATCATGATATATTTTCTAAACTAAAAACAAACAAACGTAATCTTTAAATATGCTTTTTACTTCTTTAGTATTTTTGTGAAAATGGATTAGAAAAGCTTGCGTTTTGCAGTACAATTACTTTATATATTTTTACTTTTTATTTTAGATATTCCTTTTAGTTATTTTTCTATATTTCGTTCTCAGTTTTTGTGGCGGAGTGATAAAAAATGTACGTTTGCATATATTTACTGATTATTAATTTTTATGTAGTTATATTTTAGATATTCTTATATACTTAAACATTTTTCTTGTGTTTTTATAATTTCTTTCTCATTTTGTGACGGAGTGATAAAAAATGTTCGTTTGCATATATTTGCTTATTAATAATTTTTATGTAGTTGAATTTTAGATGTTCTTACACTTAAACATTTTACTTTTTTTCAGGCGTCACAAAACGCTCAGGAAAGAGATTTGGGTGAGTGACAATATTATTATCAATATCATGTTTAGTCCTATTTTACACATTTATTGCATTTAACATAAAAATAGAAATATATCTGTTACTCCTGTTATAGATATTCGATCGAGTGTTCCATAATGTTTCAATTGTATCGTCAAGTCAAGTTTGTACTATGTAGTTTCATTAACATTAATATTTTTGTTACTTCTTAGTATTGCCGATTAATTTCTCTCTCTCCAAGTGTTCCACAATGTTTCAATTATATCGTAATTCATTTCATTTCATATCAGTTACTCCAGTTAAAGATATTCGATCAAGTGTTCCATAATGTTTCAATTATATCGTACATTAATTTCATTTCAAGTTTGTAATATACCTCACCTATGTACTTTCAATAACATTAAGGTATCTTTGTTACTTCGTAAAATATTACCGATCAGTCATTTTTCAAGTGTTCCATAATGTTTCAATTATATCGTACATTAGTTTCAAGTTCAGTTGTAATATAATTCACCTATGCATTTTCATTAACATTAATATTTTTGTTACTTCTTAGTATTGCCGATTAATGTCTCTCTCTCCAAGTGTTCCATAATGTTTCAATTATGTCACATTCCTGTACTTCAACAAAAACAAACATCTTTCAGAATAACTCAGATATTTCATGAGTTTTCCTGTAGCGGCATAATTAACACTCGTCTCGACGGTTAACTCGTTTAATTTTTAATGATTTTATTCAATGTTGTATTGTCTTCCTGTACTATACACTTGATTAATGTTTTCTCTGGTAATTACTGTGTTCAATACGAGGTAAGAGCACTTTTGCGTTATCTCGCGTTGGTTTTCTTCGTTTTTGCGGAATAGATTCTCATCATACTATGTGTAAGCAATTCTTGATATAGTTTATGCGGTCGCAAAGGTGTTTTTTTTCCCGGGCAGTTACCGTGTTTCATGCGCGATAATCTTACACTTTGCGTTATCTCGCGTTCGTTTTCTGCGTTGGTATCGCGGAATAAATTCTCAGTTTACTATGTGTAAGTTATTCTTGATACAGTTTCTGCGGTCATAATCGTTTTTTCCCGGGGAGTGACCGTGTTTAATGCGTGATAATCGAGCACTTTGCGTCTTCCACGCGATTTTTGCGGATTAATTTCTGAGTTTAATGAGGCTTTTAGTTATGTTTGTGATATTGTTACCGCGGTCGTAATCGTTGGTTCAATACTGTACTGAATGGTGCACTTTAAGCTTTCGTTCGCTCTCCTCGTTGTTATTGCGTGAATAATTTGCACTTCAATGTATCTTTTCCTGCTGTCAATAGTTCTTGAAGCAGTTAGTATCCTCGTACCTTTGGTTAATTACCGCGTTGAATGTATTTTAATCGAATGGTTCTTGAATTGAGAAGTAGTTATAATGGTTTAATTTCAATGAATGTTTCCTCAGAGTAGTACCTCGCGACACGGGTGGAAAACGCATGTGTAAGCAAAACAAAAGACTAACTGAAGATTTTGCGAATGGTTTCGTGTTTTCTTGTGGTTATGTATTATGCGAATTTCTCTTGTATTATTTGACAAGGAAAAGAAAACAACTTATGTGATGTGAAAAAAATTAAGCACTAACGGAGATTTACCAAACGCCAGTAAATCTCCAATGGATTTTATTGTAAAAGCAGCGCGTCTACGAATTTCCCGCCTTACTTCTGAGCGTGCGCAGTGCGCTGTTCCTGAAGTTTCCGTACACTCGTCGTCATAATATCGTTATTTGTTCGCGCGGTATTCGTATACTCATCTTGATATCATATAAAATCGTTATCAGTTCGTGTGGTTTTCGTATCCTCATCGTGATAACATCGTTGTCAGTTCATGAAGTTTTCGTACACTCGTCGTGATAATATCGTTATTTGTTCGCGCGGTGTTCGTATACTCATCTTGATATCATATTTATATCGTTATCAATTCGTGTGGTATGTACCGCCGCGAAAATGATCCCCGCCGCAATAATGATTCCCAAGTCGCCGCAATATTGATCCCCGCCGCAATAATGATTCCCAAGTCGCCGCAATATTGATTCCCACCGCAATAATGACTCCCAAGTCGCCGCAAAAATGATCCCCAAGGAATTATGAACTTGCACAACTCGTGATCGATGGAGCATGGACTATTTCTATATTTTTCCATGCATTTATCCACATATATGTGAATCCCTTTTTGTGTTTTCGTTTAATATTCGTTTCTCTTTTCTTTTTGTTTGCTTTTTTTTGTCATGAGTGTTAAATATAACGCATTTTAGCTATCATTTCAAAAGTTATTTTATATATTGAAACTCATTATCTATAGTACTGCCTTTCATCTTCGTTATCTATGTAGTGCTGTATTTTATCTTTTTTGTACTATTTTTGAAGTCTCAATAATTTTTGTGTAGCTCATGTAATCAGGTCAAGCTAGTAAAAGAGTTAAACGAGATTAACTTCGCTTCAACAATATGTGAGATCAAATTCAAGTTTGACCGAGTTAGATTTTTAAAGCGGTCTCGTCATAGAAATATTAAATTAAAATCAATTATTTGTAGTAAAGACAGTTTTTATCAAGCAATCCCCATTGTCGCACAGTAGTTAAAAGTGATGATATAATAGGAGATTTGTGGAATTTTATGACAACCTCAACAACTATGATTCTTCTATAAACATATCCTGGTCATCTTTGTCCAAAGTACTTTGCTCATTTAACTCCCAGTGATAATATCAACATGAGCGAACAGCAGAAGAATGGAAATGTAATATAGTTTAAAGAAGTCTGATACTACAAGGCCTCCTACAACGATGTCCAGAAAGGAATCCACGAGGTAGAGAATGAAATTTGATATGTTTGTTTTAAATGTGACATGCTCCATCGTTCCAAAGTTGTCCAGGTTTATCATTTCCATGGGGATCATTATTGCGGCGACTTGGGAATCATTATTGCGGCGACTTGGGAATCATTATTGCGGCGGGGATCAATATTGCGGCGACTTGGGAATCATTATTGCGGCGGGATCAATATTGCGGCGGGGATCACTTTCGCGGCGTAATAACATCGTTATCTGTTCCTGAAGTTTCCGTACACTCGTCGCGATAATATAATTATTTGTTCGCGCGGTATTCGTATACTCATCTTGATATCATATAACATCGTTATCAGTTCGTTTGGTTTTCGTATTCTCATCAGGATAACATCGTTCTGTTTGTGAATTGTTCGTATACTCGTCGTGATAAAATTTTCTGTGTGGTAATCGTATACTCATCGTGATAACATCTTGATCAGTTCGTGTGGTT